>CM043362.1:7676510-7974010 GCA_023718395.1 Leucaspius delineatus
ATATATATATATATATTATAATTTTTGGAGGATAATATTATTTTTTATTGACAAATTCTAAATTATATGTTATATTATGAACTTTTAGCATGAAAACCAACGTTTCAATTATTAAAAGTGTGTGCGTCAACTTTTTGTGACAAAGGTCAAAACTGTAGATTTTTTGAGGTGCACTCTTGTCATAAATTAATCTATTTCTGTTCCTACATAATTTCTAACAAACAGTGCTAAAATATCTATTTAGAAGCCTTAGACCTTTCCAACGATATATAGTTTGTCATGATTAGATTAGGATTTAATTGTAATATATTGAAGTAAACTTTCCGCTAGCGGGACGGTGAAAGTTAAGGGGAAGGCTTTTCAGTCCGATTTTTTTCAATGGAAGTGTGTGTGTGTGTGTGTGTGTGTGTGTGTGTGTGTGTGTGTGATAAAGTGAGAGATTTCATTAAAGGGATGGTTCGGAGTAAAATCAACCTAGGGTCCTTTGCACCATGACCTCGAGCCAAACACCCCCCCCCCCCAGAAGCCTTTTTCCCTTCGTCGAACATTATTAAAGTTAGAGCTTATTTAGAGATATCAGCCGAATGGCTTAGTGCAGGTGCTAATGGATCCAAGGTTGTGTCTCGTAAATTACCCCACTAATAATGGCCAGAATGGTACCAAACTTCTACAATAGTACAAATAGGTTCTGTACTCATAAAACGAGGCATTGGAAAGTTTGTAAGTACATCAGGAGTTTATTTAACACTTGCCTGATGGCTAATATTGCTAACCCACACGTCGAGGTCACTTCCGAGATTAGGGAAAAGCACGTAAAAGTCCTGCCAGAAAGCGATGCATAGTGTAATGACGCCCTATGTGTGTTTGCCATTGTTCATTGTGGTGATGTTATTTATTAATGGTCTGTACTTTTGTTGTCTGATGAATGATTTTTTCGGCAGCTGAAAATGTGTCTGATCTTGATGGAGAAAAAGAGTTTGAGCTGAAGATGAGCCTGTGGGGGCTATTGAGATAACATTATTGATTTATTCATATTTTGAGCTAGCTTTTAATTTTTATATTTTGCATTTTAATTTTGGTTAAAGGTTTAGTAATTTTGTTGTGGTTTGTCTCTTTTTTTTTTTTGATTAGTTAACTTTTTATTGACGTTAATGGCTGAAATACAATAATTTAACGTTTTTTAATATTTAATTTTATTTCAGTTGATGTTTATTTTAAAGTAACAAATGTTTTTTTTAGTTAACTATAATAATAATAAGACAATTTGTTCAGATAATTTGATAAACTTATTAATTTAATTAATATTTATTATATTTATATTGATTAATTTATTTATTTTACACTTGCATTGAACAGTTTGAATTTGTTCATGACCTTAAACTTTTTCTCTAATATCTACTTAAGTGCATGAAATTACTTTGTAGACAACTGTGTTGTTTAAATAAAGCTGAAATATAAATATTAGATGAAAAGTAAAAAATTTGAAATGTTGGAAGAACTGAAATAAATAATTCCAAGTTGAAGTGCTGAAATTACTAAAGCTGAAATAAAAAGTAAATTAAAGCTTAAAAGAAATAAAAATGACAAAAGCACATAACAAAAATACCAAAACTGAAATTAAAATGAAAGCTGAAAAAAAAATCTGATTCAAAATAATAAATACTTCAATAGTATATAAATAATATAAAACAACAGACAAATATAAATTGTGCCAACAAACAAACTTTTTTTTAATTTTTTTTTTAAACAAGTTAGTGGAAGGAAAAGTAATTATAGTTGACCTTATAATATATATTACATGTGTACAACTATGTAATTCTCATACATCCATTTATTTATGCCATATTTGATTCTAAAAAGTTAGAAAAAGACTTAACACTTTCAAGTCAATGATTTACAGTGTGAATTTCATCCATTAGATGGCGTTACAGCACAAATAAGGGGAAAATCACAATACCTGTTGTGTTTATTAGACATGATCCATTGAATGGTTTTGTCCCTGTATATTAATGACAAAAGAAGAATCCAAAGTTCATGATTTTGCAGTGTATTTGGTTTTTTTTTTTTTTTTTTTTTTTTTATATGTGATTGTGTGTTTGACAGATTGACATCAGTAAGAGTGTTGTTAACATGATGGCCTCTAAAGTGGAGGTGGTCATGATGAAGGTGGAGCCTATAACCTGGGTGCGGCTGGACACGCCCCCTCCAAAGCCTCAACCAACCAATGAGAAGAAAGAGGATCAAGACCAAGAGAAAATGATCGCTTGACTCCCGACGACACAGACAGCAGTGATCAACTAAACCTGCATCCTCACCCACTGTATGATCTGGCAAATCACTGAGATTATTGATTTATTTGAATGGAGTCCATAATAATCCGATAATATAGATTGTGCAGGGTGAGCACAGCCGCAGACTGTTCTTGCTTACACTTTAATCAGTTTAGATTAAAGCGAAGCCATGAGGGATAGAAGTACATTTACACCATCTTTATATTAATATTATAATAATATTAAAACTTGATCAAAATATAGTAAATATCAACTAATGCATCCAAATACCTAACTAACTATCTTTAACTGTTGGAGCTGCTGCAAGTTTGGTTATTTTTATATCACATCACAACAGTCAACTAGTAATTTTACCAGTTGGTTTTATTAATCAGAAACTCGTAATTATGGTAATTCTAATATGACATTAATGCAGCATCACTTTTTATTTTGTCCCCCCTGCATATCTTTTTTTTTTCACTTAATTTGTGGAAATGCTAATTTCAATATTTCATAGAATGAAATATAAATGTGTTTTTGTGAATCTACTGTTCATGAGACTCTCTCATGTTACTGTAAACATTAAACTATTGTACTGTACTCTTAAATGTGTCTAACTTCAGGAGATTTTACTTGCTAAATCTAATTTTCAAATAGCATGCACTCTCTATATTTTATTTTTGTAAAACACTGATTTATTAGGAAGAATTTCTCTGGAAATTGAGCAGTGAAGCGCGTGTTTCGGCGCCGAGTCTATTTGCTGCACTGTTCACGCTCAATTAAAAGGAAAGCACACTTTTGATGGACAAAATAGCCTAAATAGGGTTTCACAAAAAAAGTGCCCAAAATGCACAGAATTTGCGTGTTTTAACAAGAACTGGAGTAGGATATGTCAGAAAAGATAACGAAGACTAATATTTATAGAAAATGTACCCATTTAAACTTTTTATTATTCAGTTTGTACAAGTGATTGCAATAGGCCTGTGTGTGTGTGCTTTGAGAAATAATATCTTTATACTGCAAGGCTATATTTATTTAATTTTTTATTTATATATTATTTTATTGCCATTCCCTGTTTTCATACAGACGTTTAGTTTGCTAAATACATATATAAAAAAATGATTGGATATTGAATGTGAAAAGGAAATGGTTCTTCCATAACTGCACTTTAGATGTGTGTCAATTACCCACACCCGGAGTAATTTATATAGTTCTATTTTATAGCGTTTATCTGTTCAAAACAATATGTATATGCAAATTGTAAAATGTTCTATTACAGAAAAGATATAAAATAAATATTTGTGTGTGCTGTAAAGTGGTTAGAAAAAATGAAATCGGAATCGGCTAAAATCGGTATCGGCAGGTAAAACTTAATGAAAAATCGGAAATCGGAATCGGCCCAGAAAATTGTAATCGGTGCATCTCTACTGGAAATTGTTTATAAAACCATCCCATTGTCACATGAATGTTTTATATATACTGTATACAGTGTATATATATATATATATACGGTTTCTGTTTCTGCAAAGTCGCGGCTTCAACAACATATACAACAACATATACAAAGTATGACAATGAAAATCTCAGGTATTGTTTATGTGCTTTTCTTAATGTTAAAAGCATGTATCAGTATAAATCAGTATCAGTATCTACATGTATATCAATATCAGTTTGGGTGACCTTTATAGACACACTGACAGCAACAATGGATAACAGAATGGATAATCAGAAGAACTGATAAGAATGTAAATGTGTACCTTGAAACGCAACGTGAGTCGCTTTTGATAAAAGCTTCTGCCAAATGCATAAATGTAAATGTAATAATTCATATCCTGAATATAAAACAAACAAGAACTTCGAAATTGTCAACTCGTTGTGATCAAACAAGTCTGTTCTTTGACAAAGATTGTTTCAGTCAGTGTATTTTCAATAATGTTAAAGTAGTGTAATATTTAAGAATTGTTTGTCTATTTTGCTTGCAGAGACTCCGCCCACAAGCTCTTCTGATTGGCTGTGACTCGAGATTGATTTTGTCACGTTGAATCTTATTGTATCGGGTCTGATTTCACAATGAATTCAAGTTCAGAAACAAGTTCTATTTGCAATTGTTGTAATTTTTCATGTGTACTGTATGTAAAAATAGTTTTTACAAATAATTCTCTCAAACGTCACAATTTCTGCAAGATTTACAAGCAACAAAAAACATTGCTTTTACAATACAAGTCAATAGAAATGTTCAACTTTATGACATTGTACAGTACACTTCATCAAAAATAACACTGTAAAACCTTTAAAATATGTCAGTAGTGATTGCCTATTGGTTCTAGATCAGGGTTGCTGACAGTAACATTACAGTCAACCCTAAATGAATAAGATTGTGAACTAAATTAAAGAAATTAATGCCATCCCTGCAAATCTCTTTGGATGAAAGAAATCTGCTTAATATTGACGATCTATCCGCTCGCTCGCGAGAGACAGATCTGCATGTCAGGTCCTTATAGTCGCTGCGTTTGATCAAACATTGACATGTTAACTATTTTGCTGACATGTTGTAGTCGTGCATCAATAGCATGTTTTGAAAAGCAGATTTAAAGGAAGTCTGTCTCTCAGACGGCCGGCTTTAGCGTCCCGGCGGCTGCGTTGACGGTGAAGGCAGAGATGCTGATTTGGCGTTCAACCTCGTCCCAGGCCTTCTGCGGGTTCACCGCATTCTCGATGTCAAACAGAGCGTCATAAATCCCTGGGAAAGACTCGCCTGCGTATTTATTGTGACTGCTGGGTGCAAAAATGACATGCCTGGAAGAAACGAAAGAGAAAAAGGCAAACATGTTTGTGCATGTACCAAAAAACATCTAATCAGACACAGGTAATACTTAAACTGATCCACAAAACACTGTTGAGTGGTTATTAACGTCTTAATGGAAGTACAGGTTATGCTAAATTTGGCATGTGACAGTGCATTGTGGGTAGGAGCGAACTATACCAAGAAAAAGCCGTTCTTTAGAGCTCTAATAGCCTACTACAAAACGTGTGATTGTTTCTGTTTTTAGACTTAAAACCACTAATCCTAAGTTTTAAACTTGAGTTATGAACTTCACAATGTAATAATAGATTGTGCTTTACCTGTAAAATGGTCTTCCAGGCAAACCCAACGGATCAATGAAAGCTCTCTCTAAATACATCAGCTGATCATTTACCATCCGCACATCCAGGGCACTGAGAGACAGATAAAGATAAGGTAACAGTTGTAATGTGTCATGAGATGTGACACAGGAACACGTCATCATATAACAGGCCATGAGACTCTATAACAGCACTGTGACAACACCTGACCTGTGCGTAAACTCAAATCTAGTGCTTTAGTGCTGAAGACTGTGCTGTTGTTTTGTCATTCATACTTAGAAGTGTCGAGCTGATCAAGACGCTGATGAAAGTCTCGCGCTGCGACCGTGAAGTTCTCAACCGCTGAGAAGAGAGAGTCTAGAAACACATGATAAAGAAAGACGCTGACTGTCAGGAAGAAAGATAAATCAGGAGCTTTGCATTTGACATGGAAATAACTGCATGTGGAGAGATGGGATGCATCCAAATTCTTATACTCATGTCTCTGGCACACTTTTTTTTAACATGCTACACTCTTAAAAAAATAAAGGTTATAAAAGGGTGTTTTTGCAGCGATGGCACAGAAGAACCCGTTTTGGTTCTTCAAAGAAACTTTCAGTGATCAGTTCTTAAAGTGGACCTATTATGTCCTTTTTCAAAGTCATGGTTTGGTTTCTGGCTCTACTAGAACAGTAGCCTAGAAATCTAGACGCACCCTAGCGGCAGCAAAATTTATTTTGCAGCCAGGGTAGTCTAGTAACTCTCCATTGACTTTCGAGCTGGAAAAACCTAAATTAGGTCAGGCCAATCACATCGTGTATAGAGTAGTCGGGGCGGGCTTAACATATGACGACAGAGTTGTGACGGTTCCCTGCTACTTGAAAACAAAGAATGGCTGCTGCTGGAGAACAGTCTTTCGAATCGGCTTTGGCCGGACTCTGGAGGACTTGAGTTAAGTTTTAACTTAACTTCTACTAGAACAGGGTTTCATACTTGAATGTTCAAAAACACATTATTTCCCCATATTCTCCATAGTTGCAGCTGCTCTCTTCCCAGTCTGTCAGTAACGCTCTGTTTAGTTCCTGTTTCTATGTAGCCCCTCCTTCTGAAAAGCACACTGTGCTCTGATTGGTCAGCTGGATGTTGTGATTGGTCAAGCGCTTTTCGAAATGTCCCCTCCCTTACCATAACCGCCAATTTCAACACTCCTAACTAACTCGACCAGGCTCCGCCCCTTTATTCTGCGTACTAATTATTTAAATGAAAAATATTGTGACGTGTTCGTTCCCAGAAGAAACTCAAGACTACAATAGAGGCGTTTCAGGGAGTTCAGAAACACTGACACTGATATAGAGAATAACTCCTGCTGGAAGGACTTTTTCCATGCTCAAACAGCAACATTACACACTAAAGAAAGATGAACATGGGGAAAAAGACATAATAGGTCCTGAGTGTGAATAACATTTTAATCATCTGAAGAAATGTTTTCCACTATAAAGAATATTTTGTGTAATGGAAAGATTACATGGATGTTAAAGGTGCTCCATGGAACTTAATGCCAATGAAGAGCCTTTATTTTTCAGAAGCCGTGTTTCCACCGCAGGAACTGAGAAAGTCCCTGCTGGCGAGGTAGTACTTTTACAAAGTTCGGGAACTTTAGGGGTGGGACTTGGGCACTGACTTGGGTTGAGTTCATGCCGCATTTTGATTGGTTGACTCCATACACCATTTTATTTCAACCACCATTTTCCGTGCAGTAACTCACATCAACATGTTTGGTATTCACATCAACAATGGAGTTTTAAAAATATGACAGATGGGCCGACGACGAGGTTCAGGCTTTATTAAGCTAATTTTCCTAATCTTCACGGTACTTTAGATCGCGGTGGAAACGCAGACAGCAACAGGTCTGGGGGAAAAAAGTTCCTGGGACAAATTGTTCCGGGTAATTTCGATGGAAACGCGGCTAGAGTGCATGATTTGATCATACTAATCTTGCATATTAAATGATGGATAGTTTGCGTACCGAATGAGATGCCGAACTGCTGCATGGCGGCAGGATGCTTCAGTGCTAGCTGGTGAATGCTGTTAGCGTATTTGCCGAGGCGTATTCTGTACAGTCCAGAGGTAAGATCAGAGAATCAGCCAAACTGAAGATCAGTCCACCTCGAACACGGGCCACCGCCTCCAGCCTGCGGAAACTCGGGTCGTAAAAGCGCTCCACGATCTCATAGGTCCTCGTACACGCTGTGGTAAACCGGGTAACTGCTGTAGCGCTCAGTTTTCTGGAGGAAATTTTTCAGGTCTGACTGGACCAATTTTGGACCTTTTTAGAACCTTTGTCAAGATGTGTAAACCTCAAGACTTGATTGCCTTTCACGCTGTTACAAAATAGGTGTGTGATTATTTTATATGCAGGCTTCTATACACTTAAATTATGCAGCAACACATTTAAACACATATGACGACGCATTTAGACGTCCAGGGATGGAGAATGGATGGTCCAGAAAAGACGTGGAATTCACAGCCAGAAAAGACGTGGAATTCACAGCCAGAAAAGACATGGAATTCACAGCCAGAAAAGACATGGAATTCACGGCCAGACGACGTCAAAGACGTCGGTTCAACTTCCATTTTGGAACTATTTTTCAACCATGACGGGACGTCTCTGTCGGACGTCTTTTCAACGGTCATTAAACGTCCAAATGTTTGCTGGGTAGGCCTAAACATGTTTCCAACATATATTTTGTTACACCGATGTTCAACAAAATACTCAAGAAACATGCATTTCGTCCCTCTGGAAAAAATTGCAAGCATGCTCAGCTCATCAGCTCATCTGTTCTGAGTGCGTAGAACATGTCCGAAAGAAACAGTTCTCGGTTCTGTACTGGTGATTGAGAGAACCGTTGTACCTGTACGTTCGGTAGTGCGCGCATGCGTAGTATCAGCTGCTCGTGCTCATCAGTTCTCTCAGCACAGCGTGCCTCAGTTCAGTGAAGAGTTAGGCTGGAGTAAAATATACTCCGGGATATTGTTTTATTTCGAGTCGGAGGGACTGTCAGGCATGTCCGAAAGTGAGTAACTTTAGTAACTTGTGGATCAGCGCTGAGACGCGTACTGATTACGAACGATTCAGTCCGATTTGATGTAGCCTACTGGTTCGACCGGTTCACTAAAAAGAACCGGTTCAAAAGAACGATTCGTTCACGAACCCGACAAGATATTGTTTTGCGCGGAACAAATTAAAAGTGAAAGTAAATGAGCAGAGTTGATGTTTCGACATTTAACAGCCAGAATCGATTCTATACTGAGTATCAAATGCAAAGTGTTTAATGGAAACCTTCACAAAAGCTAAGACACGAATTTACGTGTAACTTGATAGAAACGGCGGTGGATTTTGTGAATCTGAATGTGACCAAACGTTGATCAAGGTGAGTGTTCAGGTCTCGAGACGTTTTACAGGTGACTTCCGCATTTAGGCCAATATTCGCCTATTTCCCCTAAAGGACATATTAGTTATTTTATATGTGTTTGATATGTTTCATTTTAGAGCAGAACAGGGTTTCATTGTTTTGTGTTGTCTGTGGTTTAGTTTGCATTTGTGTATACGACTAACATTGTGTATTTGAGTGAACGCCGCGTCTCATGATCCTGTTTCTCTGAATCTCAGGTTCCGTTCAGCTGAATTATTGTTTGTCATTTCCATTCAGAGTCAGTGGTGAAGATCAGATTCTGTTTCAACTGTTCAGCTTCATCATGGATGAAACTCAAACATCCAGAAGTGAAGATTTTTATCCAGGATGCAGGTATTTGGAATAAACTCCAGATTAAATCACCAAATAGTAAAGAAGATGTTTTTATTAAGTTAAAAACTTTAATTTTATTGAAAACAATTAGACCAGCCTGTTTTTCTTTTATTAAAATACATTTTAAGAACTTATATTAAATATAAAATAAATATTATATATTATATTAAATATTAAAATATAATATTATATATATATATATATATATATATATATATATATATATATATATATATATATATATATATATATAATATATCACAACATGGTCTCAGGTATTACATTTCTATAAAAATATGATTATAGTATGGCATTTTACATTATCAAAACATTATCAGTAATATATTCTATAAGATATAAACATTGTACAAGAAGAATGTTTTAATGTAATATTTTTATGCATACACTATAATGTTGCTGGGTCATTCTATGAAAATGTCCATTTTTCTGTCCCTAGCCTTTACAGAAATATTACACTTAAAAACACTTTAGGGTTACAATTTCTTTACATTTTAAAATAAAACAATATGAACAACTAGAAAAGTGCATTTCCGGAGGAACTGCAAAGTGTGCTTGCTCTGGTGCGGTTCACTAACGTTAGCAGGTAGTGGATAAGGGTGCGTTGAAGTTTGCTTGATGTGAGAATTTCAACAATAGTACTTTTTTCAAGATTGTGCATATAAAGTTAGGCAAGGCCAAACAGCGTTATCCATGTTGTTGCGATTGCATCGCTAGAGTAAGCTAATAGTGAAACTGATAGCGTTCTTCATTTAATTACAATATGAGGACTGACGGTAGGCTATAAAAATCAGCGTTTCTGTGTAGGTGATGACAGTCTTCATTTACTGTATCCAATAAGCCAATACAAAACTTACCCAGCTGTTCTGTGGTTGAGTGTTCCCTTTGATTAGGAACAAATTTACTATCTCAAATTAAGGTCAACCGTAATTAGCGATGCTTTGATTGCTGCTGTCAAAATGGTTGTCATCACCTACACAGAAACGCTGATTTTTATAGCCTACCGTCAGTCCTCATATTGTAATTAAATGAAGAACGCTATCAGTTTCACTAGCTTACTCTAGCGATGCAATCGCAAAACATGGATAACGCTGTTTGGCCTTGCCTAACTTTATATGACATATGCGCCATATGCTAGAGTTACACATCCCGCTGCCATTTCAGGGCTTGAATTTCGGTGCGGGAATGTGGGGATTGCGCATTTAAACCCTGGCTGATCATAGCTGTACAGGGCGCCTTATTATTTTTCATCTCCATAAATATATCTAGTAGTAAAGCTAATGCAAGGGCTAGAAATCTATTAATCTTTTGCTGACAATTCCTTGTCATCATGGCGATCGGAGTTCACGGTTGCATAGCAACGACAGACGCCACGGGACAGCAAGCGCTTGTGGAAAGGAAAGAGCGGCGCGCTCGCGCTTTCCACTTGTTTTTACAGATCTAGAGAGACGTTGTTGATTGTTTGAGCATGTGACTGCACGTTTCTCCTTGTTTTCTGTTGTTATGCGCAGCATATTTCCCGCGCACACAAACACAGCCACAGACAATTAATTGTTCGGTTAGCGAAGAAGACCGAATGTATGATGCATAGGCTAATAATCTTTAGATCCTCCCCCATGTGACCCATGTAAGCGGTGGAATTCCCTCCCAGTTTAAAAAACGAAATTCAGGCCCTGCATTTATTAAGGCAAACCTAGTAAAAACTAATGCAGTCTATACACTGACTTGGCAGCTCTGTGAAATGTAATACAACAGTGCCACCTACTGTCTAAATGCATTATCATTAAAAGTCTGAGTTGAAACCTAGACATAGGTAAATGGGTTTGTCAATTAGCCTGAAATAATAATAAAAAAAAAAACAATTCAGATCTTGTACATCCTCACCTTGGAGTCTCGAGTTAATGTACATAGTTTAGTTTCAATACATGACAGCGTTCCTGAAATATGAACTACTTCCTGTTTTGGCGACTACGCCGCCGATTTCGTTTGGCTGTGACAGGCAAACGCTTCCAAAAATCAAAAATCCTTCTAGTAACTTTTGTCAGGCTTGGTCCAAGGATCATGTACGTCCAGTTTCGTGAAGTTCGGACCAAATTTGTGACCTGTGAAACTTTAGTTTCGCTTTCTGTTCAATCCACTATGGCGGACGAACGACATGGACTTGTGATGTCATCTTCGCGAGCAACTTACACCGGTACTGACCGAACGTTTTAAAGTTGGAACGGTGTCTCTGTCTCAAAGGGCCTAGGCGCAGGAGCTGGCCAAAATTTTTCTCCCGGGAATAATAATAATAATAATAATAATAATAAGAAAACTTAAGAAGAACAATAAGTGTGCGCTTTCAGCAAGCACACTTAATTACACCCTCTTGAGCCATCAATGTGGCAATATTTGATTTTTATTAATTATATAGAATTTCAAGCACCACAGAAGTGCTCGTCCCCACAGTCATGTACAGAGGAAAAATGCTTTATTTTGAGGTCAATAACAGGTTTTTACACCATTTAAAATACAATAATGTATACATAACTATCAAATATATTATGTTAATGATATATATAAAAAAAATGCAGAATAAATATTATAAAATTTATAATGAAAGTAGTGGTCCCCTGGAGTTGTGTCACTGGTGTTACCGTTACACAAAAATCTCTTATTTTGAAATAAAAATCACACTGATGACATCACTTGACTTCCTTCTTCCAATTTCCTGAATATCTATGAAGAAAAGCCCATGGTAGATCCACTGTCTCTTCTCAGTTAGCAGAAATCTTCTCATTTATCTCGTGATTTCATATGAAGCTTTTAGTTGAAGTCACTGGTATGACCTACTTTACTGTTAGGTAATTGTAAAAAAAACTAGAATACAAATAGATTAAACTACTTAATTTAGTTAGTATACCATGATTGATAACATGTGGTTTGTTACCTTGCAGCAGCCATTTTGTAAAATTAATTTTTCATGAAAATTGTCACTGGTGTTACTGTACTGCATGTTTCGAATGCACATGCGTCGCGTCTGAGCGCGTTGTTGTCTTTGGAGCTCCATCGATTGATTTATAATTCTTGATTTCTCTTTAAACTCACTTACAACGAACATTTTCTACTTTTCCTCACCTCATAGTTACAACGCGGACTGTTGAGCAGACGCGTCTCAAGCCTTGTGATCCAACGCTGGATACTCTTATAGGTTACATCCGTGGATCACGGCTGAACGCGTCTTCTCCGCACTCATTTACAAACAAACATTTTTTTCGCCTATCGTGCGTCTACTCCACACCCGTACCACTAAAAAGACGGATTATATCCAAACCTTAAAGGGATCATATAATGTCATTTTTGTACAAGCTAATATGATTTTTTAGGGTATAAATTAAAAGTTTGTAATATACTTTAATTAAAAATTCTCATTAGTATTGTAAGAAAACACTTATTTTACCTGGTCAAAAGCAGCTCTGTTTTCAGCACGCCGTTTCAGTGCATGTGTCTTTAAATGATAATGAGCTTTGCTCACCCCGCCCCTCTGCTCTGTGCGGACACCGTTTAAAATAATAATACAAAAACCATAACGCGTTGTTCATTATAAACATGGTATTATGAATTATATTGAGAACGTTGTACATAGAAAACATGCCATAATGTACCCTGAGTGTAAAAATAGCCACATTCATCGTGAAGCGTGCAAGCTATTTGCAAAGATTAATATAAAGATTAATATAAAGTTTAATAAACAGTTCTTCTGGAGGTTCAGCAGGAACACGAATAGTTGATACTGATCCTTTTTCTGGAGCAGCTTCTTAGCAAAAACAGCTTTATACTGACCCTCGTTTGTAAAGCAGTCTGGTTAAATGATTCGCGCAAACATGACAGCATTGACGTTGATCGTGGGGAATATTCAAACTCAGCCACTGCGTATTCAGCTGTACGGATTTAGAAACATCATCAATATGACTGCTGTGTTCCTTATTACACCCAAGAACAGAACACCAGAATCGTTAGACGCCATTCTACTCAGCACTCCAGCTATCAACAATGAATGCGCGTCGGCGCGTGCTATGATTGACAGCTCGCTCACGAGGGCGCGAGGGCGGGTCTGTGTTTGAAACACTGCTGTCAATCACAATCGCTGGAGGGGCGTTGGATATTATGACGTCATAATATCGAACAGCTTGATTTCAGAGAGGGTCAAACATATAAGGAGATTAAAACAAAACCACTGGATGGATTTTTATCATGATAGGATGGTTGTGTACAGGCACTGCCAACACACATTTCAGTGCAATCAACTTGTAAAAGTGCATGTACCATTATATGACCCCTTTAAGCCATAAATTAGTATTAATATTGATAGCATCACTGGTAGCGTCGTTGCTAACTTAACTTACTGTCCATCTGTTAAAATGGCGAATATATCAAATGTAAGTAGTCTACCTTTTGGTGCAGGTGAGGACACATTTGAGCTGCACGCGGTACAGTCTGAGCTGGAAGCTGTTGAGAAACAGATCCACGACCTTTTATTGAGAAAAGCCGAGCTGATAGACCGGCGTTTGGCTCTTGAAAAATCACGCGCCGAGGCACACAAATCAGAGATTAACGTTACTAACCCGCTGACTCCGACCTCGTCTACTCCGTGCGTTTCTCAACATCGGTCCCGAGCGTCAAGATCGCGATCAGCCATGGTCTCGTTCACTCCGGCTCCAACATGCCATCACGAAGCCTGGATTTTTCCGCAGCGGAAGACATGAGTCAGGTCTAGACCAAGAAAACTCTCTCCGACCCTCCCGGATTTCGACATATCCACACAAAACCGCTTCTCCCCTCTTCGCGAAACAGAACGTGATGCTGTGATCATCTGCGATTCCATCATTCGGCACGTACACGCTACGTTAAATAAAAGTAAGGTGCATATAGTCACTGTTTTCCTGGTGCTCGTGTTTCTGAAATCGCTACTCATGTTCCCGAGATTCTGAACGAGCGCGTCGGAACTGTTGTCCTGCACACGGGAGGGGCCGACATCAGGCTGCGCCAGATGGAGGTTC
The DNA here is from genome assembly GCA_023718395.1 of Leucaspius delineatus. Lineage (NCBI taxonomy): Eukaryota > Metazoa > Chordata > Actinopteri > Cypriniformes > Leuciscidae > Leucaspius > Leucaspius delineatus. Next base: position 7,690,746 of record CM043362.1, read on the forward strand.
TGAAGAAAGACTTCAGGAATCTGATCGATACGGTACGCAGCACATTGCCTAATATAACGATCATTGTGTCAGGACCGCTTCCCACGTACCGACTAGGTCATGAAAAGTTTAGTAGATTATTCGCGCTGAATGAATGGTTAATGTCGTGGTGCAATGAGCAGAAACTGCTCTTTGTAAATAATTGGAATCTGTTTTGGGAGCGTCCTAGGCTTTACCGTGCTGATGGCTTACACCCAAGCAGATTCGGATCGGATCTTCTGTCAGATAACATCTCTAAAATGTTAAATACCTTTTGACTAGTAACCAAAAGTCCAAATCATAGTCTCTGCTGCACCAATTTAACTGATATAAATAGTGTAGAACATTGCATAGAAACTGTGTCTATTCCTCGTTTAGTGAGATCAAATAATAAATCTACTGCAGGATCTAGAAAAAATCTAATTGTTATTAAACCAGAAAATGTTGCTATTAGTAATCAAAAACAATTTCTAAAGCTAGGTCTTCTAAACATTAGATCACTCACACCTAAGGCAGTTATTGTAAATGAAATAGTCACAGATAATAGCTTCGATGTACTTTGCCTTACTGAAACCTGGCTTAAACCAAATGATTATTTCGGTCTAAATGAGTCTACTCCATCAGGATACTCCTATAAGCACGAGCCCCGTCTGATTGGTCGTGGCGGCGGTGTTGCAACAATCTATAGAGATGTTCTCAATGTTACTCAGAAAACGGGTTATAAGTTTATTTCATTTGAAGTACTTGTACTAAATGTTACGCTCTTAGATGTTCGAAAAACATCCCTATTATCTTTAGCCTTGGCTACCGTATATAGACCGCCTGGGCCTTACGCTGATTTCCTAAAAGAGTTTGCAGATTTTCTCTCAGACCTATTAGTTAATTTCGATAAAGCATTAATTGTTAGAGACTTTAATATCCACGTAGATAATCAAAATGATGCGTTAGGGGCTGCGTTTACAGATTTATTAAACTCCTTTGGGGTCAAGCAAAACGTTACCGGACCAACTCATCGATTTAATCATACACTCGATTTAATTATATCACATGGAGCCGATCCAACCGATATAGATATCATTCCACAAAGTGACGATGTCACTGACCATTACATGGTAACTTGCATATTACGAATTCCTGTAATATATCATGCTGCGCCGCGTTATCGATTAGGCAGAACAATCCTTCCATCCACCATAGATCATTTTTCAAATAGCGTATCGGATCTGTCTCAGCTGCTCAGTGAACCCAAACAAACAGATGAACTTGAGGAATTAACTAGCACTATGAGCACCATTCTCTCTGGATCATTGGATATTGTTGCGCCCATTAGATTAAAAAAGGTCAGCGAGAAAAGTAAAGCACCATGGTACAACAATACTACGCGTGTTCTAAAGAGAGAAACCCGTAATTTAGAGCGTAAATGGAAACAAACTAACTTAGAGGTCTTTAGAATCACATGGAAAGACAGTATGTCACATTATAAAAAGGCCCTAAAAGCGGCCAGGGCTGAGCATCTCTGCAAACTAATAGAAAACAACCATAACAATCCTAAGTTCCTATTTAACACCGTGGCTAGACTAACAAATAAACAGATGTCTCCTGAACAAAATATTCCGTTACAGTTTAGTAGTAATGATTTCATAAAGTTCTTCACTGAGAAAATAGAAAACATCAGAACCACAATTGTAAACGTTCAATCCTCAATCGCGCTTTATAATTTAAAAAAGTTTCAGTCTGGATTCAGGCCGCATCATAGCACTGAAATTGCGCTCGTTAAAATCACAAATGATTTACTTTTAGCTTCTGACCAAGGCTGTATCTCAATATTAGTTTTACTTGATCTTAGTGCTGATACTCTTAGATCGATTACAAAATTATACTGGTGTTCAAGGACAAGCATTAAGCTGGTTTAGATATTTATCTGAGCGCTCTAGTATTGATCTGACCGCTACCATTTTGTTTATTTAAATAGAGAAAAATCTATCATAACTCCAGTAAACTATGGAGTGCCGCAAGGATCTGTGTTAGGCCCTCTGTTATTCTCAATATATATGCTGCCACTTGGAAATATTATAAGGAAACATGGAATTAGTTTCCAATGTTATGCTGATGACACTCAAATCTATATTTCATCACGGCCGGATGAAAATACTAAATTATCCAATTGACTTTTTTCACCTTAGAAACATTGCTAAGCTACGTAATATGCTCTCTGTTTCTGATGCAGAAAAGTTAGTTCATGCGTTCATGACCTCGAGACTAGATTACTGTAATGCGTTATTAGCCGGTTGTCCTGCATCCTCAATAAACAAGCTACAGTTAGTCCAAAATGCCGCCGCTAGAGTTCTAACTAGATCAAGAAAATATGATCATATAACACCGATTTTATCATCACTACATTGGTTACCTATAAAGTTCCGTATTAATTACAAGGTATTGCTACTGACTTATAAAGCCCTAAACGGCTTAGCTCCAGTCTATTTAACGGATCTTCTATCGCCCTATAATCCATCGCGCTCTTTAAGGTCACTAAATTCGAGGCTTTTGGTCATACCTAGGATATCCAGATCCACCAAAGGAGGGAGAGCATTTTCACATTTAGCACCAAAACTCTGGAATAGTCTTCCGGATACTGTTCGTTGCTCAGACTCGCTCTCCCAGTTTAAAACTAGATTAAAGACGCATCTCTTCAGCCAGGCATTCATATAATACTTTTAATCTTACAGTTAAATCCGACCTCTAGTTCATAAACGCCAGAGGAGAACTGGCCCCCGACTGAGCCTGGGTTCTCCCAAGGTTTTTTTTTTCTCCATTAGGTCACCTGATGGAGTTTTTCGGTTCCTTGCCACTGCTGCCTTTGGCTTGCTCAGTTGGGGATATTTGGGGATATTTTATTTAATTAATCAATCAACGATACTATTGATTAGCATTTCCAAACATAGACGTTCCACTAGAAACAAACATTGATATATTGTTTTAATTTATTACTGTGAAGCTGTTTTGATACAACCTATGTTGTGAAAAGCGCTATATAAATAAACTTGACTTGACTTGACTGTCACTGGTGTCACCTTTCTTATGGGTAACACCAGTAACACCAGTGACTTCCATTTATAGATAAACTTTATTGTGTCACTGGTGTTACTGTCTTTTTTTCTCTCACATTAAATGTAATGTCATTTGTGACATAGTAATAATGTTACATCCATTTTATTCTGCTACACTCAAAAGTTAAGATTTAAAGGATTGCATCATTACTTGATTTTAACTGGTTTTCAAATATTTTAATTGTTATAGCAAATAGATGGTAGCGCAGATGAACTAACCTCATTCAAGCACACTTTTAACAAACCCGATTAAAATAAATAAAACATAATCTCCTTATTTGTTGTGTTATTATTATTTTTCGCTAACTCTGTCTACATGTGCTGAAAAAAATTGAAATAATATTTCATAAAAACCTTTAATATTGCCAAAGAAGTAAGGTAAAACCAGTGACAAAAAAATGGTACAAGCGATCTTTAAATAAATGTACAAAAAATATAAAAAATCATTAAGCTTTAATTTATGTGTATTCATAAAGTCAAAGGGTAATCTAATAATGTGGTGTAAGTTTAAATGTTAGAAAAAGAAATCAATTTTAAGACATCTTGCCATACCATAAGTGGACGTTTATGTAGAATGACCCTGCTCACACAGAGACACATCTGTGAAAGAACTCATTTCAATGTACAATTTTTGTAATAACAGTGTAAATTAAATAATCATGAAGAGTGATTGTTTTATTGATAAATGGATATGTAATATGTTGAATATGGCAAATATGTTTAACTTTAAACTCGGTTATAGTTCAGTTCATCAGAAGAGATCAGAACCAGAGTCCAGCTGTGTGTCTATGAGGAGTGACGCGTCAATGGGTCATCCAGTACATTTTAAGAGTGAAGATACACAACATGATATCAGGTATTACATTTCTATAAAAATATGATTACAGTATGGCATTTTATATTATCAGAACATTATCAGTAATATATTCTACAAGATATGAGAAATTCTGTTTGGACATTGCTTACAGTTATTTTTATGTGTAGCTAATATTTTAGTGTATGTTGTGTTACTCACACATGAGACGTATATGAGAGCACTTAGTTCATTTTACAGTTTTTTTTAATCAGCATTGTGAAAATAAATTCTTTAAGGATAAATGAATATGTGATTTTTGAATATCGTAATTCAATGTATTAACTTTAATATATTTATGTTATAGTTCAGTTCATCAGAAGAGATCAGAACCAGAGCCCAGCTGTGTGTCTATGAGGAGTGACGCGTCTATGATTCGGCCAGAAGAGTTTAAGAGTGAAGATACACAGACTGATCTCAGGTATTACATTTCTATAAAAATATGATTATAGTATGGCATTTTATATTATCAGAACATTATCAGTAATATATTCTGTCAGGTTTGTGGGTGAGGGGATGAAGCAAGGACTAAAGTGCAGAGTTGATGGGCTTTATTTTAATAAAAATAAAACAAAATACAAACAAAAACTACCCAGAGGGAAGGACTTGACTTGACTACAGGGAAACACGCTGTGTACATACGATGTAGAAATGACAACGAACCAGCACAGGACTGCAAACACAGGGAGAATAAATAGGGAGCAAACAAGGCAGGTAACGTGGGAGGACAGGTGGGGCAAATGAAACAATAATCAGGTAACAAGGTGGGTGGGGTTAGACAATAGACAGGAGAGCACATGGCACAAGGAAACATGACAAGCCATGTGCTCACACCAAACTTGACAAAAACACAAGCACAAAACCAGACATGAACACACAGCTAATGAAAACTCATAAGCCACATGTTCACACAAAACATGACAACAAGAAAGCACACAGCTACTGTTAAACACAAGCTGTGTGCTAAACAGCACGAGACACAACATGACATGAAAGCACACGGCCGATAAAAAACACGAATCGCGTGCTACACAAAAACACGTGGACAAGAGCGTATGGCCCGAGCGAACTCGAAACCGCACGCTCACATGACAAGACAGAGCGCACAAAAATGAGCGTAAGCTGTGCGCTCACTACAGAAAACAAACATGCAAATCATGGATGTCTGAATCCCGACACAGAACCGAAAACCAAACTAGACCGATGTGCCGGGATCCAAACACCATGCCCCGCACACGTAACAAGGCACGTAGACAAGTGAGTGCACGGCTCGAGAAACCGTGCACTCAGACAAAGACGAGACAAAACCGGGAGTTTTGTGTCAGAGCTCTGTCACAAAACCAAGAATTGAACTAGACAGAAGTGACAGAACCCTGACAATATTCTACAAGATATAAACAATGTACAAGTTTTAATGTAATATTTTAATGCATACAGTATAATGTTGCTCACACAGAGACACATCTGTGAAAGAACTCATTTCAATGTACAATTTTTGTAATAGCAGTGTAAATTAAATAATCATGAAGAGTGATTGTTTTATTGATAAATGGATATGTAATATGTTGAATATGGCAAATATGTTTAACTTTAAACTCGGTTATAGTTCAGTTCATCAGAAGAGATCAGAACCAGAGTCCAGCTGTGTGTCTATGAGGAGTGACGCGTCAATGGGTCATCCAGTACATTTTAAGAGTGAAGATACACAACATGATATCAGGTATTACATTTCTATAAAAATATGATTATAGTATGGCATTTTATATTATCAGAACATTATCAGTAATATATTCTACAATATATGAGAAATTCTGTTTGGACATTGCTTAGTTATTTTTATGTGTAGCTAATATTTTAATTTATGTAGTGTTACTCGCACATGAGAGACGTATATGAGAGCACTTAGTTCATTTTACAGTTTTTTTTAATCAACATTGTGAAAATAAATTCTTTAAGGATAGATGAATATGTGATTTTTGAATACAGTAATTCAATGTATTAACTTTAATATTATGTGTAAAAAATTAGCTCAAAGGGGAAATATTAATACTAACTCATAATTATCAATTATAATTAATTATTAATATTTGTGTCAGTTAATTGGATTAACTTGATGTCGCTAAATTAATATTAGTCAATTAATCAGTTCCAACAAACTCTTTTGATTATTCATTTATTCTAAGAAAAGCGTATCTTTCATGGCCACCCTTGGGGGGGTCCCAAGTATCAACTTGATGAAGCAGCAGTTGAGGCCAGGAGAGAAGAGAAGGAAGGGCAAGCGAAGAGGCCTTTTAATGCTTGACAAAGGTCACACCTTGCAGGGCTGGCTCAACCAATAAGAAAGGGAAAAATTTCTGAGCGGGAGTTTCCTCTGTGGGGAGGATTTATGAGTCTTTGTTCTAAGCGTGCTCATTTGCAATGGCACGCTGGATTGGTGTCTGATGGCGAAACTAAGAAAGATTCTTGTAATACTAATATGTTGCACAGCCATCAGCATATCATGTACACAATCATTTCGATCTTCAAAGTACCAATTTATTGAGACCAAACATGGTATGCATGAGGTTACGTTGACTGTTGGTTCTATAATAAAGTACATAGTATCAAAGAGATAATAGTATCAACAGATAATAGTATTAAAAGACACAACACAAGACAGTAAATCATTCACAAAATGTTCTGGAATGCATGTTAACCCTCTGAGGTCTGAGCTGTTTTCTGGGCCCTGGAGGTGTTCTGACATGCTCTGACATTTGTGCTTATTTCTGTTACTTGTGACATTTTCATGGCTAAAGTCTAATTACACTGTATTCAGCACAAACTCTGCTACAATAATATATCAGCAGCATGTGTGTAAAAGTTTGTTGTTTTGAGATAATTGCATTTATGCGTGGTTTGTGAAAATACAAAAAAAAATTCTCACTGAAATAAGGTTTTGACTTTTGAAAATTGTATGACGTAGCCTAGAATATTTGCTCTAAAACTATGTGAAAATCACCCTGACTGCTCATTCAGAGAAGACAATATATTGATTTAAAAAGTTTACGACGTGTTTTGTGTGAAAAAGCCTTATGCGGGACCTCATTAATATGTAAGCTTTTCTCACCTGAGAAAGACAAAGAACCTTCCCTAACGGCCCTATTAGGAGCTATCAGGGCCCTATCATTCTGAGCAACCTTGCACAATACTGTAAATGAGGAGATTTAAAAAAGAATGGCTTTTAAATTGTTTGGATTTATTTACAACACAACATAATCCAAAGATACAAAACAAATGACAAAAAAACACTCATTGAAAACAGTTATCCAAAGACAGAGACCTTTGTGCCATTCCTAAAAACATTGTACATACCTTTCATTTCCAAGGTGTTTGATTTTCACTTTACCATGTTCATGTACAGAGACTCATGTGAATGTTGAAGTCAGCAGGAGTGGCATCTGGGCCCTGAAAAAAAAAAAAAGTGAACATACTGATATCAAGAGAAACTATGGGTCTGCACGTTTTTGGGAATAAATTTGAGATTTTTCTGGTTAAAATTAATTTTTAAAATTCACAGAATACACACACACACACACACATAAATGTTTCCAATAATAATGAACATCAGGTTTATTGTGCCTTATAGGCAAAGGCTATGCGCAGTGCTGCATAAAATAATAATAACAATAACCATATTAGCAGCCTATAAATCTTCTAAAATTTTTCAGTAACAACTAAGCTAGAGAAAAATATATTGATTATCATGTTACTTCAAATGTTTCCATTCGTTATGATGACATGAAATGAGATAATAGTAAAAACATGAAGCGTCATTTGGTGCTTTTCAAACGCGATCCAAATATGATACATTCAAACGCGATCGCGATCCAAATATTAAACATTCAAACGCGATCGCGCTCAAATATAAAACATTATGATTACCATATACATATCTACATTTGAACAGATATCCACAAACAGTAGCCTAACAGTAAACACGGGTCTAAATATTATAATATTCACCATATATCTAGCAACAGTTCAACTGCAATGTGAAATTTATGCAACAATAACAAACTAATATGTAAGAATTTCTTACCTTACATCTTCCTTGTCTTTAAATCGCGTTCTTCTTCTTCTGAGGTAATTCCAATGTAAGCTCACGGCGCGTCTTTCAAACTGGACGAAAAGCAGAGACTTGTGAAGTGTTTTGGTGTTTTGTTTTTGAGGTAATGAGTGCGTTCGCGTCCCATATGGAGATTTGCATGTGAATGTCTTTTGCGCGAGTGGGCGTGGCCAAATTAACTGTAATGAGCAAGCGTTTGAGAAGCTGGACATCTTGTTGGTTTATACAAATTACTTAAACAGAGAATATTTGTTTTCAGTATGAATCCGATCATTTAAAAGTACACACTTAAGTGTTTATAAAGGTATATGGCTCATAAATGTGTGACAAGTATTCGCTGAGTTTTGTTTCAGTTTATAGACGTGCTCAAGAAAAAAAAGTTCACCGCGACGGAGAGGCAGAACGCACACCCTGTTTATTTTCTTTATTTTACAAAAGCACAATGTTTTGATTTGATTGTAAGTGGACGCCTACAAAAGTAAAAATATCACAGATTCTTTTTTTATATTTCTTTTTTCTGTATGACCATAAATGACGGAGTAATTTAAGTTTATAGTGCTACAATGTGAAGAAAATACGGCAAAATTTTCTCTGTCGACCTCAGAGGGTTAATTTCATGTTAATCAGTTCATCGATAAATGAATGCAGGAGAGTCTGTTCTAATATCTGTAGGTTTTGTAGCAGGGCCCTGTTCACATTGGTATGAGTCATAAAACCAACTTATCTGATCGTGGTCATGGTAACTAAGACCTTCTTGTCCTGTTTGGGGGGATTGGGCCACAGATCCCAGAGTGAGGTCTCTTGTTCATTTCATTTGTTCATTATCATTTGTTAAACTATAACAAATACGTGTCTGACTTGTCTCAGTCGTTACATATGTTATAGTTCAGTTCATCAGAAGAGATCAGAACCAGAGCCCAGCTGTGTGTCTATGAGGAGTGACGCGTCTATGGATCATCCAGTACATTTTAAGAGTGGAGATACACAGACTGATCTCAGGTATTACATTTCAACAAAAAATAAGATTAAAAAAATTCATTGTGTTTATTAATACTGTGGTATTTTTATTTTACAGCCATGAAGTCCTCAACAGGTTTAGATCAAATCTGATGAAGAAGTTTGAGTGTCTGTATGAAGGAACAGCACAGCAGGGAAACCCAACACTCCTGAATGAGATTTACACAGAGCTCTACATCACAGAGAGTGAGAGTGGAGAGATCAGTAATGAACATGAGGTGAGACAGATTGAGACACAATCCAGGAGAGCAGCAACAGAGGACACACCGATCAAATGCAATGACATCTTTAGACCTTTACCTGGACAAGACAAACCCATCAGAACTGTGCTGACAAAGGGAGTCGCTGGCATTGGAAAAACAGTCTCTGTGCAGAAGTTCATCCTGGACTGGGCTGAAGAGAAAGAGAATCAGGACGTCCAGCTCATATTTCCACTTCCTTTCAGAGAGATCAATCTGATGAAGGACGAAACACTCAGTCTTTCAGATCTTCTTCATGTCTTTTTCCCTGAAACTAAAGAAATGGAAATATCCAGTGACAAATATAAAGTATTGTTCATGTTTGATGGTCTGGATGAGTGTCGTCTTCCCTTACATTTTAAAAAGAATGAGACTTTACGAGATGCAAACAAAAAGAAATCACTGGACGTGTTGCTGACGAACCTCATTGTGGGGAATCTGCTTCCCTCTGCTCTCATCTGGATCACCTCCAGACCAGCAGCAGCCGATCTCGTCCCCTCTGAGTGTGTCCATCGAGTGACAGAGGTACGAGGCTTCAATGATCCACAGAAGGAGGAATACTTCAGGAAGAGAATCAGTGATCAGAGTCTGGCCAAAACCATCATCACACACCTGAAGTCATCAAGGAGCCTCTACATCATGTGCCACATCCCAGTGTTCTGCTGGATCTCAGCCACTGTTCTGGAGAAGATGTTGAGTGAAGCAGAGACTGGAGAGATTCCCAAGACTCTCACTCAGATGTACACACACTTCCTGATCCTTCAGACCAACATCAAACATGAGAAGGACTATGAGAAGAACGTGACAGATGAAGACCTGATCCTCAAACTGGGGAAACTGGCTTTTCAGCAGCTTGTGAAAGGCAATGTGATCTTCTATGAGGAAGACCTGAGAGAGTGTGGCATTGATGTGACAGAAGCATCAGTTTACTCAGGATTGTGCACTCAGATCTTCAGAGAGGAGTTTGGCTGGTATCAGGGGAAAGTCTTCTGCTTTGTTCATCTGAGCATTCAGGAACATCTAGCGGCTCTATATGTGCATCTCTCCTGTACAATCAACAACACCAATGTGTTTGACCCAAACACCAAACAGAGTTTGCTGTCTAAAATGAAGGGCTGGTTTCAGCTCAATTCACCAGAAGAACATGTTTCATTATCTGCGCTGCATCAGAGAGCTGTGGATGAGGCTCTACAGAGTAAAAATGGACATCTGGATCTTTTCCTGCGGTTTCTTCTGGGTCTGTCAGTGGAGTCTAATCAGATTCTCCTACAAAGACTAATGAAACGGACAAGAACATCTGACAGCAATGAGGAAACAGTTGAGTACATCAAGGAGAAGATCAGGACCATTGACTCTCCAGAGAAATCCATCAATCTGTTCCACTGTCTGAATGAACTGGGTGATCGTTCACTAGTGGAGGAAATACAACAGTATCTGAAATCTGGAAGAATAAAGGAAGCCAAACTCTCTTCATCTCAGTGGTCAGCTGTAGTCTTTGTGTTGTTGACATCAGAGAAGAGGCTGGACAAGTTTGATATGAATGATTTTGTTGGAAGAGACAATAAAACTGAACAACTAAAGGTTCTTCAGAAGCTTCTTCCTGTGATTAAAGAATCCAGATCAGTTCAGTAAGTATCAATCAGAACAATCAGTTCACTGTTAAAACATTAGGAAAATAAAAGTTAATAAATCTTCAGTGCTGCAGATGTTGTCTAGAGTTCAGTGGTCAGTATTTTGATGTGTTTCTTAAACCGTGACAATGTAAAATTCCTTCAGGCATTACAAACAAAGTCAGAAAATGTGTATGAATAAATAATTCAGGTTTACTAGTTGAATGTTCTTGCACATAAACAAGGAATTTAAATAAATTATAAAGAAATTAAGACCAAGCAAACCACTGGACAGCTCATTTATCAAGTAGCTCAAATCTCCTAAAAACATTTGATGTAAGGTTTACACAGCAGAGTCATACATTTAAAGGGTACATAACATGCACAGTTTCACCTAATCTCATGTTAATCTTGAGTACCTATAGAGTAGTAGTGCATCCTTAATATCTCAAAAAAGTGTTTAGTTTTATTAAATTTATAAAAGAAAAATACAGCTTTCCGATTCTCTCCGGAAAAAGCCGAGGTCCTGGAGGCGGAGCTATAGAGTCAAGCGGTAGCTTTCCAGCAAAAGACAGAAATCTGATCCAGTTGTACTTACATGAATGGGGTCTTTTATCACTGGGACCACTCCACGTTTTAATAGCAAACGATTTGCAAATCCAGCGTCGACCTGAGCCTTGTTAATAAAACATTCGTCACTGAAATGGCCAGAACACATAACCGCACTTCCTACACTCCGTTGCTGCCCTGGAAAAACAAACGGCATCCACTGTTCCTGTAACGCTGGGTTCTTTGGAAAGCTGGACACGGTAAGCTTTCCCTCACATCCAAAAACACACTTTTTTGGAGACATTCTTGAACAAATCCTATGCAGCGCTGGCTGCCGATGATTTCCTGTTGAAGCGCGTTGATGTGCGCGGTCTCGTTCTCCTCTAGTCGACGTGTGCGCGGGCGCGCTTTTCCGAGAGAAATGCTCATATAAGGAGTTCCACTCTGATCTACGTCATTAGATCCACGGTCGGAAAAAAACCAGCCGAAACTTGTACCAACCCGGAAGTAAGATTTTCAGCACAGAAATTCTCTGTTATTCGTCCAAAATATTTTTTTAAAACTTTGCCCATGTTTAACATGAGAATCCATCTCTTTAACACTGTAAACAACTCTGAATACATGAAACACCATGGTACCCCCCCTTTAAATGTTACTATTAGATGGACAATTAAACATTTACTTGATGTTTAGCTTAAAGTTTACTAAAACTTCACATTTTAATTTTACTGTGAGATTGACTATTAAGAATCAAATCGCTGAGTATGTGAAACTAGTGATGGTTCTCTAGTAAAGTGCAGATTTAATGTGTAGCAACGACTCTTACATAACAAGAATAGCAATGTACAATAAAACATTTAAGATTATTTAAAAGTCATTACTTGTAATGACAAATAATGTACACATATTAGGAATATAATTTAAAAGATATTGATATGAATATTTTTCTATTAATGTGTTGTGCATATCTATTTTGACATATCGTTTTGCGGTGTGTAATTGGCCATCGGTCCTCTCAGCAGCAAGAAAAACTAAACTATTATTCAATGGATTATGTATAGCCTTGAAAGTGCGCTCCCTTTACAATCATTATAAAGCTGTCACTTATCTCAGTTTACAATCTCACAAAATTTCATTATAAACAATAAAGTTGTCTACACTGCATAAAGAAAATCTGTCATTTTGTTAGTGAGAGGATTCGCGAGCGTGAAGAACTCGGCACTGAACAAAAAAGAGATCAGCAAACTTGTCTGTGATTGGCTACATTTCTTACCGCTGCAAAAACACCTTGTAAATAGAAACATTTGACCATGAACCTTGGATAAGGATTTAACATTGTTAAATTATATTGGAATTGAAAAATTTCTTGGAAAGCTATTTGATAGTGTTAAAATTATGCTATTTGATTTTCATCTCTACAGGTTGAGAAATTGTGATCTCACAGATGAAGGTTTTGCTGCTCTGACTTCAGCTCTGAGATCAAACCCTGAACACCTGAGAGAACTGGATCTGTCTGGGAATAAAATAGGAGAATCAGTGAATCTGCTGTCTGATGTACTACAGAATCCTCACTGTAAACTGAAGAAACTGAGGTAAAATCATATTTGACTCTCACACATGAATCACAATGTAAAGTATATTTGAAGTGTTCGACCTCTTTCTGCTGCTGTGAGCTCAGATTATTGAGCTGTAAATGATTGAACATGTTTCATGTTTCAATGTTTCATGAACATTGATTGAACATCATCAATCAATGACACGTTTGAGCTGAGTTGAGTTGAACACATGAGCTGATCCTCAATAACATGAAACTGCAGGACTGAGAGTCACACTGAAATACACACTTTCACACACAATCAACATTTCAGTCTCTTGACTTTAAACAGACTCGAGCTCAACACAGTCAGAACTGAGAAATTAAGAACATGCTGGATTCATTCTTACTGTTAATTATGTTCATCTTTCTGAATTGACACTTTCTAAAGTATTGTTTTTAAATTTGTAAAATGAACACACACACACACACACACACACACACACACACACACACACACACACTAATTGACACTCCATACATATTACATAGTACAGATCCATTAAGTAAAAAAGTAAAACTAGCCTATGTTGTGAATAGTCTCATTTATTAAAGCAGATTTTGCACAGGACTGAATTTTAATATAGTGCAAATAAGAGATTATTTCTCCTGATTGAATGATACTTTAGATGTTTTATGATCATGTTTTGTGACATTTTAGATCTCAATCTAATGATCCATCAAACATATTAATTTGTGCTTTAAGTTTGAACTTTCTCTTTAATAATGGATTCACTGCTAAACTGATCTGATCTGAACTGAGAGAGTGAAGTGTGTGTCATTGTTCTCTACAGGGTGAATTATTGTGATCTCACAGATGAAGGTTTTGCTGCTCTGACTTCAGCTCTGAGATCAAACCCTGAACACCTGAGAGAACTGAGTCTGTCTGGAAATAAAATAGGAAAATCAGTGAATCTGCTGTCTGATGTGCTACAGAATCCTCACTGTAAACTGGAGAAACTGTGGTAAGATCATATTTGACTCTCACACATGAATCACAATGTAAAGTATATTTGAAGTGTTCAGCCTCTTTCTGCTGCTGTGAGTTCAGATTATTGAGCTGTCAATGATTGAACACATTTTACATCATCAATCAATGACACGTTTGGTGATGTGAGCTGCGTTACACGCGGGATTGAAATGGTGGATACAGAAATCTCTAATGTTTATTTTGGTCATGGCTTGTCTTGAAAAACAAAGACAATGTGACGGTTGTCGTAGGAGAAGTCACACTGCAGGACTGAGAGTCAAATCTTCAGACACTGTCAGAATCTCGTCTGAGGTCAAATTTGATTGCAGCGGTCATTAATCGGCTGTCGGTGAACATATCAAATAGAGCTGCAGGATTAATCACAATTAACATGAAATCGATTTTGCTTATCGCTATTATGAAATTGCAAAAGCTGTGATTTATTTATTATGTGCAGCTTGTCAGTGACGTACGGCTCTGATCAGTAGTAAACGCTGCTCCATCTGAAAGCACTGCGAGTTTGAGTCGCTTTTAATGTGCATTTGAAGAAGCAACACACATCAAACATCTTTCCAAACATAAGAAACTTTTATGAACATTTACTAAATCAATCTAATACTGTGTCCTAACTACACGCAACGCGACGCAATGCCGCAACACACGATAAAAGGTATCTTTTCCATGTTAATCAGAGTTTTTGTCTTAACCAGGCGCGACTGCGACACGCGACGATTCTAATTTAGGAACGGTTTCTATTTTTCGAGAGGGAGTAAAATCTTTCCGTGGCAGGGGCAGCTGCCACCGGCGCCTGTCACTCGACCTGCCACCGCTATATGCGCCTGTCACTCGACCTGCCACCGCTATATGTGCCTGTCACTCGACCTGCCACCGCTATATGTGCCTGTCACTCGACCTGCCACCGCTATATGCGCCTGTCACTCGACCTGCCACCGCTATATGTGCCTGTCACTCGACCCGTCACGGCTGTACGCGGCTGTCCCGCGACCCGTCACGGCTGTACTTGCTTGTCCCACGACCCGTCGCGGCAGTACTCGCCTGTCCCACGACCCGTCGCGGCTATACTCGCCTGTCCCGCGACCCGTCATGGCTATACGCGGCTGTCCCACTACCCGTCACGGCTATACGCGGCTGTCCCACGACTCGTCACGGCTATACTTGCCTGTCCCGCTTCCCCTCACGGCAGTACTCGCCTGTCCCGCGAACCGTCACGGCAGTATACTCGCCTGTCCCGCGATCCGTCGCGGCAGTACTCGCCTGTCCCGCGAACCGTCACGGCTATACTCGCCTGTCCCGCGTCCCGTCACGGCTATACGCGGCTGTCCCGCGACCCGTCACGGCTATACTTGCCTGTCCCGCGACCCGTCACGGCAGTACTCGCCTGTCCCGCGAACCGTCATGGCTATACTCGCCTGCCCCGCGACCCGTTACGGCTATACGCGGCTGTCCCGCGACCTGTCACGGCTATATGCGCTTACCACTCTATCCGTCACAGCTGTATGCATATCTGCCTTGCGTCCCATGAGCGTTAAATGCGCCTCTCACTCGAAGTCGAACCACTGTTTGTGCCTGTCACGTGACCCGAAGTTACTGTTAAAAAACAAAGTTGACCTGGAAACCGCATCCCGATTCTGAATGTTTTTTTTTTTTTTCATTAAAATCTAACACTGTTTAGGCAAGATTTGAAAAGCAGACGAGAAGACATGCCCACAGAACAACTGCAACCAGCAATTAAACACTTAGAGGATTTTGGGCAAATGGCTGAAAAATCATACAGTAGCCTAACTTATAAGATGGTAAATGGTAGGGTATAGCTATAGCCTATCACTTTCGACCAATAGGTGGCGCAGTTACGAAATCGATGTGATGTGGTCAGAGTGAGGTGACAATGACAAACCTTACCAGTTGCATTACAATAGGCAGATTTATTCAAAAGTTATCAACATTTTTGGAAAAATGTATAACTTTTGACCAGAAGGTGGCACTGTCTTGAAATCTTTTGAATATCCTTTGAATTACAAAATAGTAGGGAGGTTAAGCCCAAAAAATAGGCCTTTGACTTCAAGTCATGATGCAAAGGTCGTCTTTGGTATGGAAGTACCTTAGGGTCATACAAATAAATTTATCCTAAGACACAAGTGAGATCACACTTTGTATCAGAAATAAACAGGTTTTTTCAAAAATGGCCGCCAATGCGCCGAAAATACTCTAGAGCCCATATCTTTGCTTCTGTTATCACTATAATGACAAATTTGGTGTCAAAGTGTACATTTTTGGGGTCAAGGAATCCAATAAAATTGGTTTCAAGTTTAAAAAAACTAAACTTTTCCCCATACCATTGGGGGTAAATATGAACATTTCACATAAAAATTGTGTCATCAGAGTGACTTTACTTATCTTTTCCTTCAAAAACTTTATTTTTGTATGTAAGCAGTGCAGCTACTTCTGTACATTACATTTGTCCTAAGTAGCATGAGATTTCGACCAGTCAGGAGTAGCCTATAGCAAATCAGTTCCTGCAACAACACATCCCATATGCACCAGGAGCTGTGACAGCTGTTGAAGGTCAGAGGTGACAGGTTAACACTTTGAGGTTCGTATGACTTCCTCATTAAATAGAAAAATGCTTTTAATGTTAGATAACCAGTAACTAGCTAGCTAGTAACTAGTTAGCTTCATTATAACTAGGTCGCTAGTAACTAGTTAGCTTCATCATAACTAGCTAGTGACTAGTTAGCATCATTTTTATTGAAGCAAGCACATAGCCTACATGTTGCTAGCTAGTTAGTTAGCTTCATTTTTGATATTTTTTTACTTTTGCGAATGCTTGTTAATGCTCATATTATCTCTCTTATGATGTTAAAGCAACTTCATTTCTTTTTTCAGATTAGCCATAATGGAATGCCGTGACTGGAGTTTATGCTTCCTATGTCAGTCCGCCCTAAAGATTGAAAAAACATTAGATCCCTCTTAAATCGAGGACCGTGACGTCGCACGGTATGGCGCAGCCGGGGCCCCACCCTGGAGCCAGGCCCGGGGTTGGGGCTCGTATGCGAGCGCCTGGTGGCCGGGCCTCCCCCCACGGGGTCCGGCCGGGCTCAACCCAAAGGAGCGACGTGGGGCCGCCTTCCCGTGGGCTCACCACCTGCAGGAGGGACCGTAAGGGGTCAGTGCTGAGAGGATCGGGCGGCAGTCGAAGGCGGGGGCCTCGACAACCCGATCCCTGGACACGGAAGCTAGCTCTAGGGACATGGAACGTCACCTCGCTGGCGGGGAAGGAGCCTGAGATTGTGCTTGAGGTTGAGAGGTTCCGACTAGAGATAGTCGGGATCACCTCTACGCACGGCTTGGGCTCTGGAACCACACTCCTCGAGAGAGGATGGAGGTGCCCATGGTGAGAGGTGGCGGGCTGGTGTGGGTTTGCTTATAGCCCCCCAGCTCAGCCGCCATGTTTTGGAGTTCACCCCGGTGAACGAGAGGCTCGACTTTGTGGTCGTTTTCATCTGACCTGCGGCCGCATGTCTTGGACACTCGGGTAAAGAGAGGGGTGGAGCTGTCAACTGATCACCACCTGGTGGTGAGTTGGATCCGATGGCGGGGGAGGAAGCTGGACAGACTCGGCAGACCCAAGTGTACTGTGAGGGTCTACTGGGAACGTTTGACCGAGTCTCCTGTCAGAGAGATCTTCCCGTGAAGGTGTTCTGGGCGCGTCTCACTGGGAGGAGACCCCCGGGAAGACCTAGGACAGACTGTGGAGACACTATGTCTCCCGGCTGGCCTGGGAACACCTCGGTGTCCCCCCGGAAGAGCTGGAGGAAGTGTCTAGGGAGAGGGAAGTCTGGGCATCTCTGCTTAGACTGCTGCCCCCGCGACCCGGCCCCGGATAAGCGGAAGAAGATGGATGGATGGATGGATGGATAGATCCCTCTTCATCATTCAAACTGAGAAACAATCCTGAAAGATTGCAATCATGTTACAAAGAAGCTTTAGATAACATCCAGGAGCTGAAGGCATTAGGGGATCTGCCTGAGTTTATAGTGGACATTAGTGGTGGTAGTCAGGATGTAGTTCAGCTGATGATTCAAAATCCTATGGTGTGGCAAAAAGGCTGCAGAAATGCGATTGATAAACAAAAAGTTGAGAGAGCAAGAAAAAGAAAAAAGCATGAAGAGTCCATTAAAAACACGGCGCATGAGTGACAAGTCCACCACACTCGCTTTACCCAGACCCTCAACATCATCATGTGAACCATTTGATAAACTGTGTCTCTTCTGTGGTGAAGTGGGCAAAAAAAAGGAACTGAGGATGGCTGCCACCCTTGGCTTGGAAAGAAAAGTGAAAGAATGTGCTCAGGTGGTGGGTGACCGGCATCTATTGGCTGAACTAGATGCTGGTGACATGGTTGCTATTAATGCTGTTTATCATCGTGCATGCCTGACTAGGCTCTATAGAAAAGCAGAAACTGTTGGATGTGACTCAACTGAAAGTAATGCAACTAAGGTCATCAGAGCACATGTCCTCAATGAGTTGCTCGAATACATCGAGGACTATCGTTGCTCAGGGGAATCACTGGCAATGTCTGACTTGACAGCCCTCTATGACGAGCGCATTGCTGATCTTGGATTTCCAAACATCAAATGCAACACCACACACCTTTGGAAAGATATTGAACGCCCGATTCCTGACATCAGATCAGTACAAATAAATCGTGTCTGGTCCGTTGTATTTGATGATGACCTGAGCAAAGCTGTTGCTAACATGAAAAACAACACTTCTACCGATGTCTCCATCATCTTCAAAGCAGCCAAAATCCTTCAGCAAGAGTATCTCCCCATGAAGCAGGCTTTTACAGGTGTCTTCTCAACTTCCTGTGAAGCTGATTCTATCCCTCCCATGCTGAGATTGTTCTTACACATGCTTCTTGATGGATCAGGTATTGATCAGCCACCTCCTGGCACTGAGAAGTTCCAGGCTGCAACATCCATTGGGCAGCAAATAATGTTCAACTCTGTAAGATGCAAATCCAAGAAAAATGGCAGTGTTCCTCGTCACATAAGAGAGAGGGAAACACCAGCTTCGCTATATCTGGCAATGAAACTACACCAGCAAAGTGGTAGTAGATATCTGGTGGAGGCCATGCATAAGAGGAATGTGTGTCATTTGACCGCTTGAAAACATTTACCATAGATATAGCGAATTCAGTGATCAGTCACTAGGAGCAGATTGGTGTCGTGGTCCCACCTCAGGCAGTCCACTGAATAAAACGGCCGATTTTGTCAAATAAGGTGTCAAATTTCGTTCAACCTACCCTCCATTAGATGGCAGACATGTCATACTTCATCCGCGACTCAAAAAAACGTCATGCTTCTATACAAAATCTTCGAGCTAGAGTGCATTGAATCAGTGCGAACAAAACCGGAGCTAGTGTGCGAGTGAGCCATTTTATCAGAGCAATATTGTCAACGTCAGTGAGTATTTGCATTAGATTATTATTATTATTATTATTATTATTATTATTATCTAATGGCATCAATAAAGCTTACCCGCAAAGAAGTGTTGGGTCTTCTATTCGTGGACCCTGATTATGAAGGGGAATATCTGCCTGATTCTGAAAGTGAAAGTATAGCCCTACACCAAGCACAAACGGTGAATCCTTTGCCCAATTTAAATGGTCCTTTACCCAATGTCAGTGGTGGGAACAATGTTTCTCGGGGTCGGAGTGTTCATCGCGAAGTTAGCAGGCGTGTTAGTGTTGTGGGGAACGAGGCGGGACAATTTTACCGTGTGCGCCTCTCCACAATCGCGGGCGACAGTATTGTGATGGAGACTTTGTTTGTCTAATGCCACTGGGTATGTTAGACGAGGTCGAAGTATTCATAGGACAGTTAGGGGGCAACGAGGAGGCAGGGTGGGGAGTCGCAATGACAATGACAGTAGTCCGAGCTGTGCACACTCGGCGCGCGTGCGAGGCAGATCTGGCCTCGCTGCTCGCAGCAGGAGCAGAGACGTTGTGACACGGGGCAGAGGGGCTATTATGCATAGTCTATCGCAAGCTGATGGGAATGCCGGCTTTTGAGTACTTGGCCAATGAGGATGATTTACTATATGTAGTAAATAGAAAATCTCTACAGCAAAAGGCCAACCGCTACTTGCATTCGGTTTGTTTCTACCATTTATTAGTAATGATTTACACAGTTTGTTTACTACTTACTATTTACCTGAGCATTCATTATTGTGCAATATAGCATACAGAAGGTGAGGGACATTTTGGGGGGAAAGAAGTGCTGCATTTGATCATTTTATCATTTAAACGTGACTTTTCATGAAAATTCTATAATCCAAGATGGCCACTACCATAATGACGTCATAATATGCAAATTAGATGGGAAAATGTAATCCCTACATAAACTTTGGGTCATCCTTAATATTTCTCTAATTTACAGAAAGTCTCTATCTTTTATCACTTTTTAGATATAGCCTTTTGAAATTAAGAGGTCAAAATCGAACATTTTAGGAAAAAACCTCTGGCGCCGAAACACTTTGTGTTTGGCATGTGTTTTTTAATAAAAAATTGCATACTTCACCTCCAATTGTCATGGTAAGGACAACATTATTGTTTTTTAGTCTTGGAACCTATTTTATTGGACTCCTTGACCCCAAAAACGTACACGTTGATACCAAATTTGTCATTATAGCTATAACAGAAGCAAAGATATGGGCCTCTCAAGTGTGGTCGGCGGCCATTTTTAAAAAATGTGCGTATATAAGATACAAAATGTGATCGCACGTGTGTCTTAGGATAAATTTATTTCTATGGCCCTAAGGTACTTCCATACCAAAGGGGACCTTTGCATCATGACTTGAAGTCAAAAGTCACTTAACCTCCCTACTAAAATAGGCTACAATGAAATAGCTTGGCCGTGACTAACGTCTCAGTCCAACAGTAGCTAGTGCAAGTTTACCTTAAGATAGCATGCGAGGTTGGCTTGACATAGCCTATAATGATTATTATTTATTATTATTATTATTATTATTATCATCATTATCAATATTATTATTGCTATTATTATTATTATTATTATTATTATTAGGCTAAGCCTAGCCTACTACTATATAGGCTACATGTTGAATTACAACTATAGCCCAAGACATATTTATTTAACCGTGAGTGACAGGCGCGCATAGCCGTGACGGGTCACGGGACCATATCCGTGATGGCGGGTCGCGGGACAGGCGCGTATAGGCAAATATAGCCGTGACAGGTGAGTATAGTTGTGACAGGTCGAGTGACAGGAGTAGGTGAGGGTCGCAGGACAGCCGCATACCCGTGACCATGGGTGGTAGGGAGGGGCTAGCTGGTGCTTCAGCACCCCCAAGAAAGACCAAAGCACCCCGATAGCACCCCCAAAAATAATTTCTGGAAGCAATTATATTTTGGCTGTATTCTATGGAAGCTCTGAACCGCATTTTTAAGAAATAATATCTCGTTATTTCAACATTGAAGTCTTATTTTGACATAATAAATCGTTATTTCGACATAATATTATTTCAACATATTATCTCGTTATTTCGACATAATAAGGGGACATTCTAATCTGCATTAAGCCACATTAAGCGTTCTTATAATGGTTTTCTATGGGAGGAAAATGCTTAACGTGTAATTAAACGTTGCGTTCATATTATGGGCTCATCTGATTTTTTTTTTGTACATAGCATACTTTGTTATGATTTTAGTATCATAATGATTAATACATAAACGCACAATTATCCATGAACTTGATTTGAACAAATGCCTTTCAACTTGACGTACAAAATTCAGAATTAGGCTAAATTAATGTACAGCAATTTGTACAAATGGAGTCTGTATGCCTACTGTTGCCATTAAATAAGCGGATTTAGTTTTATATTTGTTAAAATATTATAGTATTATTTATTCCATTTATGTTGATTTATGGAAAGTGAACAGCACGAGTAAGATATACAATATAGCCTATCGAGAGCAATATCGAGAGACATGGAGCGGGTCAGGCATGATTTTGACCACTTCATTAAGTTTTGATTTGTAGAAAACCTTTCTTTAAAGTAAATTTCGTTTTGTATAAATTGTATCTTAATTTTAATCAATTTTTCATCAACCAATTGCCTGGGTTTAATAAGTAAGAGAAGCAAATATAACAGACACACATGGAGGCGCCCGCGCGGTCACTTGCAATGCACGTGAACTGGAGCATATCATCCTAACTTAACGAAACTCAGTGTATGCCTCACACAGACATGAGAAATACATCAAATACACAAAGCTTGAAATGTCTTTAAATGAAATAATTCAAAAGGAAAAGAAAAAGGCTCCTCTCTGATTATGTAGGCTAATCCATTATGCGCATTTCTCTTTAGGCCTATTGACGCGTTCACTGCTTGTTGCACGCACACATATTATGTTGGAATAACGAGATATTATGTTGAAATAACATTATTAATAATATATCTTTTCTATTTGATTGAATGCTGAATTTTGCGCTTGTTCAATTTAATACAATTAAAACTTTAATTGTGGTCATTAAAATATTTGAATATTAAATATTTAGTGGGCAAGTTTTGCTCATTTATATACAGCTCCCCCTGTCAATGATCTAGCACCCCCTCTGCACGCGTTAAAAAATCTCTGGCGCCGACCCTGGCCGTGATGGGTCGAGTGACAGGCGAGTATAGCCGTGACAGGTCGCGGGACAGCCGCATATACCCGTGACAGGTCGCGGGACGGGACAGGTGAGTATAGCCGTGACAGGTCGCGGGACAGCTGCATATACCCGTGACAGGTCGCGGGACGGGACAGGCGAGTATAGCCGCGACAGATCGCGGGACAGGCGAGTATAGCCGTGACAGGTCGAGTGACAGGCGCATATAGCGGTGGCAGGTCGAGTGACAGGCACATATAGCCGTGACAGGTCGAGTGACAGGCGCATATAGCGGTGGCAGGTCGAGTGACAGGCGCATATAGCGGTGGCAGGTCGAGTGACAGGCGCATATAGCGGTGGCAGGTCGAGTGACAGGAGTGACAGGCGCATATAGCGGTGGCAGGTCGAGTGACAGGCGCATATAGCGGTGGCAGGTCGAGTGACAGGCGCCAGTGGCAGCTGCCCCTGCCACGGAAAGATTTTACCCTTACTGTGTGACGTCGCGCTGGAATAACAAACACAAAGTGTGGCAATGATAATCTCAGGTACTGTTTATGTGCTTTATTTAATGTTTAAAGCGTGTAATGTGACTTTGAATATCATTTAGTGCTCCAGCTTTGTAACGTTAGCTGTAAAAGCAACAATGGATATAATTCACCTCAGATCTTGAAATTAAACAAATAGAAACAGGAACGTTAAAACTGTGAACAAACAAGTGTATTATTTGACAAAGATTGTTTAGTAACTCAGTAGCCTATGTATTTATTTAAATGGTGTAATATTTGTGAATTTGATGTAAGTTAGCTACTTATCCATTTTCTTGCGAGTGCCGTCAAGATTACTCTCTAGTGTTGTGCACTTGTCGCGAGACTCCGCCCACACGCTGTTCTGATTGGTTGTGATTTTTGATTGACGTTGTGGTGTCTCACAGTCGCGTCGCGTCTAGTGTGAACAGACACACTGCCTGTCGCTGGAATTTTATCGCGTGTAGTTAGGACACGGTGTAAGCGTTTCAATCTTCTGTTTATTCAGCTACAGATAGTATGATGCCGATAGGGATTTTCTGGAATGATGTGTGTTATCGTTCTTCTGTGGCAGGGCATATTTAGTGTGTGTGTGTGTGTGTGTGTGTGTGTGAGATGCCCTCTGGCTTTCAGATCGAGCAGCATTTACTACCGATCACAGAGCCGTACTTCACTGACGAACTGCACATAAACATAAACTGATCTGATCTGAACTGAGAGAGTGAAGTGTGTGTCATTGTTCTCTACAGGTTGAGTAATTGTGGTGTCACAGATAAAGGTTTTGCTGCTCTGACTTCAGCTCTGAGATCAAACCCTGAACACCTGAGAGATCTGAATCTCTCTGGGAACAAAATAGGAAAATCAGTGAATCTGCTGTCTGATGTACTACAGAATCCTCACTGTAAACTGGAGAAACTGATGTAAGATCATATTTGACTCTCACACATGAATCACACTGTAAAGTATATTTGAAGTGTTCAGCCTCTTTCTGCTGCTGTGAGTTCAGATTATTGAGCTGTAAATGATTGAACACATGAGCTGATCCTCAATAACATGAAACTGCAGGACTGAGAGTCACATTGAAATACACACTTTCACACACAATCAACATTTCAGTCTCTTGACTTTAAACAGACTCGAGCTCAACACAGACAGAACTGAGAAATGAAGAACATGCTGGATTCATTCTTACTGTTAATTATGTTCATCTTTCTGCATTGACACTTTCTAAAGTATTGTTTTTAATTTTGTAAAATCACACACACACACACACACACACACACACACACACACACACACACACACACACACACACACACACACACACACACGCACACCAATGTATTATTACTCCATACATATTACATACAGATCTAAGTAACATAGCAAAACTAGCCCATGTAGTGAATAGTGTAAATTAAAGGTTGTATCAGCGATTGTGGGTGACGGCACCTCTGTTTGTGTTTGAAGCGAGATACCAAACAAACCTAGTTAGCTCGCCCCTCCCTCCCGTTTCGTGCATCATGAAAAAAACGATCATGCACGCGCATTTCTTAACCCTCTGGGGTCTGAGCTGTTTTCTGGGCCCTGGAGGTGTTCTGACATGCTCTGACATTTGTGCTTATTTCTGTTACTTGTGACATTTTTATGGCTAAAGTCTGATTACACTGTATTCAGCACAAACTCTGCTACAATAATATATCAGCAGCATGTGTGTAAAAGTTTGCAGTTTTGAGATTTGTTTTGAGTTTTGAGATTTTTGAGACATTTATGCGTGGTTTGTGAAAAAAAAAAAAATCCTCACTGAAATAAGGCCTCACTGAAAAGTTTGTCATTCTTACCAAACTTGCACAATGAATGAGGAGATTTAAAAAAGAATGGCTTTTAAATTGTTTGGATTTATTTACAACACAACATAATCCAAAGATACACAACAATGACGAAAAAGCACTTATTGAAAACAATGATCCAAAGACAGAGACCTTTGTGCCATTCCTAAAAACATTGTACATACCTTTCATTTCCAAGGTGTTTGATTTTCACTTTACCATGTTCATGTACAGAGACTCATGTGAATGTTGAAGTCAGCAGAACTCATCAGTGGCATCTGGGCCCTGAAAAAAAAAAAAAGTGAACATACTGATATCAAGAGAAAGGCCTGCACGATTTTGGGAATACATTTTAGATTTTTCTGGTTAAAATTGCTTTTTAAAATTCACAGAATACACACACACACACAATCACACACACACACAAATGTTTCCAACAATATATAATATAATGAACACCAGGTTTGTTGTGCCTTGTAGGCATAAGCTATGCGCAGTGCTGGATAAAATAATAATAACAATAACCTATAGCAGTATAAATCTTCCAAAATATTTCAGTAACAACTAAGCTAGAGAAAAATATATTGATTATCATGTTACTTCAAATGTTTCCATTCGTTATGATGATATGAAATGAGATAATAGTAAAAACATGAAGCGGTTTGGTGCGTTTTGCTTTTCAAACGCGATCGCGATCCAAAATATGATACATTCAAATGCGATCGCGATCCAAAATATGATACATTCAAACGCGATCACGATCCAAAATATGATACATTCAAACGCGATCGCACTCAAATATAAAACATTATGGTTACCATATACATATCTACGTTTGAGCAGATATCCACAAACACAGTAACAGTAAACACGGGTATAAATATTATAATATTCCCCATATATCTAGCAACAGTTCAACTGCAATGTGAAATTTATGCAACAATAACAAACTAATATGTAAGAATTTCTTACCTTACATCTTTCTTGTCTTCAAATCACGTTCTTCTTCTTCTGAGGTAAATGTAAGCTCAGGCGCGTCTAAAAGCAGAGACTTGTGAAGTGTTTCGGTGTTTTGTTTTTGAGGTATGAGCGTGATCGCGTTCCATGTGGAGATTTGCATGTCAATCTCTTTTGCGCGAGTGGGCGTGGTCAAATAAAAAATAATTAGGAAGCGTTTGAGAAGCTGGAGATCTTGTTGGTTTTATACAAATTACTTAAACAGAGAATATTTGTTTTCAGTTTGAATCTGATCATTTAAAAGTACACACTTAAGGCGAGACACTACAGGTGAATAGGGTAAAAATTTTAACTAGCAGATATCACCATGAAACTTTCACAGTTGATTACCTACATTAAGATGAGAAAAAAATGTATTACAAGTTTTCTGTAATTTAATGTTTAAATATGCAAATTAGGCAATATCTAATCAAATATGCACTAATTTGCATATATTTTAAAAAACGAAATCTGAGTATTGGATAAAGCCAGGTTAAAAATTATTTTTTCAATGTGTTCACATATTAGATGGGAAAAAAATTACAGAGGGATTTATGGATATCTACTTTTGTTATCCTGTAAATCAGAAAATACTGTCAATAGCCTTAAAAAAAATATTTTCGCCATGTTTTTTGGAATAAAATGTTATATAAATCAGGCTAGGAATAATATATTTACAAATCCCTCTGTAAATGTCTTCATAATATAACTAGGTACAAGACTGGAAAGTTTGGTGTATATAGGTGCTACTGAAGTGGAGATTTCGGACTTGGAGTATGAGAGAAAAGTCATTTTGAGAAAACAGGCTTTAAAAATTTTTCATCAGCCAATGAGATTGCGCATTCAGCCTTTTTACTTTCACGATTGGTTGCTTATAAAAAGGAAATGACCATATTTGGATCCGACAGGATTGTACACAAGAGAGAGAGCTTCCTAACGGTGCTTGTGATGACAGGCTGACAGCAGAGACATGTTGATTAAGAACGCGAACTTTTGTTGATTTTATGAGAAATCTACAGACACAAACAGACAAAGTGTAATAAAATAAAGACCTAAATGTGTATTTCTGACTTTTTTTCAACACAAGTCTGAAAGAAGACATGTTATTGAAGACAAATATCCAAAAATATCAAAATTGACCAGTAAAAAAAAAAATGATGTTTTTGCCT
This sequence comes from Leucaspius delineatus, assembly GCA_023718395.1. Taxonomy (NCBI): domain Eukaryota; kingdom Metazoa; phylum Chordata; class Actinopteri; order Cypriniformes; family Leuciscidae; genus Leucaspius; species Leucaspius delineatus. The sequence goes on from CM043362.1 coordinate 7,718,019, forward strand.
GCCGTGTCTCGCCTTAAATGTTTATAAAGGTATATGGCTCATAAATGTGTGACAAGTATTCGCTGAGTTTTGTTTCAGTTTATAGACGTGCTCAAGAAAAAAAAGTTCACCGCGACGGAGAGGCAGAACGCACACCCTGTTTATTTTCTTTATTTTACAAAAGCACAATGTTTTGATTTGATTGTAAGTGGACACATACAAAAGTAGAAATATCACAGATTCTTTTTTTATATTTCTTTTTTCTGTATGACCATAAATGATGGAGTAATTTAAGTTTATAGTGCTACAATGTGGAGAAAATCCAGCAAAACGCGCCCGCGCGTTTGCCGACCTCAGAGGGTTAAAGCGACAGACACTCGTCACCCCTTTTAGTTCAACTTCATACAAAACTACAGAACTACATGATCAACAAATTCCAATTCGTCAGAATCAGCTCGCTCACTAGCATGCCAATTGTGAGTTAGTGCCAGCTAACAAACACAACTCACCCACTAAATCCCTACAATCTTATATTCACTCTGTTCAGCATAATGTCGCCTACGTTAGCTAGAGCTACCCAAGTTTAGTCGAGCTTCGCTCATATTTTTTCAAGAAGGATATTTTCACACACAGTTCACATCCAAACAAGTCAGCACTAGCAGCTACTCACCTGTCCAGAAGAAACAGTGCAACCTCGCCGTCCGATTTAAAAATTTTCAGTTCTTTAAGTTCTCTCCACCTTTCAAAAGCAGTGTTGCCAGATTGGGACGGTGATTTCCAGCCCAAAAGCTCACCAAAACCCGCCCACTACAAGAAAAAACCGCCCAAAATTTTACTGCCAAAATAATATGATATAATTTCATTACCATGTCATTCAAGGTTGATAAGCACAATTGGTATCTCCTTAAAACAAAATAACTAAATATATTTTATAAATAATAAATAAAAATAAAATATTTTTTTTTCCAGGAAAACAGATCAAAACAGGGCAATAATTAAGGAGAATTAGCCAATATGACTAAAATGTCCAGATGGACACTGTCAAAACGGCAATCAAGAAATGAACCGATGACTTTAACCCTCGGAAGTACACATTGCAGAACATAACGCAGAATTTAGCAGTAAAAACGGATTAATCGATTCAAACCTTTTTCAGCAGCTGTCAGGGTCGAGTAGCCTATAGTGCAGTCTGGACGGTGTAAAAGTTGCCGATGTCTGGTAAGGTTAGGCTAGTGTGCACATGACCATGGACAGGAGTCATCCCATATTTTATTTCATTTCAAGTCATTCAACTGTGCTCTCTCCAGTCCTCTCAGAGTTATAGTCACCATCGATATCTCCCACCACATGTACGTTTTAAGAGTTGCTCACTATCTCACTCTTTACTGTGCAGATACAACTTACTGTTTAGTAGGCTATATCACTTTGGCATTAGCGATCACTTGAATATAAGGAATATACAGCTACAACGTACCGCGCTCATTCGCATCTGCCTGCGGATCGCTGATTGGCTAAAAGTGCGTGCTCGTCGGTGATGTCAACACCAACGCCAGCTGACTCTGCATGGGCGTGTGTGTACAGTAATGTCATGATGACTGCTTTTATGAACTACATGCACACTTTAGTTTAGTTTTTTAACCTATTAGACTTTAAAATGTAGATGTTTGAAAACCGCCGAACTGACCCCAAACCAGCCCAAATTTTGTCCACCCGCCCAAACCCTTTTTTACCCGCACAATCAAATTCAAAACCGCCCAATTGGGCGGGAACCCGCCCAATCTGGCAACACTGTTCAAAAGCCTTCCCGATAACTATTCGTGAATTAACACGATGGTATTCCCTCGCCCTAATCCTCCTCCTCCTCTTGGGGATTGGCTAAACCAAGTTCAATTTCTCGTTCGTTGATAGACGCTGGCTTCTTCTTCAGCTCTGACTTCGCGTGCAGCCGTGCACGAGCGCAAAACCTCACAACACCCACCCCCTGTCGGTGATTGGTTGGAACACTATTCATTTTGGTTTTGAGTGGTTGGTGAAACCAATTGTTTTTGTGTGCAGATCTCTGCCTACAGAGATGTGTTTTTTTACGGCCTGCTTAAGGGGTGGGCAGCTAGCAGATCGTTAGGAAAGATTAGATGAATGTGATCATTTATGTTTGGGCCTTTTTTGGGCCTGAAATTGCTGATACAACCTTTAAGAGATAATTTTTCCTAAATGAATGATACTTTAGATGTTTTATGATCATGTTTTATGACATTTTAGATCTCAATCTAGTGATCCATCAAACATATGAATTTGTGCTTTAAATTTGAACTTTCTCTTTAATAATGGATTCACTACTAAACTGATCTGAACTGAGAGAGTGAAGTGTGTGTCATTGTTCTCTACAGGTTGAGGGATTGTGGCGTCACAGATAAAGGTTGTGCTGCTCTGACTTCAGCTCTGAGATCAAACCCTGAACTCCTGAGAGAACTAGATCTGTCTGACAATGAACTAGGACATTCAGGAGTGAAGTTGCTCTCTGATCTGAAGGAGGATCTACCTTATAAACTGAAGGCATTACACTTCTGTGAGTATATTTTTATTTCAAGCCTTTAAATTGACCCAATTTCAGTGACAGGTCTCATATGTGTGTAACTGGAGAATATACAGTAAGATAATAATTCAGCTCCACTTTAGTCTCTGTAAACTGTTTAAAATAAGAGTTTAATTCTGTGATGTGAATATGATCTATGAATAGGCGAGGTCTATATGAATATTTTCATCCCTTACATGTTTACATGCACAACTTTTGTTTCAATTGGAATTAATTCATTCACAGAACTTTCCAGATTCGGTTTTCAATCTGATCAAGTGTTTACATGTCCTCTCGATCGGATTAGAAAAGCAATAAACCACCTAATCCGATCCAAATTTCATTCAGATCGAACTCATTCGATTAAAGTGTTTACATGAAGGCTTTTTGTCAGTCTGATTACTAACGGATTATTTGTTTGCATGAAAGTGTGTGTGCGTGTGTGCGTGTGTGTGTGTGTGTGTGTGTGTGTGTGTGTGTGTGTGTGCGTGTGTGTGTGTGTGTGAGAGAGAGAGAGTGATAAAGAATAGAGAACTGTTTATCATTTGCTGTTATTAATCTATTCCAGTTTTTCATTAATATCTCTGGCTGTAATATGAATATACTAATATCTCTGGCTGTTTTTTCTGAAATGATCTCCATATGTGATGTGACTCAGTAATGTCTAGGGTTGGGTACCGAAACCCGGTTCCAATAGGGAACCGGTTCCGACGTAAACGGTAGTAACCAGACCGAATAAGAACGAAACTTTCGGTGCCTGACGTTTTTTTTACCGCCCCCTATAAAACATCTCGCGGCACTAATGATCCAATAATAAAACATCTCCAGTTAACCAGCAGAGCATTCATTTAGTTTGTTTGTTAAATAAGAGATCTAGCGCTGAAATGTGTTTTTTTTTTATCAAGAGATCAAAGTGCTCGTTGCGCTGCGATCAGTGGCGCGGATACAGTGTTTTCTCGTGGCTCGCGCACACCGGTCTTCACTGACGCGCGCTTCAATACGTTGCGGAGATCGATCTATTTATGAGGCGCCGTCTATATGATTATGTGCGCGGAGAGTTTGTGTGTGTGTGCGTGCTCGCGTCTCAGATGAGTATGTGCGCGGAGAGTTTGTGTGAGTGTGTGTGTCTCGCGTCTCAGATGAGTATGTGCGCGGAGAGTTCCGCGCGTCTAGTGTGTGTAGTGCGTGAGCGACTTTAGAAGTTGTGCATTTCATATGTATTAGTTTGAGCATTCAGCAGTATATGTATGTGTGACTACCTAGTATACATGTAGCCTATGCAAGGGTTTCATATGTGCGTGAATGAAGTTTGATTTAAGCCCTAGACAGCGCCTCATATCTATTCGTTCTGGTGAAATCTCAAAATATAATGGACACAAAGTGTCCCTGCTTGATATACAACCACTGATGAGCATAATCGGTTTAAAAAAAAAAAAAAAAAAAAAAAACTATGAATGCGGATTAGAACCCAAAACCTCTGACACGCTTGACTAAAGTTCAAGTTCAGCTGCCAGTGTTCCTCTTCGGGTAAGTCTAGTATTTTAATGCCAACTGCAAATCTTGCATGTCAAGTATGAAGTATATCAATATCAAGTATATTTATATGAGGCTATACTGTGTGTGTTAAATATTTCTGCTCAGTGTCAGATATTTCTCTATGGTTTCTAGACATTTTGAAGAAACAAAAATGACATACAAAATTTTCTTTTAAGGTCTTTTTTCATAATATAACTTTAAACATGCATTTTTTTATTTTTTAAAAAACATGCCAAGTGGGGACCTGAAACTCTGAACGATCTCTACCTATACAACAGGGGACTCCAGCCTGCAATGGAACTGTGTGCCTGTGTGTGTGAACAGTGAAGTTAACTGGCAGTGAAGTCTGTCTTCATTTTGTAACTTGTATATATATATATATATCAAAAATGTAATTGCTTGAGGAAAGACCATTTAAATCTACAACAGGGTAAATAATACAGACTGCCCGGAGGCAAATGTTTTAAAAGCAGAGGCGAGAAGACACTTCTTATCATTCATAATATTATTTTCTTTTTTAACACTCTCTCTTCCTAGACACTTTGAATTGGTTATGCAGTCCCTAACAATTAACTTGCTATTGCATACACACATACACACATACATGTCTATATTAACATAGGGGACTATCGCTCTACACTGACCAACAGGGGACTTCTGCCTGCAATGGAACTGTGTGTGTGTGAACGGTGTCTTTATTTTGTAACTATAACTATAAGTTACATTATATATCTATTATATATATATGCAGTCCCTAACAATTATCTTACCATTGCATACACACATACACACATACATGTCTATATTAACATAGGGGACTATCGCTCTACACTGACCAACAGGGGACTTCTGCCTGCAATGGAACTGTGTGTGTGTGAACAGTGTCTTTATTTTGTAACTATAACTATAAGTTACATTATATATCTATTATATATATATGCAGTCCCTAACAATTATCTTACCATTGCATACACACATACACACATACATGTCTATATTAACATAGGGGACTATCGCTCTACACTGACCAACAGGGGACTTCTGCCTGCAATGGAACTGTGTGTGTGTGAACAGTGTCTTTATTTTGTAACTATAACTATAAGTTACATTATATATCTATTATATATATATGCAGTCCCTAACAATTATCTTACCATTGCATACACACATACACACATACATGTCTATATTAACATAGGGGACTATCGCTCTACACTGACCAACAGGGGACTTCTGCCTGCAATGGAACTGTGTGTGTGTGAACAGTGTCTTTATTTTGTAACTATAACTATAAGTTACATTATATATCTATTATATATATGCAGCCCCTAACAATTATCTTACCATTGCATACACACATACACACATACATGTCTATATTAACATAGGGGACTATCGCTCTACACTGACCAACAGGGGACTTCTGCCTGCAATGGAACTGTGTGTGTGTGAACAGTGTCTTTATTTTGTAACTATAACTATAAGTTACATTATATATCTATTATATATATGCAGCCCCTAACAATTAACTTACCATTGCATACACACATACACACATACATGTCTATATTAACATAGGGGACTATCGCTCTACACTGACCAACAGGGGACTTCTGCCTGCAATGGAACTGTGTGTGTGTGAACAGTGTCTTAATTTTGTAACTATAACTATAAGTTACATTATATATATATTATATATATATGCAGCCCCTAACAATTAACTTACCATTGCATACACACATACATGTCTATATTACTAACATAGGGGACTATCGCTCTACACTGACCAACAGGGGACTTCTGCCTGCAATGGAACTGTGTGTGTGTGAACAGTGTCTTTATTTTGTAACTATAACTATAAGTTACATTATATATATATTATATATATGCAGCCCCTAACAATTAACTTACCATTGCATACACACATACATGTCTATATTACTAGGCAGACTAGTAAAAATTTTATCTGTTAAATTCTCATTAATTTCTCTTTCATTATGCTTAGATGAGGTTAAATCTTGGCTTGCTCAAAACGTTTTGTCTTTAAATGAAGACAAAGAGGTGATAGTTTTCGCCCCACTGATCATTTTAAGACCCCCAGCATCGATTTGAGGAGCTTATCTGCATTTATATCTACACATGTGCGGAATATGGGGTGTGCTTTTAGATGGGCCTTTACAATTTGACAAACAAATATCTTCGGTAATTGGATCTAGTTTCTATCATCTTTGCTTTTATCTAAAATTAAAGACATCCTAACTGACAAAACTGAATAGAGCAGAAATGTCTCTTTAAGGTAACAATTGCAGGTCACCACACAAGTTAAACTGTACATGATCTAGACTCTAGATAAATAAAATGCGACCGCAGCAGTAAGTCAGGGGAATGCTTATATTTCTTCCTTTGGTTTCAATTTTGAACATGTTGCAGTTCTTTTTAAAAAGGTATACATTTTAGTACAATTATAAAATGATATAACATTATTTGATACTGTACATTAGCAGCAATTACGGTACACTTTTTTTTTAACTTTAACAACAAAGTGGAGACCCTCTTTTCTGTAATGAAAGGCCAATCTTATGGGTTGTGGTCTCTCAGACATCGGCAGTAATAAAAATAAAATAAAAACATTGTTTCCTTTTGGACTTTAATTACACTTGATACTGGGCATCATTACATTTTTCCCCTGACTGACAGGTGATGCTTGTAACCCGATCATAATCTGTTATCCGACAAGATTAGAATGTTATATTTTAATTAAATTAAATTAGAATGTATGTATTTCTCAATAATTATCACTTTTTTCAAAGCTCTTCAATCCACTGTCTTAACCAACTTCCAGCTTCACTGCAGTTAATTTCACATTCAAAACGCATTAAAACTACCAAAACACATCATTTATGTTTCAAATTAAATCATTCTTTCAGAACTCTAGTGAAGGTTTCAGCCAACAAACACAATAAAATATACAAAACAAAAAAACACACAAACAACAGGCAGCAATATGCACTATTTTCTGCTGTTCAGAATTCAATGCAATTTATGTTACATGCTTCATGTTTACATGTATAGATGTTGATGAAAATGAAAGACTAAGACTTGTGTAGGTGTTTAGTTACATCTTCATTTTTCTGTTTTTTTTTTTTTTTTTTTTTTTTTTTTAAAAAAGAAAAGAATATTCAGAATATCAATGTGGTATACGGTAGAAATATTGCACATTTCAGTCTAGCTTAGGTTTTTAAATTAAATAACACAGTCTTGGAAATAATATGTAAGCATGTGCAAATAAGCCTGTATAGTAAATCAAGTTCTGTTGGTCTTTGTGTTTAAGTGAGAAATTAATTCATTAAATTGAAAGATCTCAATGTTAATAAGATCTTTCAATTATATTTAACAGTTTTGAGCGTATAAAAGAGTGTATAAAAATGGGCTCTGAGTTTTGGCAGTGGTTGTGTCTAAGTGAAATATGTAGTTTGGAAGATGTAGTCACTGAATGCATTAGCACAACATTGAATGACACAGACATTTGCAACACTTCTACAGTAATAACGTATTAAAATATATTCAGAATCTAAAAATAAATACTAAATACTATCAAAACAATTAGATGTAGCTGAACACATACAGGTATTAATCTTGCAGTTTCATCACCATCTGTAAAAAGGGGAAACTTGGGGGGGGGGAAATGTGTACTGTAGGCTACTGTAAACAATGACCATGTGACATAAAATACTGTGAATTCTGAACAACAGAAAACAGCAGAAATATGTTATAATGCTAGCTGTTATTTGTGGTTTTTTTTTTAAATCAATAGATGCCATTTTTTTCTGTTTCCTTTGTTTCTAGGATGTTGATGTACAGAGGTAGTCAGTGTTTGAAATATTGCTCAATTTAAATGCAACCAAACATGTGTCGCTCGTTACCATCCAACAGTGGACCCTTCTTTAAGATCAAATTCAAAACTTTTGAGTTGACTTGCTGCATCTTGTCATTTTAAAGAAACAAAAATGAAATACAATTTTTTTTTCATAATATAACTTCAAATATGCAAAAAAACAAACAAAAAAACTTAAACATGCCAAGATGGAATCTCAACTCTGAACAATCTCTACCTATACAACAGTGGACTCACAATAGCCTGCAATAGAACTGTGTGTGTGTGAACAGTTAAGTCTGTCTTTATTTTGTAACTATATATATATATATATATATATATATATATATATATATATATATATATATATATAGTATAGTATAGTATAATATAATATATATATATATATATATAGGCCTTCATAGATACTTTGTATGCTTGGTTATGCAGTCCCTACCAATTTACTTGCCATTGTTATGTGCCATTGCACACACACATACATGTCTATATTACTAACAGACCAATGTCGCTCTACACTGACCAAGTGAGGACTTTGTGAACGATCTCTACCTATACAAGTGGGGACTCTGCAATGGAGCTGTGTGTGTGAACAGTGAAGTGAACTGGCAGTGAAGTCTGCCTTCATTATGTAACTATATATATATATATATATATATATATATATATGTGTGTGTGAAGAGTTCAGATGCAAAAGCCTCTAAGTGCCATCTGAAATTTTCCTCTAAAATAATCATTTTTATCAAGCTTGTATATTTAAGTTCAACAATTTCACTTAAAAGCTAAATGAAAATTAGCTATTAATTGTCATTAAAGTGAAATTACTTAACTTAAATATACAAGCGTGATAAAAATTATCATTCTAGAAGAAAATTTCAGATGGCACTTAGAGGCTTTTGCATCTGAACTCTTCATATATATATATATATATAACCCATCAGTTATATAAAAAAAAGACCATTTAAATCTACAACGGGGTAAAAAATACAGACGGCCCGGTGGCAACAGTTCAAAAGCAGAGGCGATAATATCCTCTTATCATTCATAATATTCTTTTTCTTATTTAACGCTCTCTCTTTATAGATACTTTCTAAGCTTGGTTATGCAGTCCCTAACAATTTACTTGTTACTAATTTTCTTAATAATTTCTTCTGTAACTCAGCAGCAGTTCAATACCAACAAATAATACAGAATATCATAACACTTTCAATGAAAGCACTATAAAACATCAGAAGCTTTATGATGTGGACATTACAGCAAAGTTATTGCTTTAAGGAGTTCATTCTCTGTTGTGGCCGATTAAATAAAACATAATTTCTACTCTAATAAAATCAATAGATGCCATTTTTTTCTGTTTCCTTTGTTTCTAGGATGTTGATGTACAGAGATAGTCAGTGTTTGAAATATTGCTCAATTTAAATGCAACCAAACATGTGTCGCTCGTTACCATCCAACAGTGGACCCTTCTTTAAGATCAAATTCAAAACCTTTGAGTTGACTTGCTGCATCTTGTCATTTTAAAGAAACAAAAATGAAATACAATTTTTTTTTTCAGAATATAACTTCAAATATGCAACAAAAAAAAAATGAAAAAATTAAACATGCCAAGATGGAATCTCAACTCTGAACAATCTCTACCTATACAACAGTGGACTCACAATAGCCTGCAATGGAACTGTGTGTGTGTAAACAGTTAAGTCCGTCTTTATTTTGTAACTGTAAGTATATATATATATATCATAGATACTTTGTATGCTTGGTTATGCAGTCCCTAACAGTTTACTTGCCATTGTTATGTGCCATTGCACACACACACACATGTCTATATTACTAACAGACCAATGTCGCTCTACACTGACCAAGTGAGGACTTTGTGAACGATCTCTACCTATACAAGTGGGGACTCTGCAATGGAGCTGTGTGTGTGTGAACAGTGAAGTGAACTGGCAGTGAAGTCTGCCTTCATTATGTAACTATATATATATATGTAGTATATTATATAGTATATATTATGCCTTTTTTCATTCATAATATTATTTTCTCTCTTCATAGATACTTTCTGCTTGGTTATGCAGTCCCTTTAGGGTTTATGGGATTAATCAAACAGAAATAGCTCTTTAAGGTAACAATTTCAGGTGACCTATATTTAGTATAGTGTAAAGCATACTTTATACAGTGAATAATGATTTTATTAATTTAAAATGAACTTCGCGTCCCCAGTTGGATGGTATAGAACGATACTTGTTTGGCTGCTTTGTACATTTCTTGCCATCACAAACACACTGTAAAGATTTTGGAGATCAATCTCAAAATGTTACGTAGACTTGCTGCACTGAATATTTTTAGTTGGTTCAGTTGAAATATATGAAGTAGGGATGTTCATTTAACATTTTGTTTTCTGACTGAAAGCTGATTCTTGTTAACCAGTCATCATCAGTTAACTGACATGATTTGAAGGTTAGATTAGAATTAAATGGAATTAGAATAGATAATAGTCTGTGACTGATTCAAATACCTCAAACATGTAGATTTACATGTGCAAATAGCAGCATAAACAACAGAACATGAGGATTCACACACCGTCACATCAAGCACCCGCAGTGCTTCTGTGAACACAGTAAACCAGAATAAAACTGTATATATAACTGTATAATAAATAGGCCAACTTAAATGAACAATTAACAAATTTAAAGTGCAATAAATAATAAACGCTTTAGGGTCTGTTTACATGACAAAATTTTCAACTGAAAACAGAAAACGTTTTGGCCGTTAATTTCAACGAAAATGCCATTTTGGGGGCCTGACAATGCAAGCTTTTGAAAACGATGCCTTTCCCATCTGCGTAAACAACATAAATGGGAATTTGTGAAATTGGTACGTCATTCCAACCCGGTCACACTAAATGCATCTCTATAGCACACATTGTGTTTATTGTGCAATTTATACATGGAAAGGAGTTTATGTGTGCATATGATATGCATGGGTGGGTTTAGGGTAGATTTAGTAATGGTGTGTAATGTGTAATATGTAATATGTATTATATGAGTTTCTAATTATTGGACAAAAAAACTTCCCCACGTAATAACCTAGAATACTGTCTAACACTTGATGGCTGCTCTGTTAAGTCCTCGTCGTCGGTTAGGAACCTGGGTGTGCTCTTTGATACCAATCTTTCATTTGAAAGTCACGTGTCTAGTATCTGTAAAACTGCATTTTTCCATCTTAAAAATATATCTAAATTACGTCATATGCTCTCATTGACAAATGCGGAACAATTAGTTCATGCGTTCATGACCTCAAGGCTAGATTATTGTAATGCTCTACTCGGTGGTTGCCCTGCACACTTAATAAACAAACTACAGCTAGTTCAAAACGCAGCAGCTCGAGTTCTTACCAGAGCCAGGAAGTATGACCATATTAGCCCGGTTCTGTCAAAACTGCATTGGCTCCCTATTAAACATCGCATCAATTTTAAAATATTGCTGATCACGTACAAAGCACTAAATGGTTTAGCTCCGCAGTACTTGAGCGAGCTCTTAACGCATTATAGTCCTTCACGTCTATTGCGATCTCAAAATTCCGGCCAGTTGATAATATCTAGAATATCAAAATCGACTGCTGGCGGTAGATCCTTCTCCTATTTAGCACCAAAACTTTGGAACAGTCTTCCTACCATTGTCCGGGAAGCAGACACACTCTGTCAGTTCAAAGCTAGACTAAAGACACATCTCTTTGACCTAGCTTTCACATAATACATTATAGACTTCTATAATTCAATATTAGGCTGCATAGATTAGGTCAGCTGGAACCGGGAACACTTCCCATAAATCCTGATGTACTTGTTACATCATAAGAAGAATGGCATCTACGCTAATTTTAGTGTCTTTGTTTATCCCGAGGTTTACCCGCAGCCTGCCGGATCCAGGCCGTATCCAGATCTGATGAAGGACCTTCGCCTGGACCCGATGACAACGCAGTGCTGAAGTGCCAACTAGTCTCTCCCTATGGAGGATCCCTTTACCACTCTACAGATAAAGCGTCATCGGGAGAACTCAATTCGCGTATCTACCCCGAATTGATCAAATAAAATAAAATTCTGTATCAAAAATTATAAGGAAACACCAGTACTTTGTTTAGGCTTGGTTTGTAGGGAATTACAAACCTGCATACATATATTCAAACGCACATAACTATAGAACCAATTTTTAATGCGCATGTGAACGCCATCAGCGTTTCTCACAGGTTTGCGTTTAAAGTCTATGTAGAGAGAATTGTGTCGTCTTAGCATCCCCTAATTTAATAACAAATGATTGTTGCGACGGAAGCGAATCAATCATAACTAACCTTAGCTGGAAAATAACTTTACTAAAGAACCGCTATAAAGCCAAAACAATCTCTGTTACCTTAAATTATACGTTTATCTCTGTAAAGCTGCTTTGAAACAATCTACATTGTTAAAATCGCTATATAAATGAAGATGACTTGACTTGACTTGACTTGACTATGTTTGGTTAGGATTAGTGTTGTAGGGTGTGTGTGTATTACATGCAATAAAGTGCGTATCATATGCATGTAAAAAACTAATTTTCGCGTAAAACATTGCACGATAAACAATGCATGCTATAGAGATGCATTTTCATGAGATCAGGCTGGGCATCCACAAGTATATAACATGTTCACATGCATACTTATCATCAGGTGTTCACATGTACATGTTTTTTTTTTCTTCTGACAAGGCGAACTACTAGCCTGACTACGTCAGACTTCGTACTTCCGCTCAATTTCATTTCGCTTCTGTACTCAGTCTGAGACAGCGTCATAGCTTTCCGTTTTCCTCCGGCCTGAAAACAGCCGGGCCAATCAACGAACAGAGGGCGGGCTGAGAGCCGTGACGTAGACGCTGATTGTACCGTGGATGCGTAGATTTACTTCACATAATCTGCAAAAGTCGTTCACAGCCATGTTCACTCCGGTATTTTGCTCGATGGTTTTTGTTTTTACATCATACATGTGTTTACAGTGGAAGTTAGATGCGGCTGAGCATGCGCATAACACACGCCATAACCAAACGTTATGTGATTGGCTTACGGGTAACCAATGATTTTAAACTTCAGACAAGCGCCCCCCGCGAGAGAGAAAACACTTCTCTATTATGCCATTCCAGACTCTGTCTACGAAGCAAAGCGAAGTAGCAGAGTTTGGTATTACCAGGCTAGCGAACTACTGGCCTGGCTTGCATAATACAGCCCTTTTAGTGTTTATAGGGTTTGTTTTTAAACAATGTTACAGTTGTATTTAACAATATTTTACATTTTCACGCACTTGTGTAGTTTGGTTTGAAAATTACTTGCATTATCTTTTTAACTGTTAAATTCTCATTAATTTCTCTTTCATTATGCTTAGATGAGGTTAAATCTTGGCTTGCTCAAAACGTTTTGTCTTTAAATGAAGACAAAGAGGTGATAGTTTTCGCCCCACTGATCATTTTAAGACCCCCAGCATCGATTTGAGGAGCTTATCTGCATTTATATCTACACATGTGCGGAATATGGGGTGTGCTTTTAGATGGGCCTTTACAATTTGACAAACAAATATCTTCGGTAATTGGATCTAGTTTCTATCATCTTTGCTTTTATCTAAAATTAAAGACTTCCTAACTGACAAAACTGAATAGAGCAGAAATGTCTCTTTAAGGTAACAATTGCAGGTCACCACACAAGTTAAACTGTACATGATCTAGACTCTAGATAAATAAAATGCGACCGCAGCAGTAAGTCAGGGGAATGCTTATATTTCTTCCTTTGGTTTAAATTTTGAACATGTTGCAGTTCTTTTTAAAAAGGTATACATTTTAGTACAATTATAAAATGATATAACATTATTTGATACTGTACATTAGCAGCAATTACGGTACACATTTTTCACTTTAGCAACAAAGTGGAGACCCTCTTTTCTGTAATGAAAGGCCAATCTTATGGGTTGTGGTCTCTCAGACATCGGCAGTAATAAAAATAAACATTGTTTCCCTTTGGACTTTAATTACACTTGATACTGGGCATCATTACATTTTTCCCCTGACTGACAGGTGATGCTTGTAACCCGATCATAATCTGTTATCCGACAAGAATAGAATGTTATATTCTAATTAAATTAAATTAGAATGTATGTATTTCTCAATAATTATCACTTTTTTCAAAGCTCTTCAATCCACTGTCTTAACCAACTTCCAGCTTCACTGCAGTTAATTTCACATTCAAAACGCATTAAAACTACCAAAACACATCATTTATGTTTCAAATTAAATCATTCTTTCAGAACTCTAGTGAAGGTTTCAGCCAACAAACACAATAAAATATACAAAACAAAAAAACACACAAACAACAGGCAGCAATATGCACTATTTTCTGCTGTTCAGAATTCAATGCAATTTATGTTACATGCTTCATGTTTACATTAATGTACAACATGATTTCCTTTTGTATAGATGTTGATGAAAATGAAAGACTAAGACTTGTGTAGGTGTTTAGTTACATCTTCATTTTTCTGTTTTTTTTTGTTTGTTTAAAAAAAATAAAAAAATATTCAGAATATATATCAATGTGGAATACGGTAGAAATATTGCACATTTCAGTCTAGCTTAGGTTTTTAAATTAAATAACACAGTCTTGGAAATAATATGTAAGCATGTGCAAATAAGCCTGTATAGTAAATCAAGTTCTGTTGGTCTTTGTGTTTAAGTGAGAAATCAATTCATTTAAATTGAAAGATCTCAATGTTAATAAGATCTTTCAATTATATTTAACAGTTTTGAGCGTATAAAAGAGTGTATAAAAATGGGCTCTGAGTTTTGGCAGTGGTTGTGTCTAAGTGAAATATGTAGTTTGGAAGATGTAGTCACTGAATGCATTAGCACAACATTGAATGACACAGACATTTGCAACACTTCTACAGTAATAACGTATTAAAATATATTCAGAATCTAAAAATAAATACTAAATACTATCAAAACAATTAGATGTAGCTGAACACATACAGGTATTAATCTTGCAGTTTCATCACCATCTGTAAAAAGGGGAAACTTGGGGGGGAAATGTGTACTGTAGGCTACTGTAAACAATGACCATGTGACATAAAATACTGTGAATTCTGAACAACAGAAAACAGCAGAAATATGTTATAATGCTACCTGTTATTTGTGGGTTTTTTTTATTTAACTTGTGTTTTTTGGGTAAAACCTTTTCTAGTGTTCTGGAATAATGATTTGATCGGAGACATGAATGAAGTTTCAGTGCATTTTGAATGTGAAATGAACTGCTGTCAAGCTGTAAGTTGGTTTGGAGAAGATATCATGGTCTTTTAACCTGATATCATTTAAGATATAATTTAAGACTGTAGTATAAATGATTGAATGATTTAACCATAACTCATTACTATCCTTGATATTCTAAAATAGGTATTTTTCATGTGTATGTTGACTCTAGTGTGTGTGTATTGAGTATTGAGTTGTTGCACTTCCCCCCAACATGCAATTTACATATCAATGCAGGAAGGCCTGAAAGGCCAATGTTTTTCTCAGGTGAGAAAACAGGCCAACAACCCTCACAGTACTGTAAGATATCATGGCCTTTTAACCTGATATCATTTAAGATATAATGTAAGACTGTAGTATAAATGATTGAATGATTTAACCATAACTCATTACTATCCTTGATATTCTAAAATAGGTATTGTTCATGTGTATGTAGACTCTAGTGTGTGTGTATTGAATTGTTGCACTTCCCCTCAACATGCAGTTTACATATCAATGCAGGAAGGCCTGAAAGGCCAGTGTTTGTCTCAGGTGAGAAAACAACCCTCACAGTACTGTTACCAAAATATGTGCAACTTCTCAAATAAACTAGAGAAAACGCTGGGATTTACCCTGCCAAATTAAATTAAATTACAGGTTTTTACAATCGCTAGGACACATTTCTCAATATTTAGGTACATTTTCAAAACTCTTCACTCAGTTCACCAACTTACAGCTTGACAGCAGTTAATTTTTACATTCAAAATGCACTGAAACTTCATTCATGTCTCCATCAACTTATTATTCCAGAACACTAGAAAGGGTTTCACCCATACACTTTGTCACTCATAAAATAAAAAAATACAAACAACAGGAGCATTACACAATGCTTTCTTTTGTAAAATGCTTTCAAGAATGACACTATCTACTGTTTATAATTCACTGCAGTTGAACCCAGTCATCATCTATGATAATATCATTGAGCAGGTGGATATAAGTATCTAGGTGTGGTCATTGATCGTTCATTTACTTGGAAAGCCCACATTGATTATCTTCAAAATTCTGGCAACTATTGTATTTTTTTAAGAAATGTGGGCTTTCCAAGAACTGAGTGAAGAGTTTTAAAAATGTACCTAAATATTGAGAAATGTGTCCTAGCGATTGTAAAAACCTGTAATGTAATTTAATTTAATTTGGCAGGGTAAATCCCAGCGTTTTCTCTAGTTTATTTGAGAAGATGCACATATATTGGTAACAGTACTATGAGGGTTGTTGGCCTGTTTTCTCACCTGAGAAAAACACTGGCCTTTCAGGCCTTCCTGCATTGATATGTAAACTGCATGTTGGGGGGAAGTGCAACAATTCAATACACACACACTAGAGTCTACATACACATGAACAATACCTATTTTAGAATATCAAGGATAGTAATGAGTTATGGTTAAATAATTCAATCATTTATACTACAGTCTTAAATTATATCTTAAATGATATCAGGTTAAAAGACCATGATATCTTACAGTACTGTGAGGGTTGTTGGCCTGTTTTCTCACCTGAGAAAAACACTGGCCTTTCAGGCCTCCCTGCATTGATATGTAAACTGCATGTTGGGGGGAAGTGCAACAATTCAATACACACACACTAGAGTCTACATACACATGAAAAATACCTATTTTAGAATATCAAGGATAGTAATGAGTTATGGTTAAATAATTCAATCATTTATACTACAGTCTTAAATTATATCTTAAATGATATCAGGTTAAAAGACCATGATATCTTCTCCAAACCAACTTACAGCTTGACAGCAGTTCATTTCACATTCAAAATGCACTGAAACTTCATTCATGTCTCCGATCAAATCATTATTCCAGAACACTAGAAAAGGTTTTACCCAAAAAACACAAGTTAAATAAAAATAAAAAAAACACAAATAACAGGTAGCATTATAACATATTTCTGCTGTTTTCTGTTGTTCAGAATTCACAGTATTTTATGTCACATGGTCATTGTTTACAGTAGTCTACAGTACACATTTCTCCCCCAAGTTTCCCCTTTTTACAGATGGTGATGAAATTGGAGATTAATGTGTTCAGCTACATCTAATTGTTTTGATAGTTTTTAGTATTTATTTTTAGATTCTGAATATATTTTAATACGTTATTACTGTAGAAGTGTTGCAAATGTCTGTGTCATTCAATGTTGTGCTAATGCATTCAGTGACTACATCTTCCAAACTACATATTTCACTTAGACACAACCACTGCCAAAACTCAGAGCCCATTTTTATACACTCTTTTATACGCTCAAAACTGTTAAATATAATTGAAAGATCTTATTAACATTGAGATCTTTCAATTTAAATGAATTAATTTCTCACTTAAACACAAATACCAACAGAACTTGATTTACTATACAGGCTTATTTGCACATGCTTACATATTATTTCCAAGACTGTGTTATTTAATTTAAAAACCTAAGCTAGACTGAAATGTGCAATATTTCTACCGTATACCACATTGATATTCTGAATATTCTTTTTTTTTTTTTTTAAACAAAACAAAACAAAACAAAAAACCAGAAAAAATGAAGATGTAACTAAACACCTACACAAGTCTTAGTCTTTCATTTTTATCAACATCTATACAAAAGGAAATTATGTGTTTTGGTAGTTTTAATGCGTTTTGAATGTGAAATTAACTGCAGTGAAGCTGGAAGTTGGTTAAGACAGTGGATTGAAGAGCTTTGAAAAAAGTGATAATTATTGAGAAATACATACATTCTAATTTAATTTAATTAGAATATAACATTCTATTCTTGTCGGATAACAGATTATGATCGGGTTACAAGCATCACCTGTCAGTCAGGGGAAAAATGTAATGATGCCCAGTATCAAGTGTAATTAAAGTCCAAAGGGAAACAATGTTTTTATTTTATTTTTATTACTGCCGATGTCTGAGAGACCACAACCGATAAGATTGGCCTTTCATTACAGAAAAGAGGGTCTCCACTTTGTTGCTAAAGTGAAAAATGTGTACCGAAATTGCTGCTAATGTACAGTATCAAATAATGTTATATCATTTTATAATTGTACTAAAATGTATACCTTTTTAAAAAGAACTGCAACATGTTCAAAATTGAAACCAAAGGAAGAAATATAAGCATTCCCCTGACTTACTGCTGCGGTCGCATTTTATTTATCTAGAGTCTAGATCATGTACAGTTTAACTTGTGTGGTGACCTGCAATTGTTACCTTAAAGAGACATTTCTGCTCTATTCAGTTTTGTCAGTTAGGAAGTCTTTAATTTTAGATAAAAGCAAAGATGATAGAAACTAGATCCAATTACCGAAGATATTTGTTTGTCAAATTGTAAAGGCCCATCTAAAAGCACACCCCATATTCCGCAAATGTGTAGATATAAATGCAGATAAGCTCCTCAAATCGATGCTGGGGGTCTTAAAATGATCAGTGGGGCGAAAACTATCACCTCTTTGTCTTCATTTAAAGACAAAACGTTTTGAGCAAGCCAAGATTTAACCTCATCTAAGCATAATGGAAGAGAAATTAATGAGAATTTAACAGTTAAAAAGATAATGCAAGTAATTTTCAAACCAAAGTAATACACTACACAAGTGCGTGAAAATGTAAAATATTGTTAAATACAACTATAACATTGTTTAAAAACAAACCCTATAAACACTAAAAGGGCTGTATTATGCAAGCCAGGCCAGTAGTTCGCCTTGTCAGAAAAAAAAAAAAAAACGGCGAATATTTATGAAAATGTGAACACCTAATGATAAGTATGCATGTGAACATGTTATATACTTGTGGATGCCCAGTCTGATCTCATGAAAATGCATCTCTATAG
Source organism: Leucaspius delineatus (assembly GCA_023718395.1). Lineage (NCBI taxonomy): Eukaryota > Metazoa > Chordata > Actinopteri > Cypriniformes > Leuciscidae > Leucaspius > Leucaspius delineatus. The sequence continues at coordinate 7,737,156 of CM043362.1, forward strand.
CATGCATTGTTTATCGTGCAATGTTTTACGCGAAAATTAGTTTTTTACATGCATATGATACGCACTTTATTGCATGTAATACACACACACCCTACAACACTAATCCTAACCAAACATATAATACATATTACATATTACACATTACACACCACTACTAAATCTACCCTAAACCCACCCATGCATATCATATGCACACATGAACTCCTTTCTGTGTATAAATTTGCACAATAAACACAATGTGTGCTATAGAGATGCATTTAGTGTGACAGGGTTGGAATGACGTACCAATTTCACAAATTCCCATTTATGTTGTTTACGCAGATGGGAAAGGCATCGTTTTCAAAAGCTTGCATTGTCAGGCCCCCAAAATGGCATTTTCGTTGAAATGAACGGCCAAAACGTTTTCTGTTTTCTGTTGAAAATTATGTCATGTAAACAGACCCTAAAGCGTTTATTATTTATTGCACTTTAGTTTTGTTAATTGTTCATTTAAGTTGGCCTATTTATTATACAGTTATATATACAGTTTTATTCTGGTTTACTGTGTTCACAGAAGCACTGCGGGTGCTTGATGTGACGGTGTGTGAATCCTCATGTTCTGTTGTTTATGCTGCTATTTGCACATGTAAATCTACATGTTTGAGGTATTTGAATCAGTCACAGACTATTATCTATTCTAATTCCATTTAATTCTAATCTAACCTTCAAATCATGTCAGTTAACTGATGATGACTGGTTAACAAGAATCAGCTTTCAGTCAGAAAACAAAATGTTAAATGAACATCCCTACTTCATATATTTCAACTGAACCAACTAAAAATATTCAGTGCAGCAAGTCTACGTAACATTTTGAGATTGATCTCCAAAATCTTTACAGTGTGTTTGTGATGGCAAGAAATGTACAAAGCAGCCAAACAAGTATCGTTCTATACCATCCAACTGGGGACGCGAAGTTCATTTTAAATTAATAAAATCATTATTCACTGTATAAAGTATGCTTTACACTATACTAAATATAGGTCACCTGAAATTGTTACCTTAAAGAGCTATTTCTGTTTGATTAATCCCATAAACCCTAAAGGGACTGCATAACCAAGCAGAAAGTATCTATGAAGAGAGAAAATAAGCGTTAAATAAAAAAAATATATATTATGAATGAAAAAAGGCATAATATATAATATACTATATAATATACTACATATATATATATATAGTTACATAATGAAGGCAGACTTCACTGTTCACACACACACAGCTCCATTGCAGAGTCCCCACTTGTATAGGTAGAGATCGTTCACAAAGTCCTCACTTGGTCAGTGTAGAGCGACATTGGTCTGTTAGTAATATAGACATGTATGTGTGTGTGCAATGGCACATAACAATGGCAAGTAAACTGTTAGGGACTGCATAACCAAGCATACAAAGTATCTATGATATATATATATATACTTATAGTTACAAAATAAAGACGGACTTAACTGTTTACACACACACAGTTCCATTGCAGGCTATTGTGAGTCCACTGTTGTATAGGTAGAGATTGTTCAGAGTTGAGATTCCATCTTGGCATGTTTAAATTTTTTTTTTTTTTGCATGTTTGAAGTTATATTATGAAAAAAAAATTGTATTTCATTTTTGTTTCTTTAAAATGACAAGATGCAGCAAGTCAACTCAAAGGTTTTGAATTTGATCTTAAAGAAGGGTCCACTGTTGGATGGTAACGAGCGACACATGTTTGGTTGCATTTAAATTGAGCAATATTTCAAACACTGACTACCTCTGTACATCAACATCCTAGAAACAAAGGAAACAGAAAAAAATGGCATCTATTGATTTTATTAGAGTAGAAATTATGTTTTATTTAATCGGCCACAACAGAGAATGAACTCCTTAAAGCAATAACTTTGCTGTAATGTCCACATCATAAAGCTTCTGATGTTTTATAGTGCTTTCATTGAAAGTGTTATGATATTCTGTATTATTTGTTGGTATGGAACTGCTGCTGAGTTACAGAAGAAATTATTAAGAAAATTAGTAACAAGTAAATTGTTAGGGACTGCATAACCAAGCTTGGAAAGTATCTATAAAGAGAGAGCGTTAAATAAGAAAAAGAATATTATGAATGATAAGAGGATATTATCGCCTCTGCTTTTGAACTGTTGCCACCGGGCCGTCTGTATTTTTTACCTTGTTGTAGATTTAAATGGTCTTTTTTATTAATATAACTGATGGGTTATATATATTTTTTTATATATATATTTAGTTACATAATGAAGGCAGACTTCACTGCCAGTTCACTTCACTGTTCACACACACACAGCTCCATTGCAGAGTCCCCACTTGTATAGGTAGAGATCGTTCACAAAGTCCTCACTTGGTCAGTGTAGAGCGACATTGGTCTGTTAGTAATATAGACATGTATGTGTGTGTGCAGTGGCACATAACAATGGCAAGTAAATTGGTAGGGACTGCATAACCAAGCATACAAAGTATCTATGAAGGCCTATATATATATATATATATATATATATATATATATATATATATATATATATATATATATATATATATATATATATATACTTATAGTTACAAAATAAAGACAGACTTAACTGTTCACACACACACAGTTCTATTGCAGGCTATTGTGAGTCCACTGTTGTATAGGTAGAGATTGTTCAGAGTTGAGATTCCATCTTGGCATGTTTAAGTTTTTTTTGCATATTTGAAGTTATATTATGAAAAAAAATTGTATTTCATTTTTGTTTCTTCAAAATGACCAGATGCAGCAAGTCAACTCAAAAGTTTTGAATTTGATCTTAAAGAAGGGTCCACTGTTGGATGGTAACGAGCGACACATGTTTGGTTGCATTTAAATTGAGCAATATTTCAAACACTGACTATCTCTGTACATCAACATCCTAGAAACAAAGGAAACAAAAAAAAATAAGGACATGTCTGTTGATTTTTTTTAGAGTAGAAATTATGTTTTATTTAATAGGCAGCCAATACTATCAGTCGCATTATTAATATCTTAATTATATTATAATAATAATTGCATTATAATTATAACATTGAGTTGCAGATCCCCTCTTGTCATATATATATATTTTTTTTTTTAATAAAAAAATGCATATTTGAAGTTATATTATGAATAATATAATATATATGGTAACCCTTTATAATAACTGCATCCTATTAATCATTAGTTAATCAATAAACAGTTAAATAATAAAGCAGACATTAATAACCAGTTTATAAATACAGCTTTAAATGTTGTATTATTGATTTAGAAGCATATCTATAATGTGTTTAATCATTTTATTTTCATACTTTATTAATGATCAATTTATCATTTCTAAATGCAGTATAGCGTTATTTTAAACCAGTTATTTAGGTGTTGTCAGTGATTAAAAAGATCACTTAGAAAGTGTAAGTAAATGTAGTAGATTCAGGTAGTTATAAAGCATTTAGTAGTGGTCAGTTCACTATTTTGTGAGCTCATCTGAAGTGAGGACTAGTTATGCCCTGTAAATAATTTATAAAGGAGATTTAAAGACTCAGTTTTCTTCTAAACAGAAAAAGGAAACAAACACAACACAGCGATAGAGAACATAGAAATATTAACAGCCTTTAAATCTCCTTTATAAATGTTTTACAAGGCATAACTAGTCCTCACTTTAGATGAGCTCACAAAAAATAGTGAACTTACCACTACTAAATGCTTTATAACTACCTGCATTACAGTAGAAATACATGTTAATAAACCATTTATAAACACACTAAGGAACTATTACTATATGTCTGAATAATAAATATGTATGAATGCACATTTAAATAGTTTAATCATTTACTCACACTTTGTAGGTGATCTTATGAACCACTGACAACTCCTAAATAACTGCTTTGTAAATTATGCTATACTTCATTTAGAAATGATAAATTGATCATTAAAAAAGTACAATTATTAAACACATTTTTGATATGCTTTTAAAACAGGAACAAAGCATTTATAGCTGTATTTATAAACTGCTTATTAATGTATATTAATTCTTTATAAATTAATTAACTGTTTACTAATGCTTAACTAATGAATAATAGCGTGTAGTTATTATAAAGCTCCTGAACTAAGCCGCCAGTTAAACATCAGCTCTACAGTCTCAGAGCCTCTCTAGGACAGCAACCCATTCAGACAATAGAGAAGTGTGAACGACGTGTGTTAATGGGCCACTGCAGTTCCTGCCCCAGCCTACAGGAGCGCTGCTGAGTATGGACTTAAACACACACACACATGTAGGTCCCCACTTGGTCAAAAATGAAAAAAATTCACCAGAGCGTGTTTTAGCTAATTTGAACATGTTTTAAAGCATGACCAACAGGGGACTTGAAAAAAGTCCCCACTTGGCTCGACGGTCCCCTGTTGGTGAGTGTGTAACGACACCAAGGTCCCCACTTAGATAGGTAGACAAGTACACACACACACACACACACACACACACACAGGTATTATTTTTTTGATAAAGTGTGTGCAGTTTAGTTTTCTTAAGTACCGTTTCAAGAACCGTTTAAGCACCGGAACCGTTTGAAAAATACCGAGTAGGTACTGGTATCGGATAAAACCCAACCAATACCCAACCCTAGTAATGTCTCATACTCATATGTGTCTGTCTGTGTGTTTTATTGTAGGACTCTCAGTGTTTAGACGTCAGTTCAGTTTCCTCAGGATCAGCTGATGGTGAATAAAGAGCCGCTGCAGAGACTGAAGACACAGAGACACACAGCGATCACACTGACGTGTGTGTGTGACTTCACACCAGTTTCTAGTTTTATAGTAATGGCTCATGAAAATGAGTGCTGTAAATAGCAGCTTTGAATTGTTTCAAATTTGTTAGATATTGATTATAATGTAGATGGTGAAACACTTAAAATACGTGGCAAACGGTTAAAGCAAAGTGAAAACAAGCCTTAGTCAATAGATTTATTGTGCAATACAGACAGCGTCGGGAAAACTGTTATAAGTTTTATCAAGAGTTTGACTACAGAAGAGATGTTGTAAATTATACCATCAGAGGAAGACAAAGATTATGCAAATAATTTCACTGAACATTTATTTCTGTCAAATATTTTTTTATTATTAATACATTTTGTATATGATGATCTATTAATGTTTCCAAATAAATCTTCACATTCTTTTACTGCTTTCTTATTTTTTTCCCCTCCTGCCGCTGAACAAAGTTAATTACTAATTGCAATGTTAATTTCTATCATATTCCTCTTGATGGCAAGTATTTCTAAAACCAACAACTAAAAATACAGTGATATGAGTGCGGGCAGCGATTTGATCCAGAAATCAATCCATTGGGTGAATGTTTGTTACACTAATCTAGTTACAAAGTTTATTCATGATCGAAAATGTTACGTACTGTATATGATGTATGTTAATATTATTTTAAGTGTTACCCGAGTTTATGTCTAATTATAATAGAGCTTTTTCTTGAACTTTCCTGTGAAAAATGAACAATTTTACAGAAAATCCTTGAAACATTGTTTTTGCTCCCTCATTTAGTTTCAGCTACTCTGATTTTAAAAATTAAAAATTAAATATATATATATTCACATTTTCGATATATATATGAATTTTATATAAAGTAATGTAAAATAAAAAATATTAACAATAATACACTTATGCCACTACCAATGATTTATCATTCACAAATGTTAAAATAAGTGATTGGATAATAATGTTACACGTGATTCTAAGTGTTGTGAGTATAAAATAATTTCAATTATGAAAACTCAGAATAGTTTTAACATGTTACTGAATTTGGTAATGTTAATGTATTTGGTCTTGGCGGATTAGATCTGCTACACTGCTGTTGATTATTACTGTTATAGAGCAAGAATGGACTCGCTATTGCAAATAGATACACAGATCATGTAAGATATGCGGCTGCTGCATAAATAATATACATAAATCCTGTAGCAGATCTAGGCAGGTGGAGCTGGGGAGGAGGGGGGTTCAGAGGAACTTCAGGACCAGTTTACAGCAAACAAACAACCAGACTTTTTAAATGTTGAGCAAGCGATCTCATTGGCTGCAGGATCAGCAGAGGCTTCATCTTGTGCCTTGCAGTAATGACGTGACTGCTTGAAGATTGCATGTAAAAGACCATCAGCCTGCACCTTTTTGAGTTTCATGACTGATATGTTTTGCAGATGCGTGTACGTACCATCCTGGAGTTCTTGTGTTTCATGATGCTCTGGAGGTGAGTGCCTGAAGATCGTGGATATATTAAGTTTTTTTTATTTTATTTTTTTTATTCTAGGCCCTGTTTACACCTGGTATTAAGATGTGTTTTGGTCGATCGGATCGCAAGTAGACAAGGGAGATTCCCATTTATACACCTGGTGTTTTAATCCGTCACTTTTGTCCACTTTCAACCACTTCTGTCCTGATTTCTTCGAGGGGAGGGTCTATGAGGAGGGAAATGGATGAGCCTTTTCAGATCTAATGGGTGAAATAAGCTCACGCAATTTACTTGTGAACAAGACTGGAGATGATGGAAAAACACTGAGAGCATCAGCTTTACTTTCTGCTCTGACAGATGCAAGATCAGTTATGTAAAAAATATGTATGTTTGTGTAACACTTCCCAGTGTATAATGAAGAATTCACACAGGGGGTTGCACATTTAAAGTGTATTTATTCTGCAAAACAGGAGTTAAACGTTTTAGTTTGAGCTCTCGTGGTTATCACACACCATCACTCACGGGGAAGTCTCGCTCTCTAACTCACGCGAGGCTTCACACAACACACTTTTTGAACATTACATTAGGCTTGTTTGAGATGTGCCTTGCCTCGCCTGAAATGTGTGCGAGATTAGGCGGCTGCAGTGAGAGGAGGAGTGAAAAAAGCGCAGGCAAGACGGACAGTTCTCTCTTCTCGCAATGGATCTGACACCTGTGAGATCAAAGATGGATATCGCGGGATTCACGATATCCACGCTCGTGCACGGTGTTGCTAATAAACTGGATGTAATTTAAGTTCTGTTGCTTTTATATGAAAATAAATATAATGAACAAGACACCCAAAGTAGCCTACTTATTTAATTCCATTCCAAATACATGTTTATCAGTCTTTTTTCTTTAATACAGACATGTGTTTTTGTTTCTTTTTTCCTTTTTTTAATAAAAATTACATTGCATAAAACCCATAGAGATCGCACTGAGTTTGGGAATATTACCACATAATGTATATACACATAAAACATGATATCAGAGTTTTAAAATCAAACATTTTAAAAGAGAACAATACATCACTGTTGTTTAAACCAATGAACATCAAGCTGTGTCGTCAGCAAGTCGTTTCCCATCATGCTTTTGATCAGCGCAGTCAGTGGAGAGCAACTGCGCTTGACTGCAGAATCCGACAGGTGCGCCTTGCGCTCGCGAGAGATTTTTGACATACGTCAGCATGACATCAGAGCAAGGCGGACCGCACTCGGACACATTTCTAACCGGCATGCATCTCGCGCTGATCACCGGTGATCGATTCTGCGCAGATTTTGCTCATCTCAAACAAGCCTATTGTAAATGACCTGGAAGTATTTATTCAGCAATCGGCGGGAAAAGGTCATCTGTACGGAACATCGTTGCTGTACGGAACATGGTTAGTCTACGTGTCATCTCTGCTATATTCAACAACACTCGTGTAAATAGCCATTTTAACTCATAACACCCGTGCCAACTCACTAATCAACGCATAGCACGGTTAATATAACATATAATTCACAGTCCATGCAAACACTTCGGGAATATACACATAAAATTTCTATTGATTGAATTTGAATATAAAAAATGTTGTAACTTCTCAGTAATGATTTCATGTTTAAGTGTTCTCCATTAATTTGAATGGCATATTTAATCTAAATGTTTATATCAGAAGTAAAACATAGTTTAAATCATTATTTTATTTATTTAAACTATTGCGTCAGTTTCACTAAACGGCCCAACGCGCTCGCTGGCGCGGACATTTAAGAAGGGATGGATATTTGCTTTAAGTGACAGGCTTGGTGAGTGAAATTATATTTGTATTATCTTTCTGTATTATGTTTAATTTTAATTCTAAATTCTAAAAGTGACCAAAAAGACATTTAACTCCAACTCACCATCGGTGTCGCCAAACTGCTCCATCTCCAAAACGTTCGTACGCATGGGTCAGAGTTTGCGTGCAGGTGCGCAAATTTTCCCGTCAAGTTTGTTTTTATAAATCACAACTTATGCGTCGGAAGTGGCGTACGCCTCTTTCAGGGCCTGTTTTGTGCGTACGCAACGGTTATAAATGAGGCCCCTGGACTTTTCAATCCACCCACGATTCAGTAAGTCTTGTAAGTACTCTTTCACTTCCTGATGTAATGGTTTTGGAACTGACACGTATGTTTTCTTCACAGGCGAGGTATCGTGGATTGTAATATGCAGGTTCAATGAGGGAATACAGCCGATGTCATCCTCGTCAAAGCCGAAAGCATGACATTCCTCCCTCAACAACTGTCTCACTATCTCCTTCTGTGTTCCACTTAGATTATCCAGGGAGACTGGAGGATCCCATTGGCTAGGTTTTTGTCTCTGTGAATCCACTTTACTCACATTTTCCTTACTTTTACTGTTATCAATGTTGTTCTGGTCTCTGCTGGCTGTGGAGTCGCCCCTGTTTTTCTGTTCTGAAGCCACAGATAAAGCAGATTTTATTACTTGAAGATGACCCAGGACTGTTCGATGATCTAAGGTAACAGCATAGTTATTGGTGTTAGCAATCGGCACTGGTACCACTGCAAATCTGTCAGCGGGAACCATAACTACTTCTTCTTCAATAGCGACCCCTTCTGGCAGTGAAGGCTCTTTGCTTGGGACTAATAGTAGACTTTGACCCTTAAACTGAGACCCTGTATTGATCTTAACCAATGCAGTTGTGACTTGGTTAGCTGCTACATGAATTTGTCTCCTTCCCGTCTGCACAATGCCTGCTTCACTTCCAGAATCTGTAGACTGAATTAACTTGAGCACCAGTTTTGCTGTTTTAAATGGCACACAGAGAGCTTAACTCACTTCACAGATGGTATCTTTTTCTGACTTACAGCCCCTCTTTTGACTGAGAACTGCTTCAATTACGTTGAACCCAATGATGGGCTGTTCAGCTACCTGTGGATCAGTGGATACTAATATTGGAACCAGTAATGGTGGAGTAGTGCTTGAGTCTCTGCCTAAACTGAATTCAGCTTCAATCCAGCCAAGGAACGGTATCACAGTCTGGTTTGCAGCTAACCCAACCAGGGTACCAGACTCCAGCAGTTCATGTAGAGGTCTTACTGTTCGATGAGGTACGTTCTCTTTTCTCCATTCCTCATTAATAACACTTGCCTGTGCTCCCGTGTCCCACAAAACTTCCACAGGTTTTCCCTCCAGCAAACATTGAACCAGACATTTTCTGCCAATGAGATTTATCAGTTTCACATTTTGGTAAAGAGGAATGTCATTAACAGTTTTTTTCAATTCAGTCAGCTTCACAGTCTGCTTGGAGTAATTGACGGGGGACTTTGTCTCAAGGGCTACTGAGGGTCCCGACACCAGACAAACCAGACTCTCCCATTTCCCTGTTGTTCTCCGGGTCGCCGACAACCTCTGGAAAGATGGCCCTCCTGTCCACAACGGAAGCAATGCTTACACTGCTCACCGACTCGAGCTTCCTGACAGGCTCTGCAACCTCGCAGTTTGTTGGCGTTTACAGGTGTTACTCGTTCTGTTCTTCCCCGTAGCTTAGCTGTCTCCATTGTCTCATTCACCATCTTTTTCATTTCGAGGACTTCTGCTCTGAGTTGTTCAATCAGTTGGCTGGTGCTTGAATCTGCCTCCTCCCGCTTGACTTGACTCCTTTTGCTATTAGTAACTGAATCAGCTTTAACTGCAGGTACTCTGTCATCTCTCTTGGGTCCCACGCAACCCTGAGAATGTAGCTGAGACTCAAACGGACATATTTTGGTTTGTATTTCACTCAGTCTTGGCGACTTACTTTTTCAGTTTTTGTTGTCGCTCTTGTTCTAAGTTTGCAGCTTCATTCACTCGCTCTATCAGCTCTTCATCTTTGATTCTAGGGTTGCTAAGGTAGGGCTTAAGTTGCAGCTTCACCGCTTCACTTAGTAGTCTGGTCTCTATGGAGCGCAGAAATTTCCTTTGAATTAATTCTGGGCTAAATTGCTCACCTTCATCTTCTTCACTCAGCTTCCACAGTAACTTTTCTCTGAGCTCGATTCCTCTGAATAGAAAGTTCTGGACTGATTCTTTTGGGTCTTGTGACGTTCATTAACTTTTGTAACAGGTCAGATGGTGGATCAACTTTGAAATGTCCTCTCAGGATTGTCTTCAAGGTCGGAAGAGTGAGATCTCGTTTTATTTCAAGCATGTCTCTTAAATGGAGGCCTGGGCTCACCGCATGTGTCACAGCTTCGATGATTTCTGTCTCTAAATGACCCTTTCTCAGTCCGGACTCAATCTGGTTCATGAGGCTGGTGTAGGACAGTTTCTCTCGCTGTCCTGCCTCCCCAATTTGTCAACAGATCCGGAACTCTCTCCTTAAAGTCACTTCAGACAGCGCAGGTGGTGTCACTGTGATAGCTCTTGTTTCCTCCCTCACTCTTTGCTCCATTGCGACAATCTCCTCTTCAAATATTTGACGGGCTTGAGCTTGTTCAATCTGCAATCTGGAATATTTCTCTTTCAGAATGTCTAAATCATTTGTCTCATCTGGTGTAATGTTTGATGCAGCTTTGGTTGGCAGTATCAGAGAGTCTATTTGCAGCAACAGATCCTCCAGACACCGACAAAATACCTCATCATCCTCAGTCTCTTCTATGTCATCCAGCGTTTTCTCCACCAGTCTGATGAGGCAATGCCGTGTTTTGCTTTCAAACCCTCTGAGAGGCTCTTCACATTTTAGACGTTGACACACTGGAACAAGATCAGAGCTGTTCAGCTTCAGTATTGCTAGGCTGATCTGATCACACAGCTCATCCATGCTTGCCATTTTACACTGCTTCACTGTCTAGATTCATCCTGGAGCTCACCCGTTATAACTTGCAGCTCCTGGCTGGTTGGCTCGCCAAAATATGTAACACTTCCCAGTGTATAATGAAGAATTCACACAGGGGGTTGCACATTTAAACTGTATTTATTCTCCAAAACAGGAGTTAAACGTTTTAATTGCAGCTCTCGTGGTTATCACACACCATCACTCACAGGGAAGTCTCGCTCTCTAACTCACGCGAGGCTTCACACAACACGTTTTAAACATTACATTGTAAACATGCAAATATCCTCTTATAGTTCAGCATGAAATAATTGTAACTAACGTAGACTAACCATGTTCCGTACACTTTTCACCTTTCACCGCACGTCAACGGTCACTCCTCTGTTGCTGAGAGACATACAAGCTTGTGTGAGTGCTCATTCTCAGGGGAAATTCCCATTGGAGGATCTATTCTTTGATTGATGTCTTTTGGACCAATAGTATTTGAGAAAAGTTGGGTTAAGTCCCTCTTCCACCTGTGTTCGGATGCTCACAGACGTTAACGGTGTTCCGTACAGGCGGCCAATGGTGTTCCGTACAGATCGCATTTCAGATTTCAACTGCTAAACTTGACGTTAAAATGCTCATTTGTGAGCTGTTTATTTATTTTAAAAGAAGAGGATATTATTGAAATCTATAAGAAAGGTGAGTACATTTTTTTTTTGTTAAAACTTAAGTTAATTTGCCTACTGCCTAATAAGCTAGACCACCACGCGATGGTTAGTCATGATTGTGTCATGATATTACGTTAATTATGGCAAGTGAATTAAGCATGAACCATGTGAAACGTTATAAAACAACTTGATCATATATTTCTGAAGAACAAGAAGGAGGGTAAACAATTTGCATTTGTTTAAAACATTTAATAATTGAAAGTAACCAATTAATGGGCAACCGTTAACTGATAAAATGATAAGGATATTGTGTGCGTGTGTGAGAGTTGTAACGTGTGTGTGTGCACCATTTAAATTTAACACTAAAACTAGAATTAGAAATTGTCAGTAAATCAGCAGTAGGATGTGTTAATTGTGTGTGTGTGTGTGTGTGTGTGTGTGTGTGTGTGTGTGTGTGTGTGCACTACTTAAAACTATTTACATTGTGTGTGTATGTGTGTGTGTGTGTGTGTGTGTGTGTGTGTGTTAGGTTATGTGGACAAACAACATTTATGGCAAAGCCACTCAGCGTCTGGCACTTCCTCCACCTCAGCGCACTCAATGTGGAACCAGAGATGACAAAGGTCACACTGCACCCATTCATCAATGGCCCCATCTCCTGACCCAGGTGGGACCACCCTACTGCAAACAGCGCAGTGTTCCCCATCTTCCTCAATGGGAGGTGGTGTTTGTCTTTTCTGCCTTTTGGCCTCCTGCACTCGTTTTTTTTCCTCCCTCTTCTTTGTCATATCTTCCTTGCGCTTTTTCTTCTTTTCTTCCTTCTCTTTCTCCTCTGCTTCTTTCTGCTCCAGCAGTTGAACATACTCGTCACTCGTGATGACGCGGGCTGGCAGCGGAAGGCGACGCCTCACCTTGTCCCTACTGTCCAAGGCTGGGCTCATCAGGACATTTGCGAGACTTTCTGGAATCACCCCTGCTGCTACCAGGTAATTTTTTGGAACCCCCCTTTTGCAGGTGGGGCAAGGTGTTGGAGTGGTGGAGGGAGTGTTTGATGTCTGTGTGTCAGTATCGCTGTATGTGTATGTGAGAGTGGCAGGTGCACCGGATGGTGTGGCTGAGGGAGTGACGGGAGCGAAGGATGGCGTGACGAGTGATTGGTGGCGTGGCTGATGGAGTGATGGATGGCGTGGCTGAGGTAGTGACGGGAGCGCTGGATGGCCTGGCATCAACAGATGGGAGCACTCTCACCACCTAAGGCAATACAGCATATTTAATACTCATTAGCACACCACAAAAAAAATGCAAGTAACTTAGAGGATAAATTATCATTGTATTAATGTTAAAATTACCTGGGTTGTGTCCACAGCCCCCCTGGACAGAGGAAAGATGCCTGCCTTCCGGAACCCAGCCTTAATGTTCAGTGCGGTGACGGCAGTGGGGTAGACTGCTTTTAGCAGGGAAGAAAACTGCTTTTTCCCTACCACCAGATCCCCTCGCACTAGACCCATCCGGGACGCCATGGTGGAAAAACCAGCCTTAAGTGGATTAAAGACCGCGATGTCTAGGGGCTGTAGGATGTGTGTGGTGTGGGCAGGGAGGCAGAGGATCTCAATTTTATTTTCCCTACTGTATAGGATGACGTCTCTTGAGACATGCGTCTCGTGTTGGTCCAATATTAATATGATTGGCCTTTCCTCCGGAGCATACTGCACAAAATGCCTGAGCCATTTAAGAAACAGCTCAGAGTCCATGTACCCCTTCTCTTGGATGCCATAGAGAGCGTTGGGGGTCCCATCCAACCTGTATGCATTGCTTGGGAGGCAGCCGGGGTAGATGATGAAGGGAGGGATGCTGTCCCCGGCTGCACTCACGCAGCAGTGCACTGTGATGTGCTCCCTGGTGGTCTGCTGCTGCTGGTACACATGCTTCCTCCCGGTCTGGCACAGCACCTTCTCCCTGGACCTTGGCTTGTCCCCAAAGCCAGTTTCATCACAGTTGAAGACAAGATGGGGTTTGTCCTCTAAACTGTGACGAACGTATAAGGCTTCATATAATTTAAAGAATCCTTCGATGGCCTCTGGAGTAGCTCCATGGACTCTCGCCCACTCTCTTTAATAATGCCAATAGCCAGCACTTTCAACACAGCTCTTGTGACTGGGAAACCGTGGTCTGCCATCCAGAAAATAAATGAGATGAGAGCATCTTCTTCTGCAGGTGTCAGGGCCGAATTAGGATGAGGGTTCAGACTGTATTTTTTATTTTTTTTTGTAGTCCTGCAGGGTTGTGTGGGGGATGGCATATTTTTTGGAGGTCTGCCTCAAACTAGCTCCTGCTATCACTTCCTGAACTGCTTTTTCTAGCACTACCTTAGTATACTGCTTTTTTCTGCCTGACATTCTGACTTTTCTTATTTTCCTTTGAAATAAACATACAACTGTGAATAAAAATATTTCTAAACAATCATTTGATGTATGACATTTTATTAAATAACATTAGCATGTGAAGATCCTATCATTGTTTTAACAGTATCATAAACATAACATTCGTTTTTATGGAAAGTTGGCTATGAAATAATTCAGTTATCAATTCAGTTATAGTAATATAAGAGTTAACAGTAACATATAGAACCTTATATATAATATTGTTGATTTATTAAAGAATGACCTTTTGAAATGTTAAAATATTATATTTATAATATTTTAACATTTAAAATAGTCACTCTTTAATAAATCAACAATTATATATATATATAATTGTTGATTTATTAAAGAATGACTATTTTAAATGTTAAAATATTATAAATATAATAATCATCATTGCCCGCAGTCTGTGTTGACATGTGCTGCATCTCTGCTGCCTGTCTCAGTGCGAGAGTTGCGCCAAGCGGCCATTGTCCGGAATTTACGTTTAAAAATTCCCATTTCAAAGCAGTTATTCAACCAAAGGTAATATATTTAATGATTTATGATAACATAATAATCAATTCATGAGGATTATATTACTGTCAGAAGCATTAATCCATTAGAAATATACATTTTCACCGCTGTAATTGTCTCCCCACCTAACGCTAATATCTGGGCTGCAGCTTGCCTACCCTCCATTAGCAGGCGCAGTGGGCGCACCTAGCAAACTTACTGAAATCTCTCTGGAGCAAACGGCTGGCGATTCTCTTTCTTGGTCAGGGATGAAATAGGGAGAAATGAGGTACACACACATATATATAGTTTATTTATGACCTGGAAGTATTTATTCAGCAATCGGCGGGAAAAGGTCATCTGTACGGAACATCGTTGCTGTTCGGAACATGGTTAGTCTACGTTACATCTCTGCTATATTCAACAACACTCGTGTAAATAGCCATATGAACTCATAACACCCGTGCCAACTCACTAATCAACGCATAGCACGGTTAATATAACATATATATAATTCACAGTCTATGCAAACACTTTGGGAATATACACATAACCATTAATACACAAGTCTCATAACTATTCACCAGCTTACCTGCAAAACAGGAGTTAAACGTTTTAGTTGCAGCTCTCGTGGTTATCACACACCATCATCATGGGAAAGTCTCGCTCTCTAAAGGCTCTCCGCGTAGAGTAGACGCGTTGTTAAATTTTTGGAGAGGTGCACGTCAGGGTACGCCGAAGGGTACACGCGCTACACACAGCCTACGACGTAGCTACGGCGTAAGTTCTCTTACGAGAGGTTCTCTCGTATTGCGTAAGCTTGCTTACGCTGCGGGAAAGTCTTCTTTTCTCGAGATACTGAAGCCAAAAATTATCCTTAATTTCATTTTTTGTCAACGCAGTGCAGCTGCGGGCAGCTGAGCTAGAGCGGCATACTGCGCGCTCATTGGCTGCCGCGCGGCAACTGCTTAAGCCTACCAGTGAGCCTGGCGTGACGTCACGCCCAATGAGGGCGCGCGCGCCCTAGCGCGTCACAGCCCGCCAGAATGGGCGGCGTCAGAGCATATATAAGGAAGGCTCGTAGGCTATATTCTCTGATTTCTGTCTTTTCAGCGAAGCACTCGCATCGCTGATCTCGGAGAGGAAGCCGTCGCCGTTGTCCTTCAAGGCCCAGCTAACGAGCCAGCTTAGGTCAGCCTGAGGAAGCCGGACGATCTTCGCCGCCTTCAGCCTGCCGTGCCAGCTCAGCTATCCGGCGAATATCCTTTGCAAGCTCTTTTTGTGTGTGTTCTTGCTTCCGCAGCACTTCTAAAAGAGCAGAGGCGTTGTTGCAAATGCCTCGCACCACGTGCGGCTCATGCCGCTCCGCGCTCAGCGACGGAGACCGCCATCTTCTCTGCGCTCTCTGCCTGGGCCAGGACCACGCAGCCGTCGCGCTTTCCACGGGCGGCTGCGCTTTCTGTGAAGAGCTGCCGATGTCGACCCTGCGGGCTCGACTCGCCCTCTTCGCGGAACCTGCTCCAACTGTCCTCGGGCCGCGTAAGAAGAAACGCCGCTCGCAGCGACCACCGGAGCCCGAGACTCGAGCCAAGGCCTCGCCGGAGCCTCTCCCGCGAGCCTCGCTCTCTCCTTCTCCGCCCCCGCTTCCCGACGCGCAGCCGACGGCTCACGCCCTCGATGCCGTCGCCTCAGGGGATGAAGCGGATGATGACGCGCTACTGGACACGTGCTCACTAATGGCGTCGGACAGCGAGGAATGGTCCGGTTCTGTCCGCTCCGCCTCCTCCACCAGAGCGTCCAGCAGGACTCACGCCAGTGTGGACGCCGAGCTTCTCCGCCTCCTCACGGCAGCAGTCGAACACCTGGGCCTCGAATGGTCCCCGCCAGCGGTGACTCCGCCCAACAGACTCGACGGGTGCTTCCTGCCCGCCAGTCGACGAGCTCCAGTGTCCAGGCCAGCGCCTTTTCTGCCGGAGCTTCACGAGGAGCTTACCAAATCCTGGGACGCTCCAGTTTCGGCCAGACTCCGTTCTCCGGCCTCATCTACTCTCTCTCGCGTAGACGGAGCCAAGGAGAAAGGGTATGACCGGATCCCACCGGTCGAACCAGCGGTTGCAGCGCATCTTTGCCCCCCATCCGCGAGATGGCGCTCAAAGACTGCCCTCCCGTCCAAGGCCTGCAGGACTACTTCGGCGTTTGCCAGCCGCGCTTTCTCCGCCGCTGGGCAAGCCGCCTCAGCCCTGCACACGATGGCGGTTTTACAAGTTTTTCAAGCCGACCTCCTCAGCCAGCTCGACGAGGGAAAACTTGATAAATCTGCTTTGACCGACCTGCGCAGTGCGACGGATCTCTCTCTTCGCACGACGAAAACAGCAGCCCAAGCGATCGGACGATCTATGGCTGCGCTGACTGTCATTGAGCGCCACCTCTGGCTAACGCTAGCCGACATGGGAGAGCAAGAGCGGTCCGTTTTTCTCAACGCCCCGCTCTCACCCGCCGGCCTCTTCGGCCCCGCGGTAAGTGGCCTCGTGGACAGCTTCTCGGAAGTTCAGAAGGCGTCACAGGCCATGAACCTCTTCCTGCCCCGCCGCTCGAGCTCCGCTGCAGGCCGCTCTAAAACTCAGCCTCCTGCACGCAGTCCCACGCGGCGCCCCTCCCGACCTCCAGCATCGCAGCAGCGTCAGCGCGGCCGACCCAGGTCCCGCTCCACCAGCCAACACAGGCCGCCACCCCCGCGGGGTCCCCGGCCTAGAGTTTCGCTGAAAACCGAGCCTGCGAAATCCTCCTAGCACTCGCAAGGAGGAAAAGACGGTTGAGTCCCGCCGCGGCCGGACCGCCGTCGAAGCTAACCTGTATCCCTCTGCCAGTCCCCTTGATAAAGGCTACTGCAGTAGTGTCCACCGCAGCCAACGAGCCAGTTTCTCAACTCTCTCGCCTGCACACAAACGCCGTTTTTACGGCGACCCAGATAAATCGAATAAAGAGTGTAAAATCTGGTCATCCGGCTCACGCCGTCAGTGCTATGAGTGTAGTAAACATGCCCACACCCCAGTGCTCATCACTACACACAAGCACAATCCCCCCTGTGTACCCCACAGAGTGCACTCACATAAAGCGCGCTACGGCCGCTCGAGTGTTAGCTGTAGGTCACGTGCCCACAACCCAGTGCTCACACCTACACAGTGCCCGCTCTGCCTCACACATTCGGGGACGAAAGCACTCCACCGCCGGCTGTGCGTTAATAAAGAGTCCTGTGCCCGCTATACAGCACGCACGCTCTCATGTACACACTCACGAGCCCGCCCCGCTTCCGCGCCGCGAGCCGTTGCTCAAAACGCTCTCTCACAGCGTCATTCAGCCGGCTGCCGCTATCAGCGAGCCCCCGTCTCCCCTCACTGTCACTGCGCGACTCGCGCACATACCGCCACAGGCTCCCCGTCCCGCGCTGTGCGGCGGGCGGGACCCGGAGGCTATCCGACCCCTAGCTATGAGTGCGAATGCATGGAAAGCTATTCCGGGAATGTCGGAATGGGTATTAAACACAGTGATAAAGGGCTATTCGCTTCAATTCGCTCGCCGCCCCCCGCGTTTTCGCGCCCGGGTCGAGACACAAGTGAAAGCAGATGCAGCCCATCTGCTTCACACAGAGATAGCGAATTTACTGCACAAAGGTGCCATAGAACGGGTTCACCCTCTGGCTGCCGAGGCAGGCTTATACAGCCGCTATTTCCTCGTACCCAAGAAGGGCGGAGCGCTCAGACCTATACTAGATCTGAGATATTTGAACAAAGCGCTCGTGAAACGACCGTTCAAAATGCTCACGACCGGTCAAATCCTCGCGCAGATTCGCCCGGGGGACTGGTTCATCTCTCTCGATCTGAAAGACGCGTATTTTCAGATTCAGATTATTCCCCGTCACAGGCCATTCTTGAGATTCGCCTTCGACGGTCAGGCATATCAGTACACCGTCCTGCCGTTCGGCTTGTCCCTGGCACCCCGTACTTTTACGAAGTGCATGGACGCGGCCCTCGCACCCCTGAGATCGAAAGGGATGCGAATTCTGAACTATCTGGACGATTGGCTCATTATAGCGCAGTCAACAGAGGAACTAGTTTCTCACAAGAAAGCGCTTCTCGGTCATTTGGAAAGCCTGGGTCTTTCCGTGAACTGGGACAAGAGCTCTCTAACCCCCAGCCAGTCTATCACTTTCCTGGGTATAGATCTGGATTCGGCGGCGATGACGGCCAGACTGTCAACACAGCGCGCGCGCCGTGTTCGGCACCTCGCCGCTTCCGTTCAGGTGGGAAAAGTTTTTCCCCTAAAAACCTTTCAGAGGCTTTTGGGCCATATGGCGTCAGCCGCAGCGGTCCTGCAGCTGGGTTTACTTCGAATGCGCCCGCTTCAGTGCTGGCTAAAGTCGGAAGTGTCCCGCAAAGCATGGATTTCGGGCCGTGCACCAGTCAGAGTGACTCAGCGCTGCGTCTCAGCCCTGCAGCCCTGGCTGGCGGCCGAATGGTTTCAGCGGGGAGTGTCGATGGGGGTCATCGCACACCGCAAAGTGGTCTCGACAGATGCGTCCAACATGGGTTGGGGAGCGACTCACGAGGGCAGTCCGATTTGCGGCCGGTGGTCGAATACGGAGAAAAGCCTTCACATAAACTGTCTAGAGATGCTGGCGGTCGAGAAAGCGCTGAAGCACTTTCTACCACTCCTACGGGGACACCATGTGCTAGTCCGCTCGGACAACATGTCAGTAGTGTCTTACGTGAACCGCCAGGGCGGAATCAGATCCAGAGCCCTGCGCGCTCTCACAGAGCGCCTCCTATCCTGGGCTCAGGGCCCGCTGCGCTCCCTAAGGGCAGCTCATGTACCCGGTCGCTTCAACGACGGCCCGGACAGACTGTCCAGGGACAACGTTCCCCCAGGGGAATGGTCTCTACACCGCCAGACGGTCCAAGCGCTTTGGCATCGCTTTGGCAAAGCGGAGATCGACCTCTTCGCCGCGAGCGAGAACGCTCAGTGCCAGAGGTTTTTCTCGAAACACGAGGACGCGCTGGCCCAGACATGGCCCAGCGTTCCGCTGTATGCGTTCCCCCCGATCTCGATGCTGCCTCAAGTGCTAGCGAGGATCAGGGAGACGAACTGCGCAGCGCTCCTCATAGCCCCGCGCTGGGAAAACCAACCATGGTTTTCCGAGCTGATGAGGCTGACAGACACAGCCCCATGGCCGATCCCGGTGAGGAGAGATCTTCTCTCTCAAGCTCGAGGATCGATTCTGCATCCCCATCCAGAGCACTGGTCTCTGCATGCGTGGGAAATCAACGGATATTCGTTGATCTGCCAGAAGGGGTAATTAACACGATCACGCAGTCCAGAGCCCCCTCGACGAGGCGGCTCTATGCGTCTAAATGGTCAGTGTTTAACAAATGGTGTGTGGAAATGGGTTCTAATGCTCAGTCCTGTGGAGTCCCACAGGTATTGAACTTTCTCCAAGAGATGTTGGACGCGGGCAGGTCCCCCTCCACGCTCAAGGTTTACGTCGCGGCCATAGCAGCGTTCGCCGATTCGGCGCGCGGCCGCTCACTGGGCAGGGATGAACTCATCACCCGTTTTCTGCGAGGGGCCAGAAGGATGAACCCTCCCCGGCCCCCGTCAGTCCCTATTTGGGACCTGTCCCTGGTCCTAGAGTCCCTGAAAGTGCATCCGTTCGAGCCTTTGGACTCTGTGGAGTTGAAATACTTGACGCTTAAAACCGTTTTTCTGCTAGCTCTGGCTTCAGTCAAACGAGTGGGCGATTTCCATGCGCTGTCTGTCAGCGCGTCGTGCCTCGAGTTTGGACCTAACGACTCGTTAGCCATTCTCAAACCGAAGCACGGCTATGTCCCCAAAGTGTTAGGTACTCCCTTTAGGGCTCAAGTCATTACCCTATCGGCCCTGCCGTCATCCGGCAGTGAGGAGGGTGTCAACCGCCTTTGCCCGGTCAGGGCGTTAAGGTGTTATGTCACGCGCTCTGCAGCCTTCAGGCTCTCAGAGCAGCTTTTCGTTTCGTTTGGAGGGCGCGCTAAGGGTCGCGCCGCCTCGAAACAGACGCTATCCAGATGGATAGTGGACGCTATTGCGGCAGCATATGCGTCAAAAGACCTGCAATGTCCGTTGGGCATACGGGCTCATTCCACCAGAGGCATGGCCTCATCGTGGGCATGGTCCAGCGGGATTTCCATTCATGACATTTGTATGGCGGCGGGCTGGGCGTCCCCCTCCACTTTTGTTAGGTTTTATAACCTGGAAGTTCCCGCTCTGCAGGCGAAACTTCTGTCAGTCTAGTCGTGTTCATGTCCTGCCCATATGCGCAGGTTGTACTATTGACTAGCTTGTCTGTTGAGCTGCACGCTCAGGGTCAGTATACATAGACCGGCCTTGCCGTTCTTGCGTTCCCTAGATGTGCTTATGAACATGTGTTGGCCCGCACCGCTGGCCACCTGTTTTTCACCTCTATGCTCTTCATAGAGTCATATGTGATTGTTAGGCTCGCACGGCGTGGACAAGGGGTTCCCGCAGCGTAAGCAAGCTTACGCAATACGAGAGAACCTCTCGTAAGAGAACGATACTCGGTTACTCACGTAACCTCGGTTCTCTCTAGAGAGGGAACGAGTATTGCGTTCCCTGCCGTGCTTGAAGCCTGTAGCTCGTGTCGCTTCATTCGACAGAAAACAGAGAATATAGCCTACGAGCCTTCCTTATATATGCTCTGACGCCGCCCATTCTGGCGGGCTGTGACGCGCTAGGGCGCGCGCGCCCTCATTGGGCGTGACGTCACGCCAGGCTCACTGGTAGGCTTAAGCAGTTGCCGCGCGGCAGCCAATGAGCGCGCAGTATGCCGCTCTAGCTCAGCTGCCCGCAGCTGCACTGCGTTGACAAAAAATGAAATTAAGGATAATTTTTGGCTTCAGTATCTCGAGAAAAGAAGACTTTCCCGCAGCGTAAGCAAGCTTACGCAATACTCGTTCCCTCTCTAGAGAGAACCGAGGTTACGTGAGTAACCGAGTATCGTTCGACGCAGAAGTATAAATTGTGCTTAACTCACGCGAGGCTTCACGAGAGATCGGTTCCCTAACAAACATTACGCAACATCGCTGCCACCTGCTGGTGCACTATGAGACTAACATTTGTCACTATATTTAACATTATTATATTTAACTACCCATTATGACATTATTGAAGTGCAATACTCAGTCATTGCACTACATTTGCTTTGTATATTAAATAATAGAATGTGTAGTATGTGTGAAGTATGTTTAAAGTGAAAATATTTTATCTGCCGCTGTGTCCTTCCTGTTAATCAACAAAAGATGCCGATTTATTTTCTACTGCAGGGGCCTGTTTCAATAAGGAGGTTCAACCAACTCTGAGTTAAAACTTGAACTCTGAGTTGACTTACCCTGAGATGGGAAACTCTGAGTTTTTGGTTTCAGAACAGCTGAAATTAGTTAGTTCAATCAACTCTGAGTTGACTGACTCTGAGTTAAGCGCGTGCACCACAACTATAAAAAGCCATTATCAATGGAGCACAGATATTATGAGTCACCATAGCAACAGCGCCAGACAAAAAGAGGTCTGTATATTTCTTCACATTTTAATTACTGTTATACAGTGATGTGTGTAATTAATTACCAAGTAATCTAAATAATGTAATTTAATTAAAGGGATTACTCTTAATTCTTCTGTAATTTAAAGTTAAATCTGATGTAATTGTATTAGACTATAGAACAATTCTGTATATTTAACATACATTTTTAAAAGTTATATTTTTAATGTAACCTTCTCCCTCTACACACTTTGGTCAATTCAAGAATAATTCATGTAATTGTATATTGTTTATTTGAAAGCATTAAAAGTGCTGTTTCTTGTCTCTCCTTGTATTGTTCAAGTGTTTAAGGTTGACATGGGATTTAGTAATTAGTAATAAGTAGATCAATAATTTCTATAGTCATTATTACATTAATCTAATTACACTGTTGAAGATGCCATTTGTAGTTAGTAATACAAGTAACTTACCCAACTGTTATAATATCAGAGGTGAAACTGGAAGAACAGTATGTTATTCAACCTAATTTTAATTTTCATGTAGGTGCAATCCTGCAGGCATTAAAAGAACATGGCAGCAGCTGAAAATTAAATATAAAAACATAATTCAATCAAGTAAGGCTTGAGCATATCATGGGTGTAGGCTACCTGACTTTACAAACATTTGACATATTAAATAACTAAATAGCATCCAGTGCAGCAGCATTTACGGCTGAGGGAATTCCTGGACGGACTTCAGAGCCAGTCCCAAAGATCCAAGGGCCTTCATAAAATGTAAGAGGTTTACATATGTGTTATTTTTTATATAGGCTATTTTTGATATTTCCATTTATTTTACTTTGGGTTAGGATTTTTGTTGGTCCCAATAGATTCTGATGGTAATACAGTATATGTCTTTTGGAGCCTCCTGTCCCAACAGAACCCCAGGCAGTTGCAAGTTGTAACTCAATACACCAGAAATTATGACAAATAGCCTTATAAAGTGTACTCAACCAAATGCTCATCACATGGGGATAAAGAGTTTCTGCAGCCACAGAGAGGCCTAATGTTAATATTATGTGTTTAATATTTGCACATTTTTATGTGGAGTAGCCTATAGAACCTAAGTTTAAATCTAAGTATAAACAGGTATTCTTATCTCTTCCCCCCGCCCCCAGAGTGTGGAAGAACAGCAGGAGGACGGTCCATCAACTTCTGTTGCACAGATGAACAGAGTTCAGTGATTTTCAGTAAATGCCACAGTTTAATTCTGTAGAATTTGTTTAGAACTACATTATGTAACTCTAATCTACTACTGTGTTTTCAGTTGCCAGTTAAGGAGTTACTGTATATAAACTTCATCTTATAAAAAAAAAAAAAAAAAAAAAAAAGCAATATTTTATTTATTAATAAAAGATTAATTTTATTAATAAAAATGTACTGAAAGAATGAATGAGGTGTTTAAACAGCACTTCCACTTTAAAAAGGGGAGGAGACCGAAATAAACTCTGGGTTTACTGAAGAAAACCTGCTCCCGACCAGGTTAGGTTCACAGAGTAAGTTACCATGGTAACTGACTCTGAGTATAAGTTACCTCTCTTTCTGAAACAGGCTTGACTTACTCTGCTTTCTCAGGTTTAACATACCTCCCATTCTGAAACAGAAAACTCAGAGTTTCCCTCATTTCAGGGTTAACATACTCCGAGTTTTCACTTAACCTCCTTTCTGAAACAGGCCCCTGGACACAGAGCTAGAAGACATTCATAAGGGGAGAAGATGAGGATCTTAACTATCGGTGAAGATGATGTTGCCACTATCCACTCAAACCCATAAGGTGCCTCTCTGTAATACTATAAGAACAGATTGGGCTGGATAATGTGCAAGAACTTTGCCACAGCTGTTACTCTCGTCTTTGGCTTGTTTTATGCCATTAATGTGAACTTTGCTAAATAATTAAAATACACTTTTGACTAAATTAAAAATTGTTTATTAGTCTTTTGATTTAAAGTGCTCAGCAAGAGTCCGGTCCTTCAAAAAATTATTGTTCAAGTAGCTGCAATCCATATGGATAATTATAAGATTGAGCATTTATTTACTCTTATTTAGTCCATAGTTTTTAATGGCTTCCTTTCTTCTATAGAACATAAAGATATAAATGTAAACCATGTTTTATAAAAATGTAACCCATATGATTTAATTCATGTCTTCTGAATACAATCGGATATCAAGATTTATAAAGAATTGGTAGTTTATTGTTTACTGTTTATCCCAAAACTGTATTACTTAAGAAAATACAAATTAAAGCTGCATGTTTTTATGTGTCTTGCACAGAAGAAAATGAGTCCTATGAGTTTGAGACAGAAAAAAGTAAATAATTATGATTTTGGGGTAAAATATTCCTTTGAATAAAAAAAAGAAAATTCTTGTCATGATGACAGCTAATTGAAATTACATATTTATTTGCCTTCAACATGCTTATGAATAATTTTTTATTAACATTGACTCACTGTTTTCAGTTTTTGACTTGTTATTATAAATAATAATAATGTTTATTGTAAGTTTCCAGCCGTAACATATAATTACTTAGTACCAATTTCCAAAAGGATTTTTTTGTTCACTCAACTTCAGACATTGAGTTCTACAGACAAAAAAATGTTGAATTGGCTCAACTTAAAAAGGTTTGTTAAAAAATAGTTGCACCTCTCCAGAAAACTAACAATCTTAAGTTAACCCAATTAAATATTTTTGTAAGACTTACAACTTAAATTCAGTCAGTATAACTGTTATTTACAAAAGTTGAGTAAACAAGAAAAAGCCCTGGTGTTAGGCCCAGTGTTGCCAACTTAACGGCTTTGTCACTAGATATAGCGACTTTTCAGAACCCTTAAATTACCTTTTTCCAAAAAAGCGACTAGTGAAAAATCTAGCGACTTTTTGGACAAACCTTAGCAACTTTCCAAATATGGGCAGTACTGCAAGTGTGAGGTCTTACTACCCCGCTACACCCACAACTCTCTCTGCGTGACTGCGTCTGCCTCTGTTCAGTGAGTGGCTGAGAGGAGCAGCACATTCCATTGACCGCACACCAGCTGACATGGACATGAATGAGCTGCTCATGTGCACGCTGTGTTGCCACAGACCAATCAGTGATCACTTATCAGCTTCTCCTTTGTTTTAAATTCAAACCATTTAATTTGACCGTTTTTTTTTTTTCTTGTCATGCCCTAATATTACTCACTATAACAGGGCTTTAGTTCATTCTGGTTTCTAAACTCTCTGACTTCAGATCGTTTATTAGAGACTGTACAGTGTACTTATCCAAACACAACAATAAACTTCCTCAAACTCATATACACATACAAAAATGCATATACACACAATATAAATTCAACTCTATTAAACACATACACATAATATAAATATAAAAAGAGCATATATACACAAGTAAATATAAATACAAATACAAATACACACAGCTAGAACATTACAAACATTTAAAATAGCAAATACATCACACTGATATATTCACAAAAGTACAGGAAAGAATGGGAGTTAATCCATGAATTTAAGGGGTGGATGAAGCCCTATGTGGACAATGACACAAGGGCTTACTGTCTGTACTGCAAGACAGAATTTTGTGCCAAGCTGTCGGATGTTAGAAAGCATGCATCATCTCAGAAGCACAATGAAAAGTCCAAGCCCTTCAATCAATCCAAACAAACAACATTACCATTTGCTCCAAAAACGCAGACTCTTGCAAACAGGCAGAGGCAACAATAGCAATTTAAGAGCACTGTTCCTTTCTGTCTTGTGACCACATGTGGAAGGCATGCAAAGCTACTTTTTCAGATTCCAGTGTGCCCCAACATTTTTGGATGCACCAAGTGTACCGAAATGATAAATGGGGTGTTGGCACCATATTTCATTAAAAGACTGGTGGCTGATATTGGTGACTGCAAATACAGCCTCCTTCTTGATGTAAGCACTGATGTAAGTGTCTCATAGTACCTTGGAATCGTAATTTGGTAAATCATTTGAGTGAACGCCGCGTCTCATGATCCTGTTCTCTTACGAGAGGTTCTCTCGAATTGCGTAAGTAGCTTACGCTGCAGGAAAGTCTTCTTTCTCGAGATACTGAAGCCAAAAAATTATCCTTAATTTTTAATAATATTGTCAACGCAGTGCGGCAGCATGCAGACCTAGGGCAGGCTACTAGCGTGCCCATTGGCCGCTCTGCGGCAACTGCAGCAGCCTATCGCTGAGCCCTTGGCGTGACGTCACGACCAATGAGCGCGCTAGGCGCGCTTCATGCGTCACAGTTCGCCAAAGGGGGCATGGCTTAGCGAGCCTCGCTCTCTCCTTCTCCCCCGCCCTTCACCGACGCGCAGCGGCCGGCCTCTGCCCGCACTGCCGTCGCCTCAGGGGATGAAGCAGATGACCCAGCTGATAGCTGCTCTCTGCTGGCTTCAGACAGCGAGGAGTGGTCGGGCTCTCACCGCTCCGCCTCCTCGACTCAAGAGTCCAGCCGGTCCCGCTCCATTGTTGAAGCGGAACTTCTCCGCCTCCTCACCAAAGCGGTCGACCGACTGGGTCTGGACTGGTCCCCACCAAAGGAGCCTGCACCTAATCGGCTCGACGGGTGCTTTCTGCCTAGCCGCCGCCAAGTGCCTGCCTCTAGGCCAGCACCCTTCCTGCCTGAGCTCCACTCGGAGCTATCAAAGTCTTGGAATGCACCCTTCTCCGCTAGACTCCGCTCTTCAGTCTCCTTGGCTCTCTCCCGGGTGGACGGGGCCGCCGAGAAGGGGTATGCTGGCATTCCCCCCGTGGAGGAGGCTGTGGCAACGCACCTTTGCCCGCCGTCTGCTAGATGGCGCTCAAAGTCTGCCCTGCCGTCTAAAGCCTGCAGGACCACCTCAGCTCTCGCCGGCCGCGCTTTCGCCGCCTCCGGCCAAGCTGCTTCCGCCCTGCACTCCATGGCTGTGCTTCAGATCCTACAAGCCGACCTCCTCCGTGAACTGGATGAGAAGGGCCCGGATCAGGCAGCACTAACGGATCTGCGCAGCGCTACGGACCTTTCGCTCCGTGCTACCAAGACCGCTGCTCAAGCCATCGGCAGATCCATGGCCGTGCTCACCGTCATCGACAGACATCTTTGGCTGACGCTGGCGGATATAAGTGAGACAGAGCGCGCTGTGTTCCTCAATGCCCCGCTCTCGCCCACTGGCCTTTTCGGCCCTGCGGTCAGCTGGATTGTGGATCGCTTCTCCGAAGTGCAAAAGGCGTCACAGGCGATGAACCTCTTCCTGCCCCGCCGCTCGAGCTCAGCTGCAGGCCGCTCTCAAGCTCAGCCTCCTGCTCGCAGCTCTACACAGCGCCCGTCTCGGCCACCTACCGCTTCGCAGCGACGTCAGGGCGGCCGCCCTAGGTCGCGCTCGACCAGCCGTCACAGACCGCCGCCCCCCGGGGACCGCGGCCCAAGATAGCGCTGAAGTCTGAGCCCGCGAAGTCCTCCTAGCAACAGTAAGGAGGAAAAGATGGCTGAGTCCCGCCGCGGCCGGACCGCCATCAAAGCGCCCAGCTCTGTCAGTCCCCTCAAGTCAGGCTACTGCAGCAGCTTACACCTCAGCCAACGAGCCAGTAATACCACTCGCTCGCCTGCACACAAACGCCGTTTTTACGGCGACCCAGATAAATCTCAGAAAGAGTATAAATTCGGGTTTTCCGGCTCCGGCCGAAGGTGTTATAAGTGTAGAAAATGTGCCCACTCCCATGTGCTCACTGCTACACACAAACACGGTCCCCATGGTAACGCGCCCAGAGCGCTCTCTCATAAAGCGGACACACGCCGCTCGAGCTCTAAGTGTAGAAAATGTGCCCACTCCCATGTGCTCACTGCTACACACAAACACGGTCCCCATGGTAACGCGCTCAGAGCACTCTCTTAGAAAGCGGAAACACGCCGCTCGAGTCCTAAGTGTAGTAAATGTGCCCACAACTCTGTGCTCACACCTACCCGCTGCCCGCTCTGCCATTCAGTTGCCTCGGGTTACCGACCCTCTAAAGCTCCCGAACACCGGCCGTGTCATAAGTGCGAATTCTGCGCCCGCTCACGAGCATGCGCACTCACTTTCAGACACGAAATACCCCACTCCGCTTTCGCGCCAGGGATGTTAGACAGCAAAACGCGCTCCATCCTTAGGGATCGAGCCACCGCACGCTGTACGGCCGGCCAGCACTGTTTACCAGCCCCCGTGTTCGAGCACCGGCGGCGCGCGCGCCGCCCCATCCTCTCTGATACAGGTTCCCCATCCCGCGCAGCGCGGCGATCTGAACCCAGAGACCATTCGACCCCTGGCTATGCATGAAAAAGCATGGGAAGCTATTCAGGGCGCGTCAGAATGGGTGCTGAATACTATAAACACGGCTATTCGCTTCAATTCGCTCGTCGCCCCCCGCGCTTTCTAGCGCAGACGGAGACGAGAGTGAGTCTAGAAGCAGCGCACACACTTCAAGCAGAAATAGCGAAGCTGCTGCGCAAAGGGGCTATAGAACAGGTTCATCCTTCCCTGAGCGAGTCGGGCTTTTACAGCCGTTACTTCCTCGTACCCAAGAAGGACGGAGCGTTAAGACCTATTTTAGATCTGAGACATCTGAACAAAGCCCTCATGAGACGGCCGTTCAAAATGATCACAACCAGACAAATCCTCGCGCAGATTCGCCCAGGAGACTGGTTTATCTCTCTCGATCTAAAGGACGCATACTTTCAGATCTAGATAACTCCCCATCACAGGCCATTCTTGAGATTCGCCTTCGACGGTCGAGTATATCAATACACAGTCCTGCCGTTCGGCCTGTCTTTAGCACCCCGTACATTTACGAAATGCATGGACACGGCTCTCGCTCCCCTGAGAAGACAGGGGATGCGAATACTGAACTATCTGGACGATTGGCTTATTCTAGCGCAGTCAGAGACGGAACTTGTGTCTCACAGAACAGCGCTTCTCAGCCATCTGGAAGGTCTGGGTCTCTCGGTCAACTGGACCAAGAGCTCGTTATTGCCCCGTCAGTCAATTTCCTTTCTTGGAATAGAACTAGACTCGGTGGCTATGACGGCCAGATTGTCGGAGCAGCGCGTGCGCCGCATCCATCACCTCGCCGCATCCTTCCAAATAGGCAGCCAGGTTCCGCTGAGGACATTCCAGCGTATCCTGGGGCATATGGCCTCAGCTGCAGCAGTGCTTCAGCTGGGCTTATTGCGCATGCGCCCGCTTCAACGCTGGCTGAAAGCGCGCGTGCCCCACCGAGCCTGGGCTGCCGGCGGCTCGCGAGTCAGAGTGAATCAGGGCTGCATTTCAGCCCTGTAGCCCTGGCTGGCAGCCGAATGGTATCACACAGGAGTGACTATGGGGGTGATTTCACACTGGAAAGTTGTCTCGACAGACGCTTCCAACCTAGGTTGGGGAGCGCTCTTCAAAGGCAGACCGGTCTATGGCCGCTGGTCAGACCAGGAGAATCTCCTACACATAAACTGTCTAGAGATACTCGCGGTCGAGAAAGCGCTCAAACACTTCCTCCCATTCCTCCTGGGTCACCATGTTCTAGTCCGTACGGACAATACATCGGTGGTGGCCTATGTGAATCGCCAGGGCGGTGTTAGATCAAAGACGCTCTGCACCCTGGCGGAACGCCTCCTCGTGTGGGCTCAGCACTCCCTGCGCTCGCTGAGAGCCGCGCATGTGCCTGGCCACCTGAACGAGGGTCCCGACAGACTGTCCAGGGACAACGTTCCCCCTGGGGAGTGGTCTCTACACCCCCAAACAGTCCAGTCACTGTGGCGCCGTTTCGGCAAAGCGAAAGTCGACCTTTTTGCGTCAAAAGACAACACTCACTGCCCAGAGTTCTTTACGAAGAACGAGGACGCGCTGGCCCAGACCTGGCCCAGCGGTCCGCTATATGCTTTTCCCCCGGTCTCTCTGCTGCCTCAGGTCATCAGGAGAGTCAGGGAAGCGAGCCACATAGTGCTCCTCATAGCCCCATACTGGGAGAACCAAACCTGTTTCTCGGAGCTAATACAGCTGGCAGACACAGTCCCCTGGCCGATACCGGTGAGGAGAGACCTTCTCTCTCAAGCCCGCGGCTCGATCTGGCATCCCCATCCAGAGTGCTGGTCTCTGCATGCGTGGAGCCTCAACGGTTACCCGATGATCTGCCAAGAGGTTTCCATTCATGACATTTGTGCAGCGGCAGGCTGGGCCTCCCCCTCCACATTTGTTAGGTTTTACAACCTGGAAGTTCCCGCCTTGCAGGCGAAAGTTTTATCAGTCTAAGTCTCGTGTAGACCGGCCCACTATCAGTGCGCGGGCTACATTGCTTGATTTAGCCCTACTGGTTGAGCTGCACTGTGCAGGGAATTGTCAGTTCGGACTGGTTGTACCGCTCCGTGCTCCCTAATATGTACTGTGTACTGCGCTAGCCTTCTTTTGGCCACCCAGCTCCCTGTTATCACGTTCCCCGGGCTCTCCCTGGGACTCATTCAGTGGATGCTGGGCGCGCACGGCGTTGACAAGGGTGTTCCCGCAGCGTAAGCTACTTACGCAATACGAGAGAACCTCTCGTAAGAGAACGTATTCGGTTACTAAACGTAACCTCTGTTCTCTCTAGAAGAGGGAACGAGTATTGCGTAACCCGCCGTGCTCGCGCCACGAGCTCATTCACTTCAGTGACAGAAACCAGTGAAGCAGCCTCTGAGCCCTGCTTATATACGCTAAGCCACGCCCCCTTTGGCGGGCTGTGACGCACGAAGCGCGCCTAGCGCGCTCATTGGTTGTGACGTCACGCCAAGGGCTCAGCGATAGGCTGCTGCAGTTGCCGCAGAGCAGCCAATGGGCACGCTAGTAGCCTGCCCTAGAGGTCTGCGTGCTGCCGCACTGCGTTGACAAGATTATTAAAAATTAAGGATAATTTTTTGGCTTCAGTATCTCGAGAAAGAAGACTTTCCTGCAGCGTAAGCTACTTATGCAATACTCGTTCCCTCTTCTAGAGAGAACAGAGGTTACGTTTAGTAACCGAATACGTTTCTCTGAATCTCAGGTTCCGTTCAGCTGAATTATTGTTTGTCATTTTCATTCAGAGTCAGTGGTGAAGATCAGATTCTGTTTCAACTGTTCAGCTTCATCATGGATGAAACTCCAACATCCAGAGATGAAGATTTTTATCCAGGATTCAGGTATTTTTTAATAAACTCCAGATTAAATCATCTTTAAATTATAGGCAAGAAGAAGTTTTTTTTTAAGTTAAAAACTTTAATTTTATTAAACCATTACACCAGACAGTTTTTTAATTAAAATACCTTTTAAAAACTTATTGACACGGTTCATGAATTCACTGTCTCTTTCTCGTCTCGTGTGATGATTGTTGTGTGTGTGCGTGTGGGCGTGGTCACTGATCTCTACCGCTGGGGTGCGTTTCCCGAAAGCATCGTTGGCCAACTATGGTCGCAAGTTCAGTCGTTACCAATAGAGTTCAATGGACATTGCGACGAACTTGCGACCATAGTTGGCCAACGACGCTTTCGGGAAACGCACCCCTGATCTGCGGCGTCAGCTGCAAGTTCACAGTTTCATCTTGTCTTTGTCAGATCGTTGTGGAGTATTCCTGTGTTCATTCCCGTTCCTGTTTCTGTCTGGCGTCGGTGTGTTCCTGTTGGATTGTTCTTCGTGTTCTTCATTCTCTGTCTGGAATTCTCACCTTGCACGTCACGGACATCTTTCAGCCTCACCATCATCATCATCACCCGTGTTGCCCATTGAGGTCCCTGCATCACTCGACTGCCTCCGTGTTTTGTGCGTGTCTCTTTACATCTGATTGAGAGTCCAGAGGGTTGTTCCATAAAAGACGCTTAGAAAAGCGGGGATTAAACTCCAAAACCGGACTTGAATAAGCCTAACAAATAAGTTGGGGCTAAAGTGGTTCTATAAAAGGTAATTGAAGTTCACGCAATCTCACTAATTTGATCCAGGTTTATCTAGTCTAGATAATTGCGTGTGCACGCGTTTCTGAAGCAGCCCTAGAGGTCGATCGTGGATCAAATCGATCCACCATCAAACAGCGTATATTTTGTGCTGTTTTATACGTTTGTGACATGTTTTTTTCCCCCCTCAGTGCAAAACTTACATTTTACAGTTATATTCTCCACCTGTAAATGTTAGAAAGTCGTGCAAATGTATCCATTTTACTGCTAAGCTTCCTGCTCAGCTACTGTTCGGACGTTCTTGCTTACTGCTCCGCGCTTTGCTCTATCGCTTTTACATTTTATATATTTTATTTCCTTTTATCACCTAGCACAGTGCTCAGACAACAAAGTTTGGATTACTACAAAAACGCAGAATTCTTTTACCCGACCAGCTTACATTCCGGGAAAGGAAAACACAACTGCCTACATTCATACGGATAAGAGAGAAAATGCCTCTTCAGGTTCAAGAATCTACTTGCTGCACTAACTGCCACAGACTTTTACAAAGGATTGCAGTTCTCGAAACAAAGTTACTTACGGGACCACCAAACCAGACGGAGCATACAACAGAGCTTCGTCATGGACACCCTCAGCATACAGCTGGTGAGTCCCATGAAACTAGTGCTCCTCGACAGGTAGAGAAACAAGCCGATCGACTTACTAATCGATGGCACAAACAGGGAGCGAGACCCAAAGGCACTCGAGACATCAGATTGTCACGAGCATCACATATTGCCGCAGTAGTATCCTCTACCCCAGATACAGATGACAAGGATTGCAAACACTGGTCTCCTACCACAGCCTATACATCTTGAGAACAGATTTGAAGTACTAATGAATGTAAATGAGGAATCCCCAAATGTGATGAATGTGATCGAACACAGACTGAATGGGCCAGTAGCTAACACTGATGCTAACTGGCGCTCAAGGTCGAGCAGACAGCGGCACTCAGCTCAGAGCGAAGCCGAGCCCAGGACTCTGATAGTGGGGGAATCATAATCAGAAACATTAGCGGCAGGGATACAACTACATGCTGCCTTCCACAAGCAACAACTTCTGATGTAAACAGGGAACTTCAGAACATTCTGATGAAACATAAGACTGCAAATCGACTCATCATTCATGTGGGGAAGAATGATATTCATAAAGAGCAGTCAGAACTCCTTAAGAAGGATTTCAATGAACTTTTTGAAACACTTAAAAGACTGAAAGTTCAAACATTCATCAGTGGACCTCTCCCAGCAAGAGGAACAAACAGGTTTTCACGGTTGCTTGGGCTAAATACATGGCTGCAAAAAAACTGCAATATAAACGGAGTAAACTTCATTGACAATTTCAATCTTTTGAAGTTAGAGACAACTTTTTCATCGGGATGGCCATCACCCAAAAACAACTTGGTTCAAGAGTGTTAAAGGACAATTTCTACTTCTCCCTCATACATCCTTCTGCAGTTTGTGCCAATCCACTCATTCTGAACGGTACACACACACCTGGACACAGTATGAATGACCACGGGACTTCACTTCAGCAGCAAAATGGACATGCGGTTGACATATCACACAAGGACAATGATAACACCACTCCGCCACAACAACCTCTGCTCACGGACACAATCTCAGCTGAGCCCTGCCCACAGAGAGACTTATCAGAACTGCTTGAAGATTCAGCACCCAAGGACGACTTCCTGGAAAACAGCCTGGGAAGCCAGGACAGCATATCACAACCTCCTTTAACACCAGAGCAACAGCCCCTTTCACCAGACACGCTATCCCTCTCTCCAGCATCGCCACTACTGTGCTTCTCACAGAAAATGGAAGAACTGGTGCATGCTGGAACCAGACTATCCCACTCTTTTGCTGCAAGCCCCCAGATACCAACCAAAAAACGACAAGCACCATTACCACCAAAGCCTGCGGGCCCAGCTCACCCTCCCCCTCCTGTGAGAGCTCTTCGGCCTCTGCCACAACGCCAGGGCCCACACCCTCCTCCATCTACTCGAGGTGAACCAAAAACAACTGATACCAGCTCTCAGTGATGTGTTTTGGGTCCCCGCTCTGATAACAGTAACTTTCTCAAATGTTTACAGAACAAGCGGGAACCCAGTGTGCCTGTATCTTTCTCTATTGCTGTTTTATTACAAGATAGAAAATCTAAGGCCTTCAATAGCCGTGCAGCAAACCTAACTAATCTGGTGCCTATTACACGTCAAAGTAAGATTGATGTGGGGACAAAAAGTAAGACTGTTAAGTTAGAACTTTTAAACATTCGTTCACTTAAAAATAAATCACTTCTAGTCAACGATTTAATAACCACAAACAACCTGGATTTTATGCTTCTAAATGAAACCTGGCTAGAAGACAGCTGCAGTGCAACAATCCTCAATGAAGCAGCCCCTCCAAACTTTACTTTTATGAGTGTCTGCAGAGCTGTTAAGAGAGGTGGGGGTCTAGCTGCTCTTTTTAAAGATATCTATCAATGTAAGCAAATATCATTTGGGAATTACCCTTCTTTCGAATATCTGGGTATTGTGTTGAAAGGTGCTCCACGCATTTTACTTATCATTATTTACAGGCCTCCAAAATACTCTCCAGCCTTCGCTGAGGACTTTACAGAACTGTTATCAACAATTACCTCAGAGTTTGACTGTTTTGCCATTGCAGGAGGTTTTAACATTCACATAGATAGTGCAGAGAACAATATGGCAAAAGAAATCAAAACTGTTTTAAAAACTTTTGATCTGACTCAGCATATACATGGACCCACACACAATCGTGGACACACTCTAGATTTACTTATCAGTAAGGGTCTAAACATTTCATTAATTGTTATTAAGGATGTAGCACTGTCTGATCATTTCTGTATTTTCTTTGATATATTGATCTCTCCTGCCACTGAAGCTAGATCTGTGTCTGTCAAGAAGAGATGCTTAAATGAGAACACTAGTGTACTATTTATGAAGGCTATATCCTTAACACCAAGCATATCTGCAGACTCTGTTGATTTTCTCCTTGATTCTTTTAACTCAAAAGTTAAAGGTATAATTGATGATATTGCTCCTGTGAAAGTCAGGAAGAAGAGTGGCAGACAAAAAGCACCTTGGAGAAACTCAACAGTAGTGCAAACTATGAAAAGACAATGCAGAAAAGCAGAGCGCATGTGGCGGAAGACTAAACTTGTAGTCCATTATAACATCTACAAAGACAGCCTTCATGCTTTCAATATGGAACTAGGCAAAGCTAGACAGACTTTCTTCTCAAATATTATAAATAGCAATTTAAACAACACACGCACTCTTTTTGCTACTGTAGAGAGACTGACATACCCTCCAAATTCCCAGTGAAATGCTCTCAGAGAACAAGTGCAGTGAGTTTGCTTCTTTCTTCTCTGAGAAAATCAGTAATATCAGAAAGGTGATCAGCACATCCTTGAGTTGCACTGAGGTCAGACAGATCAAACCACCTGAGAAATTAGTTACTATGTCTGATTTCAAAGAAATTGATGGCAAAATTTTGGAAGAAACTGTACAGCACCTTAAAACATCAACATGCGCTCTTGACACACTTCCCACATCATTTTTCAAAAGTGTGTTAAACAGTTTAGAAGCAGATCTTCTAGAAGTGGTAAATGTCTCACTTCGCTCTGGGAGTTTTCCAAACTCCCTGAAAACTGCAGTTGTCAAGCCCCTCCTGAAAAAGAACAATCTGGATAAGACCATATTAAGCAACTATAGACCGATCTCAAATCTTCCTTTCATAGGCAAGATCATTGCAAAAGTTGTCTTCAATCAGCTGAACAAATTCTTGAGCTTGAATGGATCCTTTGACAATTTTCAGTCTGGTTTCCGACCGCACCACAGCACAGAGACAGCGCTCATAAAGATAATAAACGATATTCGCTTAAATACTGATTCAGGCAAATTATCAGTGCTGGTACTACTTGACCTTAGTGCTGCATTTGACACTGTCGATCATAACATACTTCTTGACAGGCTGGAAAACTGGGTGGGGCTTTCTGGGATAGTCCTAAAATGGTTCAGGTCATACTTAGATGGGAGAGGTTATTATGTGAGTATAGGAGATCATAAGTCTGAGTGGACATCCATGACATGCGGAGTCCCTCAAGGCTCGATTCTTGCGCCACTCCTGTTCAACCTGTATATGCTCCCAATGAGCCAAATAATGAGAAAGAACCAAATTGCTTACCACAGCTATGCAGACGACACACAGCTCTACTTAGCCCTATCGCCTAACGATTACAGCCCAATTGACTCCCTGTGCCAATGCATTGACGAAGTCAACAGTTGGATGTGTCAAAACTTTCTTCAGTTAAACAAAGACAAAACTGAAGTCATTGCGTTCGGAAACAAAGATGAAGTTCTCAAGGTGAATGCATACCTTCACTCTAGGGGTCAAACAACTAAAAATCAAGTCAGGAATCTCGGTGTGTCACTAGAGTCAGACCTTAGTTTCAGTAGTCATGTCAAAGCAATAACTAAATCAGCATACTATCATCTGAAAAATATTGCAAGAATTAGATGCTTTGTTTCCAGACAAGACTTAGAGAAACTTATGCATGCTTTCATCACCAGCAGGGTGGATTATTGTAATGGACTCCTCACTGGCCTTCCCAAAAAGACCATAAGACAGTTGCAGCTCATACAGAACGCTGCTGCCAGGATTCTGAGCAGAACCAGAAAATATGAACACATCACACCAGTCCTCAGGTCTTTACACTGGCTCCCAGTTAAATTTAGGATTGATTTTAAAGTATTACTACTGGTATTTAAATCATTCAATGGCCTAGGACCTCAATACATTGCAGATATGCTCACTGAATATAAACCCAACAGATCACTCAGATCATTAGGATCATATCAGCTAGAAATACCAAGGGTTCACTCTAAGCATGGCGAGTCTGCTTTTAGCTATTATGCCAGCCGCAGCTGGAACCAGCTTCCAGAGGAGATCAGATGTGCTCCTACTGTAGTCACTTTCAAATCCAGACTCAAAACACTTCTGTTTAGCTATGCATTTACTGAATGAGCACTGTGCCACTGTTTGTCCGAATGTTTGTACTGTATTTTATTCTATTTTTCTAAACTGTTCTAATTATTCTTATTTCTTTTATTATTTTAATTTCTTCTATGTAAAGCACTTTGAATTGCCATTGTGTATGAAATGTGCTATATAAATAAACTTGCCTAATCTTCATATTGAACGAGCGCTGCTGCGCGCATGAGCGCCAAATAGGAGCGCAATAATTCTGACTAAAATATACATTTTGCTTGGCAAATTAATATGCAATATTTTATAACACCAGAAATATCTTCTAATTATAATAATTTATCTTTAGGATGTTGGATAAGTTGCAGTAAACTTCTAGCTCATTACACTCATTTATTTTGTACTTCTAATATAAAAAAAAAATTGAACAGAAGTTGCTGTAACTTAGTCCACTGAAGCAAGCGTATGTAGAACCCATATGCAGTTTAATGAAAATCAGACATAGAAACAAAAAACATGGCAAGGCATGGCGAAAACAATCTCAGAAACTTACTTAGTGGTTACATCAGCAATACAAGACAAAGACACATGGCAAACATGAGGGTTTAAATACACACAAGACTAATGACTAGACAAGGGACACCTGTGAACAATGATCAAACAATCAGACAATAAACTCATGACAAGACACATGGCAGGATCACATGACTACAAGGGATCACATGACAGACAAGGAAGCAAACATGACAAGAACAAAACAAGACCAAAACCGTGACAGAATCCCCCCCTCTACGGGCGTCTCCCGACGCCCAGCAAAACATAAAAGTCCAGGTGGGTGGTGGAGCGGAGGCGGTCTTGGGGGAGGGATGGTGGGCCAGGCCCGTGCAGGGGGACCGGGCTAGGGACGTGGCATGACGTGGACTGGCCTGGGTCGTGGCGAGGCGTGGGCGGACCTGGGCCGTGGCGAGGCGTGGGCGGACCTGGGCCGTGGCGAGGCGTGGGCGGACCTGGGCCGTGGCGAGGCGTGGGCGGATCCGGCAGTGCAGGAAGCCAGGGCGGATCCGGCAGTGCAGGAAGCCAGGGCGGATCCGGCAGTGCAGGAGACCATGGCGTCGCAGCCTCCATGGTCCCATCAATGACCCTATTACCCCCTCCCAAAATTTTCTTGGGGAAAGCCAGGGGGTATAGCGCTGGCTGGGCAGGCGTGATCAGGCGCTGGCTGGGCAGACGTGGCGAGATCAGGCGCTGGCTGGGCAGACGTGGCGAGATCAGGCGCTGGCTGGGCAGACGTGGCGAGATCAGGCGCTGGCTGGGCAGACGTGGCGAGATCAGGCGCTGGCTGGGCAGACGTGGCGAGATCAGGCGCTGGCTGGGCAGACGTGGCGAGATCAGGCGCTGGCTGGGCAGACGTGGCGAGATCAGGTGCTGGCTGGGCAGACGAGGCGTGGTCAGGTGCAGAATATGCTGACCACACACACCAAATGGCTGTGGCAAAAATGGGGAGTGTGGCTGTCATAAAAGGCTCAGATGTCGCAGCAGCCATTTTGTTCGAAGACATGGCGTGGAGAGACTCAGGCATGGCGTGGAGAGACTCAGGCATGGCGTGGAGAGACTCAGGCATGGCGTGGAGAGACTCAGGCATGGCGTGGAGAGACTCAGGCATGGCGTGGAGAGACTCAGGCATGGCGTGGAGAGACTCAGGCATGGCGTGGAGAGACTCAGGCATGGCGTGGAGAGACTCAGGCATGGCGTGGAGAGACTCAGGCATGGCGTGGAGAGACTCAGGCATGGCGTGGAGAGACTCAGGCATGGCGTGGAGAGACTCAGGCATGGCGTGGAGAGACTCAGGCATGGCGTGGAGAGACTCAGGCATGGCGTGGAGAGACTCAGGCATGGCGTGGAGAGACTCAGGCAAGGCGTGGAGAGACTCAGGCAAGGCGTGGAGAGACTCAGGCAAGGCGTGGAGAGACTCAGGCATGGCGAGTATTGTGGAGTTGTGGGGTTCTTCCTCAAACCTCACGTTCTCCACCTCACCCACTGTGTATTTAGAACCAGTTAAAAACAAAATAAAGTCTATTTGCTGGCATAGTGTAGAATGGTGCTTAAACGAAGGCATTAACTCAGCGAGTTCATCATCCAATCCATTTTGAAAGCACCATTTTAAATGAGTCTCATCCCAAGATACCTGATCCGTGAAACATAGAAAATCCTCAATATACGTTTCCAGGGGACGATTCCCCTGCCGTAGATTAAGGAGTGCAGCTGCTGGGTTCATGGTAGGTCTTGTATTATGTAACTTAGTCCACTGAAGCAAGCGTATGTAGAACCCATATGCAGTTTAATGAAAATCAGACATAGAAACAAAAAACATGGCAAGGCATGGCGAAACCAATCTCAGAAACTTACTTAGTGGTTACATCAGCAATACAAGACAAAGACACATGGCAAACATGAGGGTTTAAATACACACAAGACTAATGACTAGACAAGGGACACCTGTGAACAATGATCAAACAATCAGACAATAAACTCATGACAAGACACATGGCAGGATCACATGACTACAAGGGATCACATGACAGACAAGGAAGCAAACATGACAAGAACAAAACAAGACCAAAACCGTGACAGTAGCCTAATTCAGGGAAGATTTTTTTTAAGAAACTAAATATATAAAGATACAAAATATAGTTTTGGGTATAGGACCTATTCTACTTAATAAAGATGACATATATTTATTTAGAATGCTGAGAATTACAGCTTTTAATGCAATAATTTTTTGGAGAAAGCAAGAATCCACAGTTTTAAATGAGTGGTTAGATTTAGTTTATAAAGTACACTATGGAGAGGATAACATGAAATTAAGAGCAAATGTATACATTTTGAAAATATATGTGCAACTCTAAAATCAAAGAATATTCCATAAAATAAAGGAATATATATTAGCCTACATTAACTACATTTCTATATAACCCTCCCTTTTATTTCTAGTTATTCGTTATTTTATTTATTTACTTATTTAATATTGAATATTTGATATTTAAATAATATTACTTGAATAACTATTAGGGATTATGTGAGTTTGATATAAATATGTGAATGTTACATTTTTATTAATATTTATTTTATTTTATTTTTTTTATTTTTTCCCTTAAATCATATGTATGTGTTGGTGGGTATTATCACAAAAGAAAAAAGTAGAAGGAAAAATAAGGAATATTTATTGGGGGAAAATATGATGTCTTTAAAGGAACTGTCCATTTGTATAATTGTGTTAAATGTGTTTGAATTGAAAGACATAATAAAGTACATTTTTTATTTATATATATATATATATATATATATATATATATATATATATATATATATATATATATATATATATATATATATATATATGGTAACATATTTGTTAGTTGGACATTAGATGTCCCTTATTTAGAATTTTAAACCTACAAGTGTATTTTTATGATAACAATAACTGTAAAGGGACTATTGGGGTAAATCAAATGTAGGTTAATATACTGTCAATTACTAAACTCAGATTCATCTTACCAGTTAAAATTTATACTGTGCTTTTGTAATTATTTATTTTTAATTTTGTGATTTTAACTTCTGCTTTAAAAAGCTTTTTTTTAGATTGTGTTCTAATGTTCTTCTAATAATCATGAACATGTACTACAGCTGCCAAACAAAACCAGAGAGAAATGTATTCATAAATCTTTAAAACAATCTAATTAAATCTTGGGCACAAAACATTCAGCCTGTAAAAAAAGAAAACCTGTAGTATATATATTGTATTTATCTATCTATATCTATAAATGCAGTACATATACAGTATATATATAGGTCTACAGTATATTGTCTAATTTATCATTGTAGCCTTATTTAAGTTGATTTTCTGTATACTGTGTATTTATTTTTGGACTAATAGTGGTTAATAAAGTCCAATAATGGTATGAGAGAGTGTCAGGGGTAATATCATTGTGTTCTTGTCGGTCAGTGTTAGAGGATCTGTGTAACAGCTGAGGCTTAGCCTGACAGTTAGCCTGCCCTGGACCAGTGGCCGGTTGCATAAACTGCTTAGACTAGTCTTAAAAGTTAGTCATCTAATTATTTTCTTCAAGACTGGTGCTAAATTTTTAAAGTCAGTTACATAAAAAGGTAGATCGGTCTAATGTGAATCAGAAAAGCAAGACTGATTACCTCTTGACTAATTTCTAGCAGTGGCGATTTCTTTAAGACTGCAAGGGAAGCTCGGCTTCCCCTATGTCAAAAAATGAATGGTCAAATATGTACTATTGTATTAACATTTTATTGACTAAAATGCGTTAGAAAACGTTCATCTCAAAGACGAGTTCGTTCAGAATCAGTTACAGGTCGGCTGACTCGATTTCCTTCTCATACATTCCCGTAGCGTCACAGTGCATTTCCCTGTTGAAGCCCAGCGTCCGTTGACTTCTATGGGGCTGCTTCGAACAGTTTTTTTCAGCGCTTCGAAACTAGACGTTCATTGGATAAATGCTGCGATTATGTCCCTCCCACGGACGCTCAGCGTCTCTGGGAGTGAATGGGGAGTGGGCTGGCCCGGACTCCGGGCTTCCGCGTGATGATTGGAGGGTCTGTCGAAAGGCTGCGTATCCTTTTGATTGACAGCGATTTCATACAATAAAAAGTCGCTGATATTGAAGCTGTTCGAGCTCAGTCCCATCGCGTATTTTTCAAAGACAAACTGCTGCAACCTATTTCTTGGTATTTGCTTGTCGAAATTGCTAGCCAATTTTTATAATGCATTTCACACAATTATACATTTATACCTTTATTATATTATTACTTATTATATTTTTTATATTATTATTATTAGTAATAATAGTAAATATACATTATTAGTAGCATTATTATTATACTTTATTATATTATTATTTATACCTTTATTATATTATTACATACATTTTCTTGAAAAGGAATGTAGAATTTACGTATAAATAAATGAATTATTTTTATGATGTAGGCCAAAAATGAGCTTCCCCTCTTTGAAAGACCAGCAGCCGCCACTGATTTCTAGTTGATCAAATTAGTCCTTAAGACACAGTCTTAACATAGTGGCTAAGTTTATGCAACTGGCCCCAGGCTAGTTTCCCAGCATCAGTTGCCAGGGTAACTGAGTTTGAATTATTTTAAGTTTGCTTTATGAAACAGAATCCACCGACAATAAGTCTGACTAACCAAAATAAGCCTGGCTTGTATTCTAATCTTGTTTTATGGAACAACCCTCAGCTGCTTATGCTAGGCTGCTTTTTATTGATTTTAGTTCTGCGTTTAACTCCATTCAACCACACAAACTGTTAGAGAAATTAATTAATCTACAAGTTAATCCTTTTATAATTAATTGGTATTATTCCTTTTTAACAAATAGGACACAACAGGTGAAATTTGCAGTAAATAGTACAGGGGCCCCTCAAGGGTGCGTAAGTTCGCCACTTCTGTTTACTTTGTACACAAACGACTGCATTAGTCAGCAATCAAATCAATTTA
The DNA here is from genome assembly GCA_023718395.1 of Leucaspius delineatus. Classification (NCBI taxonomy): domain Eukaryota; kingdom Metazoa; phylum Chordata; class Actinopteri; order Cypriniformes; family Leuciscidae; genus Leucaspius; species Leucaspius delineatus. The sequence continues at coordinate 7,779,916 of CM043362.1, forward strand.
TTATAAAATTTTCGGATGACACAGTAATATTGCAATTGTTGACAAGAGACTGCAGTATTGACGACTACAAAGCTGCTATAGAAGCGTTTGTGGGCTGGTGTGACGACCATTATCTACAGATCAATGTTAAAAAAACTGAAGAGGTCATCATAGACCCCAGATCAATGGGGGATAGGAGCTCCGTTGTGGTTCATGGTGAAGCTATTAAACAGGTTCCTTCTTATAAATATTTGGGGGTTTACATTGATAGAGAGTTTAAGTGGCACACACATGTATCATGGGTGTGCACAAGGGTCCACCAGCGTTTACTTTTTTTACGGAGATTGCGATTGTTTGGAGTGAGCAGTAATATCATGTTAATTTTTTATAAAGCAACGATTGAGTCTGTTTTATGGTATGGAATTATTGTTTGGTTCAGAAGTTTAACAGTAAAATTGAGAGCCCAAATAAATAATGTGTTGAGAGTGGCAGGAAAAATCATGGGGACACAGACAATTAGCTCTTTGCAGGATATTTTTGAGCTTTGTATCACCCAGCAGGCCAACAAGATTTTATTAGACCCTTCGCATGTGTTGTATCCTGAGTATACGCTGATGAACTCTGGTCGGAGATACAGGGTTACATTATGCAAGTATAACCGATATAAATATTCATTTTTACCATTGTCTATTAAATTAATTAATGAGCAACTGCAGGAAGATAAATAATGGTAATAGAGGGTACAAGAGGCAGGAACTGAGGGCTGTGTTGTGTTATGATATATGATATATGTACTGTTTTTATGATGTAGGTTTTTGGGATTGAAATGTGTTTTACTTTTCTTTTCATTTTATATGTTGTATGTTATGTCTTGATGTGGCAGCAGTTTCCCTAATCTAAAACACATATCTCCTAAGGGAGACAATAAATGCTACCTTGACCTTGACCTTGTCTTATATGTGAAACTTCCAATAAAGAGTTTTACTTGCATTATTGCATCCTCCTGTTTGAGTCGTTACACTTATATTAAAATATTATCACCATGAATTATAAATTTTTTGTTATAGTTCAGGGGCCGTATTCACAAAGAATTTTAAGGCTAAAAGTAGCTCCTAACTGTCGAATTTGCTTCATCATGGATGAAACTCAAACATCCAGAGATGAAGATTTTTATCCAGGTTGCAGGTATTTTGAATAAACTCAAGATTAAATCATCTTTCAATTATAGGCATAGTTAGGGAAAGTTAGGATTTTTTTTTGCCAATCTGCAAAAAAATCTCTTACCAATAGCTTTTTTTACCATGTGTTCCTATATGTGTCTAGTAACACCTCCCAATTTATCCACGGCCAAATCCTCGGGGAAACGCCTGGAGAGGCAATCAAAGTTGGGGTGCCCAGACGGCCTGGGTAAAAATAATGATTTTTTTTTTTTTTTTTTTATTACATTTTGAGATGTCTAACTAGGAGTTTTTAGGGGTACCGAAACTATCCCAGCCATTAGTTTTGAGTAAAAATCACTCCAAGTCCATACAAAAACCACATAAAAATGGTTTTATTGAACAATTACAAAACAAAACTTACTAAATCGGTTTAAGGCCAGACACTACAGGTGAATAGAGTCAAATTTTTAACTAGCAGATATCACCATGAAACTTTCCCAGTTGATTACCTATATTAAGATGAGAAAAAAATGTATTACAAGTTTTCTGTAATTTAATTTTTAAATATGCAAATTAGGCAATATCTAATTAAATATGCGCTAATTTGCATATCTTTTAAAAAACAAAATCTGAGTATTGGATAAAGCCAGGTTAAAAATAATTTTTTCATTGTGTTCACATATTAGATGGGAAAAAAATTACTGAGGGATTTATGAATATCTACTTTTGTTATCCTATAAATCAGAATATACTGTCAATAGCCTTAAAAAAAAGATTTTTGCCATGTTTTTTTGGAATAAAATGTTATATAAATCAGGCCAGGAATAATATATTTACAAATCCCTCTGTATGTGTCTTCATAATATAACTAGGTACAAGACTGGAGAGTTTGGTGTATATCGGTGCTACTGAAGTGGAGATTTCGGACTTGGAGTATGAGAGAAAAGTCATTTTGAGAAAACGGATTTGACCAATTTGACTTTTCTCTCATACTCCAAGTCTGAAATCTCCACTTCAGTAGCACCGATATACACCAAACTCTCCAGACTTGTACCTAGTTATATTATGAAGACATATACAGAGGAATTTGTAAATATATTATTCCTAGCCTGATTTATATAACATTTTATTCCAAAAAACATGGCAAAAAATTTTTTTAAGCCTATTGACAGTATATTCTGATTTACAGGATAACAAAAGTAGATATCCATAAATCCCTCCATAATTTTTTTCCCATCTAATATATGAACACAATAAAAAAATAATTTTTAACCTGGCTTTACCCAATACTCAGATTTTGTTTTTTAAAAGATATGCAAATTAGCGCATATTTAATTAGATATTGCCTAATTTGCATATTTAAAAATTAAATTACAGAAAACTTGTAATACATTTTTTTCTTATCTTAATATAGGTAATCAACTGGGAAAGTTTCATGGTGATATCTGCTAGTTAAAAATTTGACTCTATTCACCTGTAGTGTCTGGCCTTAAACCGATTTAGTAAGTTTTGTTTTGTAATTGTTCAATAAAACCATTTTTATGTGGTTTTTGTATGGACTTGGAGTCATTTTTACTCAAAACTAATGGCTGGGATAGATTCGGTACCCCTAAAAACCCCTAGTTAGACATCTCAAAATGTAATAAAAAAAAAAAAAAAAAAAAAAAGTTCATTATTTTTACCCAGGCCGTCTGGGCACCCCAACTTTGATTGCCTCTCCAGGCGTTTCCCCGAGGATTTGGCCGTGGATAAATTGGGAGGAGTTACTAGACACCTATAGGAACACATGGTAAAAAAAGCTATTGGTAAGAAATTTTTTTGCAGATTGGCAAAAAAAATTCCTAACTTTCCCTAACTAGCAAGATGTTTTTAAGTTAAAAACTTTAATTTCATTGAAAACCATTAGACCAGAAAGTTCTTTAAATTAAAATACCGTTTAAGAACTGATATGAAAATATCATCATCATTAATTATAAATTATTTCTGTTATAGTTCAGTTCATCAGAAGAGATCAGAACCAGAGCCCAGCTGTGTGTCTATGAGGAGTGACGCGTCTATGGGTCGGCCAGTAAATTTTAAGAGTGCAGATACACAACATGATATCAGGTATGTTTCTGTGAAACTATGACTACTACATCATGATATTTTTTATTATCAGAATAATATTGGTGATATTTTCTTCAAGATATGAGAAATTTTCATTTATGTGTAGCTAATATTTTAGTGTATGTAGTGTTACTCACACATGAGAGATGTATATGAGAGCACTTAGTTCATTTTACAGGTTTGTTTTTATCAACATTGTGAAAATAATTTATTTAAGGATAAATGAATATGTGTTTTTAAAAAACAGTTATTCTATGTATTAACTTTTAATCTATTTCTGTTATAGTTCAGTTCATCAGAAGAGATCAGAACCAGAGCCCAGCTGTGTGTCTATGAGGAGTGACGCGTCTATGGGTCGGCCAGTAAATTTTCAGAGTGCAGATACACAACATGATCTCAGGTATAGTGTTTCTGTGAAAATATGACTACTATAGCATGATATTTTTTTATTATCAGAATAATATTGGTGAGATTTTTTTCAAGATATGAGAAATTCTCATTTATGTGTAGCTAATATTTGAATGCATGTAGTGTTACTCACACATCAGAGACGTATCTGAGAGCACTTAGTTCATTTTACAGGTTTGTTTTTATCAACATTGTGAAAATAAATTCTTTAAGGATAAATGAATATGTGATTTTTAAAAAACAGTTATTAAATGTATTAACTTTTAATCTATTTTTTGTTATAGTTCAGTTCATCAGAAGAGATCAGAACCAGAGCACAGCTGTGCCTCTATGAGGAGTGACGCGTCTGTTATTCTGCCAGTATATTTTAAGAGTGGAGACACACATACTGATCTCAGGTATTACATATCAACAAAATATATGATTCAAAAAAGACATTGTGTATATTAATACTGTGGTATTTTAATTTTACAGACATGAAGTCCTCAACAGGTTTAGATCAAATCTGATGAAGAAGTTTGAGTGTCTGTATGAGGGAACAATACTGCAGGGAAACCCAACACTCCTGAATGAGATTTACACAGAGCTCTACATCACAGAGAGTGAGAGTGGAGAGATCAGTAATGAACATGAGGTGAGACAGATTGAGACACAATCCAGGAGAGCAGCAACAGAGGACACACCGATCAAATGCAATGACATCTTTAGACCTTTACCTGGACAAGACAAACCCATCAGATCTGTGCTGACAAAGGGAGTCGCTGGCATTGGAAAAACAGTCTCTGTGCAGAAGTTCATCCTGGACTGGGCTGAAGAGAAAGAGAATCAGGACGTCCAGCTCATATTTCCACTTCCTTTCAGAGAGATCAATCTGATGAAGGACAAGACACTCAGTCTTTCAGATCTTCTTCTTGTCTTTTTCCCTGAGACTAAAGAAATGGAAATATCCAAAGACAAATATAAAGTGTTGTTTATCTTTGATGGTCTGGATGAGTGTCGTCTGTCTCTGGATTTTCAGAGCGATGTGAGGTTGTGTGATGTAAGTGAATCAGCCTCAGTGGACGTGCTGCTGACGAACCTCATTGTGGGGAATCTGCTTCCCTCTGCTCTCATCTGGATCACCTCCAGACCAGCAGCAGCCGATCTCGTCCCCTCTGAGTGTGTCCATCGAGTGACAGAGGTACGAGGCTTCAATGATCCACAGAAGGAGGAATACTTCAGGAAGAGAATCAGTGATCAGAGTCTGGCCAATACAATCATCTCACACCTGAAGTCATCAAGGAGCCTCTACATCATGTGCCACATCCCAGTGTTCTGCTGGATCTCAGCCACTGTTCTGGAGAAGATGTTGAGCGAAGCAGAGACTGGAGAGATTCCCAAGACTCTCACTCAGATGTACACACACTTCCTGATCCTTCAGACCAACATCAAACATGAGAAGGACTATGAGAAGAACGTGACAGATGAAGACATGATCCTCAAACTGGGGAAACTGGCTTTTCAGCAGCTTGTGAAAGGCAATGTGATCTTCTATGAGGAAGACCTGAGAGAGTGTGGCATTGATGTGACAGAAGCATCAGTTTACTCAGGATTGTGCACTCAGATCTTCAGAGAGGAGTCTGGCTGGTATCAGGGGAAAGTCTTCTGCTTTGTTCATCTGAGTGTTCAGGAACATCTAGCGGCTCTATATGTGCATCTCTCCTGTACAATCAACAACACAAATGTGTTTGACTCAATCACCAAACAGAGTTTGTGGTCTAAAATGAAGGACTTGTTTCAGCTCAATTCATCAGAAGAACATGTGTCATTATCTGCGCTGCATCAGAGAGCTGTGGATGAGGCTCTACTGAGTAAAAATGGACATCTGGATCTTTTCCTGCGGTTTCTTCTGGGTCTGTCAGTAAAGTCTTATCAGATTCTCCTACAAAGACTAATGAAACAGACAAGTAGATCTGACAGCAATAAGAAAACAGTTGAGTACATCAAGATGAAGATCAGGACCATTGACTCTCCAGAGAAATCCATCAATCTGTTCCACTGTCTGAATGAACTGGGTGATCATTCACTAGTGGAGGAAATACAACAGTATCTGAAATCTGGAAGAATAAAGAAAGCCAAACTCTCTTCATCTCAGTGGTCAGCTGTAGTCTTTGTGTTGTTGACATCAGAGGAGAAGCTGGACAAGTTTAATATTAATGATTTTGTTGGAAGAGACAATAAAACTGAAAAACTAAAGGTTCTTCTGAGGCTTCTTCCTGTGATTAAAGAATAAAGAAGGAATTTAAATATTTAAAAGAAATGAAGACCAAGCAAGCTACTGGAGAAACAGCTCATTTATCAAGCAGCTCAAATCTCCTAAACATTTTTGATGTATGGTTTACACAGCAGAGTCATCCATTTAAATTTTACAAGATGGACAATTAAATATTTACTTGATGTTAAGTTTAAAATTAAACATTTTAATTTTACTGTGAAATTGACAATTTCAAATCAAATCACTGAGTATGTGAAATTAGTGATGGTTCTCTAGTAAAGTTCAGATTTAATGTGTAGCATTGACTTACATAACAAGAATAGCAATGTTCAATGAGACATTTAAGATTATTTACAAGTCATTACTTTTGCAAATATTTGGAATGAAATTTAAAAAATATATTGATATGAATATTTTTCTATTTATCTATTAATCTGTTGTGCGTATCTATTTTGACATGTCGTTTTGCAGTGTGTAATTGGCCATCGGTCCTCTCAGCAGCGAGAAAAACTAAACCTTTCATTCAATGGATTACGTATAGCCTCGAAAGAGCGCTCCCTTTACAATCATTATAAAGCTGTCACTCATCTCAGTTCACAATCTCACAAAGTTCCATTATAAACAATAAAGTTGTCTACACTGCATAAAGAAAATCTGTCATTTTATTAGTGAGAGGATTCGCGAGTGTGAAGAACTCGGCACTGAACAAAAAAGAGATCAGCAAACATGTCTGTGATTGGCTACATTTCTCACCGCTGCAAAAACACGTTGTAAATAGAAACATTTGACAATGAACCTTGGATAAGAATTTTACCTTGTTAAATTATATTGGAATTAAATTTGTTGGAAAACTATTTGATAGTGTTTAAATTATGCAATTTTCATCTCTCTTAGGTTGAGTTATTGTGATCTCACTGATGAAGGTTTTGCTGCTCTGACTTCAGCTCTGAGATCAAACCCTGAACACCTGAGAGTACTGAATCTGTCTGGGAATAAAATAGGAAAATCAGTGAATCTGCTGTCTGATGTACTACAGAATCCTTACTGTAAACTGGAGAAACTGTGGTAAGATCATATTTGACTCTCACACATGAATCACAATGTAAAGTATATTTGAAGTGTTCAGCCTCTTTCTGCTGCTGTGAGTTCAGATTATTGAGCTGTAAATGATTGAACTCGTTTTGCTTCATCAATCAATGACACGTTTGGTGATGTGAGCTGCGTTACACGCGGGATTGAAATGGTGGCTACAAAGAAATCTCTAATGTTTATTTTGGTCATGGCTTGTCTTGAAAAATGAAGACAATGTGACGGTTGTTGTAGGAGAAGTCACTGCAGGACTGAGAGTCAAATCTTCAGACACTGTCAGAATCTCGTCGGAGGGAAAATTTGATTGCAACGTTCATTAATCGGCTGCCGGTGAACATATCAAATAAAGCTGCACGATTAATCACAATTAACATGAAATTGATTTTGCTCATCGCTATTATGATATCGCAAAAGCTGTGATTATTTATTATGTGCAGCTTGTCAGTGACGTACGACTCTGATCAGTAGTAAACGCTGCTCCATCTGAAAGCACTGCGAGTCTGAGTCGCTTTTAATGTGCACTTGAAAAAGAAACACACATCAAACATATTTCCAAACAAAAAGACAAACTAACGATCAAACACTTCAGGTTTTGGCCTAAGATCTGAGGAAACTTTTAGGATTTTCAAAATTTGTCTCAGACGGCCAAATCGTGGCCAAAATCGCACATTGTGCAGTCGGCTTAACAGTAAAACTAGCCTATGTTGTGAATAGTGTCATTTATTAAAGCAGATTTTGCACAAGATTAAATTTAATATAGAGCAAATAAGAGATTATTTTTCCTGATTGAATGATACTTTAGATGTTTTATGATCATGTTTTGTGACATTTTAGATCTCAATCTAATGATCCCTCAAACATATTAATTTGTGCTTTAAGTTTGAACTTTCTCTTTAATAATGGATTCACTGCTTAACTGATCTGATCTGAACTGAGAGTGAAGTGTGTGTCATTGTTCTCTACAGGTTATATAATTGTGATCTCACAGATAAAGGTTTTGCTGCTCTGACTTCAGCTCTGAAATCAAACCCTGAACACCTGAGAGAACTGAATCTGTCTGGGAATGAAATAGGAAAATCATTGAATCTGCTGTCTGATGTACTACAGAGAGTTACTGAGGTAAGATCATATTTGACTCTCACACATGAATCACAATGTAAAGTATATTTGAAGTGTTCAGCCTCTTTCTGCTGCTGTGAGTTCAGATTATTGAGCTGTAAATGATTGAACACATGAGCTGATCCTCAATAACATGAAACTGCAGGACTGAGATTCACACTGAAATACACACTTTCACACACAATCAACATTTCAGTCTCTTGACTTTAAACAGACTCGAGCTCAACACAGTCAGAACTGAGAAATGAAGAACATGCTGGATTCATTCTTACTGTTAATTATGTTCATCTTTCTGCATTGACACTTTCTAAAGGATTGTTTTTAATTTTGTAAAATGAAAACACACACACACACACACACACACACACACACACACACAAACACACACACTAATTGACACTCCATATTATTACATAGTACAGATCTAGTTAGTAACATAGTAAAACTAAAGCATGTAGTGAATAGTCTTATTTATTAAAGCAGACTGATCACAAGACTGACTTTTAATCAAATTGATCTGATCTGAACTGAGAGAGTGAAGTGTGTGTCATTGTTCTCTACAGGTTGAGTTATTGTGGTGTCACAGATGAAGGTTGTGCTGCTCTGACTTCAGCTCTGAGATCAAACCCTGAACACCTGAGAGAACTGAGTCTGTCTGGGAATAAAATAGGAGATTCAGGAGTGAAGTGTCTCTCTAAACTGAAGGATGATCCACATTATAAACTGGAGACATTATACTACTGTGAGTATATCTTTATTTCAAGCCTTTAAATTTACCCAATTTCAGTAACAGGTCTCATATGTGTGTAACTGGAGAATAAAAGATAACAATTCAGCTCCACTTTAGTCTCTGTAAATTGTTTTTAATGAGAGTTTAATTCTGTGATGTGAATATGAATAGGTATATGATCTATGAATAGGCTAGGTCTATATGAATATTTTCATCCATGTTTACATTTTGTTTCAATTGGAATTAATTAATTCCGATTGATGAATCCAAACGATGTTTACATGAACGATAAATAAAATGTTCGGGTTGATGTGTGTGTTTATGTCACAAGCTTCAAATGGGAATTGAGTTTTTGTCATGCACACACTGCACGAATATTTCCCGCTGTTTGCACATACTATTCTCCTACTTTGATTGTTTGTTTTAAACAGCAGACTTAATATTATGGGTCAGGTCCTCATTAGGAGACAATGAGCACATGACTCGTTGAGCCTTGCTGCTTATATTTATTCATTCATGACACTTCATTCAACAACTACAACAGCTCGTACGCATCATACAGCATTACGTCATTGCACACACACAGTACTTTCCAGATTGGGTTTTCAATCTGATCAAGTGTTTACATGTCCTCTCGATCGGATTAGAAAAGGAATAAACCACCCAATCCGATCCAAATTTCATTCAGATCGAGCTCATTCGATTAAGGCGTTTACATGAAGGCTTTTCAGTCCGAGCCGTCAATCTGATTACTAACAGTTTATTTGGTTGCACGGAAATGTAGTGTGTGTGTGTGTGTGTGTGTGTGTGTGTGTGTTTGATAAAGAATATAAAATTGTTTATCATTTGCTGTTATTAATCTATTCCAGTTTTTCATTAATATCTCTGGCTGTTTTTCCTGAAATGATCTCCAGATGTGATGTGACTCAGTAATGTCTCATACTCATATGTGTCTGTCTGTGTGTTTTATTGTAGGACTCTGTGTTTAGACGTCAGTTCAGTTTCCTCAGGATCAGCTGATGGTGAATAAAGAGCCGCTACAGAGACTGAAGACATAGAGACACACAGCGATCACACTGACGTGTGTGTGTGACTTCACACCAGTTTCTTGTTTTATAGTAATGGCTCATGAAAATGAGTGCTGAAAATAGCAGCTTTGAATTGTTTCAAATTTGTTAGATATTGATCACAATGTAGATCGTGAAACACTTAAAATACGTGACAAACGGTTAAAGCAAAGTGAAAACAAGCCTTAGACAATAGATTTATTGTGCAATACAGACATCGTTGGGAAAAGTATTATAAATTTTATCAAGAGTTTGACTACAGAAGAGATGTTGTAAATTATACCAGCAGAGGAAGACAAAGATTATGCAAATAATTTCACTGAACATTTATTTGTCAAATTTATTTTATTATTAATTTATTTTTTATACGATGATCTATTAATGTTTCCAAATAAATCTTCACATTCTTTTACTGGCTCCTTTTTTTTTCTCCTCCTGCCTCTAAACAAAGTTAATTACTGATTGCAATGTTCATTTCTATCATATTCCTCTTGATGGCAAGTATTTCTAAAACCAACAACTAAAAAACAGTGATTTGAGTGCGGGCATCGATTTGATCCAGAAATCAATCCGGAGGGTGAGTGTTTGTTACACTAATCTAGTTACAAAGTTTACACCTGGTATTAAGATGCATTTTGGTCGATCGGATCGCAAGTAGACAAGGGAGATTCCCATTTACACCTGGTGTTTTAATCCGTAACTTTAGTCCACTTTCAACCACTTCTGTCCTGATTTCTTCGAGGGGAGGGTCTATGAGGAGGGAAATGGATGGGCCTTTTCAGATCTAAATAAGCTCACGTAATGTACTTGTGAACAAGACTGGAGATGATGGAAAAACACTGAGAGCATCAGCTTTACTTTCTGCTCTGACAGACGCAAGATCAGTCATGTTAAAAATATGTATGTTTGCATTGTATATTAAATAATAGAATGTGTAGTATGTGTGAAATATGTTTAAAGTGAAAATATTTTATCTGCTGCTGTGTCCTTCCTGTTAATCAACAAAAGATGCCGATTTATTTTCTACTGCAGGACACAGAGCTAGAAGACATTCACAAAGGGAGAAGATGAGGATCTTAACTATCGGTGAAGATGATGTTGCCACTATCCACTCAAACCCAAATATAAGGTGCCTCTCTGTAATACTATAAGAGAAGATTGTTTGCACAGACGAAAATGAGTCCTATGAGTTTGAGACAGAAAAAAGTAAATAATTATGATTTTGGGGTAAAATATTCCTTTGAATAAAAAAAGAAAATTCTTGTCATGATGACAGCTAATTGAAATGACATTTTTATTTGCCTTCAACATGCTTATGAATAAATTTTTGTTAACATTGACTCACTGTTTTCAGTTTTTGACTTGTTATTATAAATAATAATAATGTTATTGTAAGTTTCCAGCTGTAACATATCATTACTTATTAACAATTTCCAAAAGGATTTTTTTGTTCACTCAACTTCAGACATTGAGTTCTACAGACAACATTTTTTGAATTGGCTCAACTTAAAAAGGTTTGTTAAAAAAAGTTGCACCATTCCAGAAAACTAACAATCTTAATTTAACCCAGTTAAATATTTTTGTAAGACTTACAACTTAATTTCAGTCAGTATAACTGTTATTTACAAAAGTTGAGTAAACAAGAAAAAGCCCTGGTGTTGGCCCCAGTGTTGCCAACTTAACGGTTTTATCGATAGATGTAGCGACTTTTCAGAACCCTTAAATTACTTTTTTCCAACAAAGCGACTAGCGACAAATCTAGTGACTTTTTGGACAAACCTTAGCAACTTTCCAAATATGGGCAGTACTGCAAATGTGAGGTCTTACTACCCCGCTGCAGCCACACCTCTCTCTGTGTGACTGCGTGACTGATCACTTATCAGCTTCTCCTTTGTTTTAAATTGAAACCATTTAATTTGAACGTTTTTTTTTTTCTTGTCATGTCCTTATATTACTCTCTATAACAGGGCTTTAGTTCATTCCAGTTTCTGAACTCTCCGACTTCAGATCGTATATTAGAGACTGTACAGTGTACTTATCCAATAAACTTCCTTAAACTCATATACACATACAAAAACGCATACACACACAATGTAAATTCAACTCTATTAAACACATACACATAATATAAATATAAATATAAAAAGCACATATATACACAAGTAAATATAAATACAAATACACGCAGCTAGAACATTACAAACATTTAAAATAGCAAACACGTCACACTGATATATTCACAAAAGTACAGGAAAGAATGGGAGTTAATCCAGTAATTTAAGGGGTGGCTGAAGCCCTATGTGGGCAATGACACAAGGGCTTACTGTCTGTACTGCAAGAAAGAATTTTGTGCCAAGTTGTCGGATGTTAGAAAGCATGCATCATCTCAGAAGCACAATGAAAAGTCCAAGCCCTTCAATCAATCTAAACAAACAACATTACCATTTGCTCCAAAAATGCAGACTCTTGCAAACAGGCAGAGGAAACAATGGCAATGGCAATTTAAGAGCACTGTTCCTTTCTGTCTTGTGACCACATGTGTAAGGCATGCAAAGCTACTTTTTCAGATTCCAGTGCGCCCCAACATTTTTGGATTCACCAAGTGTACCAAAATGACCATATTTCATTAAAAGACTGGTGGCTGATATTGGTGACCGCAAATACAGCCTCCTTCTTGATGAAAGCACCGATGTAAGTGTCTCAAAGTACCTTGGAATCGTAATTCGGTAATTCATTTGAGTGAACGCCGCGTCTCATGATCCTGTTTCTCTGAATCTCAGGCTCCGTACAGCTGAATTATTGTTTGTCATTTTCATTCAGAGTCAGTGGTGAAGATCAGATTCTGTTTCAACTGTTCAGCTTCATCATGGATGAAACTCAAACATCCAGAGATGAAGATTTTTATCCAGGTTGCAGGTATTTTAAATAAACTCCAGATTAAATCATCTTTAAATTATAGGCAAGAATATGTTTTTATTAAGTTAAAAACTTTAATTGTATTGAAAACCATTACACCAGACAGTTTTTTAATTAAAATACCCTTTAAAAACTTATTGTCACTGTTCATGAATTCACTGTCTCTTTCTCGTCTCGTGTGATTGTTGTTGTGTGTGTGTGTGTGTGTGTGTGGGCGTGGTCACTGATCTCTACCGCTGATCTGCGGCGACAGCTGCAGCTGATCAACGTGCCTACTTAAGTTCACAGTTTTATCTTGTCTTTGTCAGATCGTTGTGGAGTATTCCTGTGTTCATTCCCGTTCCTGTTTCTGTCTGGCGTCAGTGTGTTCCTGTTGGATTGTTCTTCGTGTTCTTCGTTCTCTGTCTGGAGGTCCCTGCACCACTCGACTGCCTCCGTGTTTTGTGTGTCTGTTTACATCTGACTTATCTGTTAAACTTCCAATAAAGAGTTTTACTTGCATTATTGCATCCTCCTGTTTGAGTCGTTACAGAACGATCTGACCACCTGATGGATGCAGCAAGTGGACCAACGATCACTATGGATAAATTCATCGCCAGAAGCATTACAAGAATGGATGCTCAGGAAGAGAGTCTCACAAACACGGGTCAGGCGGTGCAGGCTTTAGTGGCGCAGGTGTCCGAGCTCACCCAGCAACTACAACATCTGAGAGCTCCCACTGCACCACCCACACCGCCAGTTCCACCCACACCACCTGAACCCCTCTTTCAGTCAGAACATCGCCTGCCTGTTCCTGAGTCTTGTTCAGGAGAGCCTAGCTACTGCAGAGCCTTCTTAACCCATTGTTCCATGCATTTCTTGTTACAACCGAGGACCTTCAACATCGAACGATCGAAAGTGGCGTTTGTTTTGACATTACTGACTGGAAGAGCGGCGTTATGGGGAACGGCGGTGTGGGAGAACCAGGATCCATGCTGTACCTCGTTCCAGGCACTCTCCAAGGAGATGAGGCGAGACTTCAAATGAGTGGTGGCAGGGAGAGAGGCGGCCAGGATACTTGCGGACCTTCGTCAAGGTGACCACTCTGTGTCGGACTATTCCATCAAGTTCCGGACCTTGGCGGCAGAGTGCCACTGGAACGAGGAGGCGCAGTGTGACGTGTTCCTGCATGGGCTGGCTGACCGTGTCCAGAAGGAAATCTATGTCCTGGACCTCCTAACGAGCCTCAATGGCCTTATCGACCTGGCACTGAAGGTGGACGCCCGATTAACCAGGATGGACAGGTTCACCTGGGTACGCTGAGAATCTACGTGCCAGCGGCGGGGACACGGTCAGCCCCGTCTTCGATCACAAACCCATGCAGGTGGGGAGAGCTCGGCTTTCCCGGGAGGAGAAGGAGAGGCGGAGGTCCCAGGGGCTATGCCTCTACTGTGGAGGGGCGGGCCATTTCCTACGTGCCTGCCCAGTAAAAGAGGCAAGCCCGATGGTCACAGGGAGGCTACTATCAGTATCTCCGCCAAGAAAACCTCATCATCGTCCACGCTCCTCCTGGTAAGACTGAGAGGGGCAACCTACACGCACGACAGTCAAGCCCTGCTGGATTCCAGAGCAGAAGGTAATTTCATGGACTTAAAACTTGCTCACAGACTTCAGATCCCGATCACGTCACTTACCCACAAGATATCAGTCAACGCACTCAATGGTCAAGATCTCCCTAACATTTCACTCACTACCGGACCCATTACCCTTATCACATCAGGCAACCATACCGAAACATTATTATTTCTTCTCGTGGATTCTCCACTACCACCCGTTGTCCATGGTCACCCCTGGTTAACCCAACACAACCCTAGAGTGGACTGGCGTCAGAATTCCATTTCTGCATGGAGCAAACAATGTCATGAGTCCTGTCTAGTGTCATAGATTTACTGCCAGGTAAGTCTCCGCCTGTCTATGAGGAGTGATGTGTCTATGGATATTATAATACGTTTTAAGAGTGAAGATACACAGACTGATCTCAGGTATTTCATTTCTATAAAACATTTATTATAGTATGGCATTTTATATTATCAGAGCATTATCAGTAATATATTCTACAATAAATGAATAATGTACAAGAAGAATGTTTTATGTAATATTTTAATGCATACAGTATAGTGTTGCTCACACAGAGAGACTGTCACGTTTTGGGTTTGTTCTTGTCATGTTTCTGTGTCATGTCTTGTTTGCATGTCTGTCATGTGATTCCCTGTTTGTCATGTGATCCTGCCATGTCTTGTCATTGGTTTATTGTCTGATCAGTGTTCACAGGTGTCCCTTGTTTTGTCATTAGTCTGTGTATTTAAGCCCTCATGTTTGCCATGTGTCTTTGTCAAGTATTGTTTCCTGTTGTCTGCTGCTGTGCAAGTTTATGCTCATGCTTTGGTTTTTTGTTTTCATGCCACGCCATGTTTTTGTTTCATGTTTTGTTTTAGTATAATAAACTGCACATGGGTTCTCATCTCTCAACTTGCCTCCAGTGGACCTTATTACAGAATACTTGACCTTCTACAATGAACCCAGCAGTTGTTGCCCTACTTTCTCTTCGCCAGGACAACCTCACCATTGAGGACTACGTTGCAGAGTTTTGTGAACTCTCTCACCTGGTGAACTTCAATGATGTGGCCCTCAAGGACATTTTTAGGGTGGGTTTAAATGAGCCTGTTTGCTCCCAACTACCTGGGGGAAAAATTCATTGGTCTCTGGCACAATACGTGGACTATGCCCTATTATTGAGCGGTTCCACATTTACTGTGGGTTTTGAGGAGAAGCCCCACAAACCCACAGTATCTGCCAAGCCTGAGTCATTTCACGTCATGCCTGCCAAGCCTGAGCCACTTCACGTCATGCCTGCCAAGCCTGAGCCTCTTCACGTCATGTCTGCCAAGCCTGAGCCTCTTCACGTCATGTCTGCCAAGCCTGAATCTCTTCACGTCATGTCTGCCAAGCCTGAATCTCCTCACGTCATGTCTGCCAAGCCTGAATCTCCTCACGTCATGTCTGCCAAGCCTGAATCTCTTCACCTCATGTCTGCCATGTCTGGGTCTCTTCACGTCATGCCTGCCAAGCCTAAATCTCTTCACGTCATGCCTGCCATGTCTGGGTCTCTTCACGCCACGTCGGCCGCCGAGCCGGTGTCTCCGGACAAGATGGCCGCCGCCGAGCCTGAACCTGAGCCCTCAGTTATGGCTACACTAACAATTATGGCCACAGCCATATGGTGTGTGTGGTCGGTGCACACATTTGAAGTTCACGCCAAGTCTGCCCAGCCAGCGCCTGATCTCGCCACGTCTGCCCAGCCAGCGCCTGATCTCGCCACGTCTGCCCAGCCAGCGCCTGATCTCGCCACGTCTGCCTAGCCAGCGCCTGATCTCGCCACGTCTGCCCAGTCAGCGCCTGATCTCGCCACGTCTGCCCAGTCAGCGCCTGATCTCGCCACGTCTGCCCAGCCAGCGCCTGATCTCGCCACGTCTGCCCAGCCAGCGCCTGATTTCGCCACGTCTGCCCAGCCAGCGCCTGATCTCGCCACGTCTGCCCAGCCAGCGCCTGATCTCGCCACGTCTGCCCAGTCTGAGCCAGTCCTATACCCCCTGGCTCTCCCCAAGAAAATTTTGGGAGGGGGTAATAGGATCATGGATAGGACCATGGAGGCGGCGACGCCATGGTCTCCCACACATCCAGATCCGCCCTGGCCACCGGAGCTGTCTGGTCCACCCTGGCCACCGGAGCTGTCTGGTCCACCCTGGCCACCAGAGCTGTCTGGTCCACCCTGGCCACCTGAACTGTCAGGTCCGCCCTGGCCGCCGGAGCTGTCTGGTTCCGCCCAAGCTTCGTCACGGCCTTGGTCCGCCCAAGCTTCGTCACGGCCCTGGTCCGCCCAAGCTTCGTCACGGCCCTGGTCCGCCCAAGCTTCGTCACGGCCCTGGTCCGCCCAAGCTTCGTCACGGCCCTGGTCCGCCCAAGCTTCGTCACGGCCCTGGTCCGCCCATGCTTCGCCACGGCCCTGGTCCGCCCAAGCTTCGTCACGGCCCAGGCCCGCCCACGTCTCGTCACGACCCAGGCCCGTCCACGTCATGCCACGTCCCTAGCCCTGTCCCCCTGCACGGGCCTGGCCCACCATCCCTCCCCCAAGACCACCTCCGCTCCACCACCCACCTGGACTTTGTTTTGCTGGGCGTCGGGAGACGCCCTTAGAGGGGGGGATTCTGTCACGTTTTGGGTTTGTTCTTGTCATGTTTCTGTGTCATGTCTTGTTTGCATGTCTGTCATGTGATTCCCTGTTTGTCATGTGATCCTGCCATGTCTTGTCATTGGTTTATTGTCTGATCAGTGTTCACAGGTGTCCCTTGTTTTGTCATTAGTCTGTGTATTTAAGCCCTCATGTTTGCCATGTGTCTTTGTCAAGTATTGTTTCCTGTTGTCTGCTGCTGTGTAAGTTTATGCTCATGCTTTGGTTTTTTGTTTTCATGCCACGCCATGTTTTTGTTTCATGTTTTGTTTTAGTATAATAAACTGCACATGGGTTCTCATCTCTCAACTTGCCTCCAGTGGACCTTATTACAGAGACATCTGTGAAAGAACTCATTTCAGTGTACAATTCTTAACAGTGTAAATTAAATAATCATAAAGAGTGGTTGTTTTATTGATAAATGCACATATGTTGAATATGGCAAGTATTTTTAACTTTAAACTCTGTTATAGTTCAGTTCATCAGAAGAGATCAGAACCAGAGCACAGCTGTGTGTCTATGAGGAGTGACAGGTCTATGATTCGCCCAGTAGATTTTAAGAGTGGAGATACACAGACTGATCTCAGGTATTTAATTGCAACAAAATATATGATTAAAAAAAGACATTGTGTTTATTAATACTGTGGTATTTTAATTTTACAGCCATGAAGTCCTCAACAAGTTTAGATCAAATCTGATGAAGAAGTTTGAGTGTCTGTATGAGGGAACAGCACAGCAGGGAAACCCAACACTCCTGAATGAGATTTACACAGAGCTCTACATCACAGAGAGTGAGAGTGGAGAGATCAGTAATGAACATGAGCTGAGACAGATTGAGACACAATCCAGGAGAGCAGCAACAGAGGACACACCGATCAAATGCAATGACATCTTTAGACCTTTACCTGGACAAGACAAACCCATCAGAACTGTGCTGACAAAGGGAGTCGCTGGCATTGGAAAAACAGTCTCTGTGCAGAAGTTCATCCTGGACTGGGCTGAAGAGAAAGAGAATCAGGACGTCCAGCTCATATTTCCACTTCCTTTCAGAGAGATCAATCTGATGAAGGACAAAACACTCAGTCTTTCAGATCTTCTTCATGTCTTTTTCCCTGAAACTAAAGAAATGGAAATATCCAGTGACAAATATAAAGTGTTGTTCATCTTTGATGGTCTGGACGAGTGTCGTCTGTCTCTGGATTTTCAGAGCGATGTGAGGTTGTGTGATGTAAGTGAATCAGCCTCAGTGGACGTGCTGCTGATGAACCTCATTGTGGGGAATCTGGACATATATTAATCATTTGTGTACAATCAGGTGAATATTTCCAGAACAACAGCCACTTCATCTGCGCTGTCATGAAAACCCATCCAGCTGTGATCAGTGTGGCAAGAAGTTCAGATCCTCATCATATCTCAACAAACACCTGACAGTTCACACAGTTCACATATTTGTTAGGTGTGGCTCATTTATATCTTGTGTGCACAAAGTCCAAACTCCACAAAAAATATTTCACATGCACTACCGCGCATCTAAAACAACCAGAATCGATTCTATACGGAGTATCAAAGGTTTATAATAACCTTAATAAAAACTAAGCCGTGAATGTGCATTTATGAAGCTACTTGAAAGAACGGATGGAGGAGGTTTTTTAATCGATATGTAATCAAATGTTGATCAAGGTGAGTGTTAAGGTCTTGAGACGCTTTACATTACATGTGACTTCCGCATTCATATATTATTTTTTTTTTATACAAAGGACGTAAATAGTTCTTTGACATGCATTTGATAATTTTAAATGAACCTGGTTTAATTGGTTTTGTGTTGTCTGTGGGGTTCTTCCCTTTGTGTAGCCTAATAGGCTATTCGAGTAACATTGTGTATTTGAGTGAGCGACGAGTCACATGATCCTGTTTCTCTGACTCTCAGATCCTTTCAGCTGAATTATTGTTTGTCATTTCCATCCAGAGTCAGTGTTGGAGATCATATTCTGTTTCAACTGTTCAGCTTGATTATGGATGACACACAGACATCCAGAGATGAAGAGTTTTCTCCAGGATGCAGGTACTTTGAATAAACACTCGATTAAATCACTTTTAATTGACAGAATTGGAAGTCTCCCAAAAACATGTTTGTGTGTGTGTGTGTGTGTGTGTAAGTGAGAATTTTAATAAAAAACAATAAGACCAGAGCTCAGACGTGTCATATTTATATTATGATGTTTTAAATACAAGGTATTCATGTTTTTATAGATATTAGGCAGAGAGACGCATCTATGAAAGCACTCAGTGCGCCTTTTATGGTTTTTGTATCAACATTGTAAATGAAAAGATCATAAGTGTTTTAAATAAACTAATAGTAATGCAGTAATTCAAAGGATTCACTTTAATCTCTCTCTGTTATAGTTCAGTTCATCAGAAGAGATCAGATCCAGAGCCCAGCTGTGTGTCTGTGAGGAGTGACGGGTCTATGGGTGTGCCACTACATTTCAGGTATAACATTTCTTTATATTCAATTTAAATTATTTAGTTATAAACCACAAGCAGTCTGGTCATAAAAATGACAGCAAACAGAAATTGACCACAAAGTAAAATACTGTTTGTTTATTACAGTTGTGACCTTCAGCAAGTGCATTGTTAATAAGTTCATAAACTGTTGTCGAAACTATTAAGGTAATTTCAGAGTGTCTGATTCCTGATTAATTCTATAATTCCTTGTATAATTCCTTAAAGGAGTCATAATGTAGAAATTTCACTTTTCCACGAGAATCAATGTATGTTATGATTGCATAATGATTGTACACTGGCCGGGAAGCCGATATTTAAAAGTGAAGCGTTTGTTTACCTCAGGGTTTGTAAAATAGGCCACGTGCACGCGCACGAAAAAACGAGATTTTGATTTCTTCCCCTTCTTGACGTCAAGACGGGGGAGGATATACCAAATATGGACACCGCAAACCTATGCCGCGGGAAGCCCGCCCCTCTCCCCCTCAGATTCAGTTTAGTCGACTCGAGAAAGATGGAGAAACCGAGTGTAGCCTACACCTGAGATGCTCTGTGGGAGACTGCCACAAACAACATGCAAATGTGTTTTATCTACCAAAAACGGACGAAACTATCAGGGAACAGTGGAGGAAATTCATTTTTAATGACGCTGTCCCAACAACTCTTTCAAGTGGCGTATCGTTAGGTGTGTGTGCTAAACATTTTACACCGGAATCATTTACAAATTTGGGGCAAAATCAGGCGAACTTGGCCTCGAAGCTCCGTTTGGGAAAAGGTGCCATCCCAACCATCAGGGACTTGCCAGAAATTGAAAAGGTAAGACTGTGTTTGTATTGCTCTACTGTGGTTAACAAATAGCAGCTAACTGCTAATGCGGCTATTGAGGTAAACACGGGGAATGGACTCTTGAATGCTAGCCACATCTTTCCACTTTGTTTTACACTAGCAGCTACAGTAGTGACGGTACAGGAGTCCATGCTCAGTGGCTAAAACTGTTTAAATGCAAGTATAACATCACGTTGCATGTCTAAAGAAGAAAAATATTGAATGTCTAAATAACCACAACGTAAAACAAGGCAAAAACACCACATGATAGTAAAAATCTCAAAACCACTGTAAGCTGATAAAAAAAAAAAAAAAAAACTACATCTCCGTTAATGTAATCTACATTAAATAAAAGGTAAATTTATGTGGGAGAAAATAGCAACACACGTTTTTGCTCGTTACTGATGTTAATGTATGTCTCAGTCAAAATGATTGTCTTTACCATTCAGAGACATCTTGATGTAGAACGTCCTTCCATCGACTCTACATCTTCACTTTCCAGCTCTGGTTCAGAGTCCGGTTCAAACATGTACGGTTGAATCCCATAGTTCGCGGCCGTGTCGAGTTCATTGACACTTTGCGGTTTGCGCCATGATGTCATTTTGTAATGATATGCTAAAGAGTTACCTGCGGTGTCAACCCCCCTCCTTCCTGCAACCAATCAACGCGCCCCTCATTTGCATTATTATAATGACCGTCCACGACAGCCAAAACATCGCATCAGATCTCGCGAGACAATAATGCCTTTAGAAATAAGGGTCTGAGGGGCTCTGTGTTGATTTTTTTTCCACTTTTCTTTTTTAGAAGTGCCTGAAAGACTATAATAGAGCATTGGGTACCAAAGTTAAAACAACATTATGACTCCTTTAAATCTGTTCGGTTACAGTTACATTTCAGCAGAAGAGATCAGAACCATAGCTCAGATGTGTCATATTTATATTGCAATGCTTTATATACTAGTTATTCATGTTATTATGGCATTCGTATTAGATATTAGGCAGAGAGACACTTAAAATTGCTTAGTTCGGTACAGGTTTTGTATCAACATGGTGTAAATGTAAATATCATAAGTTTTTAATGATACATGAATATCAAGCAATTCAAATGATTCACTTTAATCTCTCTCTGTTATAGTTCAGTTCATCAGAAGAAATCAGAGCCAGAGCCCAGCTGTGTGTCTATGAGGAGTGACGGATCTATGGATGTGCCACTACATTTCAGGTATAACATTTCTTTATATTAAATTAAAATTCTTCAGTTATAAACAACAATCTGTATGGCCAACAGAATGATAGCGAGCAGATATTGACGACAAAGTAAAATATTGTTTGTTTGTTTGTTTATTATGGTTGTGACCTTTAGCAAGTGCATTGATAATAAGTTCATTAACAACCGTTAATTCTCTGATTCTCATGTTTCAGTTCAATCCCTCCACCCAGAACAGCCGTAACAAACCCCCTCTGTAAGAAGTATGACCACTCTATGAATCAACTACAGGACTTTAATGAAAGCAGGTATTTTGCTGTCCGGTAAATTGTAGGGTTTTTTATTGTTGATTTTGTTGCAGTGCATTATCACACATTTCTCAAATACATTATTAGAAACTGACACATTTCATAAAACCAATTATTTGCTTAGTGTCTCATGACACTGAAAACAAGACATTTTGCTTTATTTTTTTAACCTCTTTAACCCATGTAATAATGTTGTATTCTAATTTTACAGCCAAATAGTCCTCAACATGTTCAGATCAAATCTGATGAAGAAGTTTGAGTGTCTGTATGAGGGAACAGAAAAGCAGGGAAATAATATTTATATATAAATACAATAGGCCTACCTGAAAGTTTTATGTACTATTTTGATAACAGAAGAGGGAAGCATAGCCCTATTTATGACTTGATTTTTAAAAACAAACAGCACTATTATGCCTGTTTTTAACTTATACATGCTACTTGAATTGAAAAAAAAAAAAACCAGAATAAAATGGGTTTAGTTGTAATATTTGTAGAATTTTATATAGAAAAAAATGGTGTATAATACAATTTTTAGAAGATATGAGGCTTTTCCTGTTTTTTTGGCCTTTTCTTTTTTTGACATGAATTTAATCTGTCGCCATAGCAAAACTGTTTGAGATATTCAATATCCGTTCACATTTAATTTATTTTCATCATGTTGAAAAAGTTTGGTGGTAATTAAATAAACATTAACATAATAATAATAATAATAATAATAAAAATTAAAACTTTAGGTTTTAAGGAATAATCACACAATTTTTCTTCCATGTTTTAATTTGAATACTAAACCTCTGTTGTGAAGCACTTTGCAAAAAATAAAAGGAATTGTTAATTATTTTCTGATTATTTTCCGATTACATTTTAAATGATATGTCAATTTGCACACACACAAACACACACACACACACACACACACACACACACACACATGCACATATGTACAATTGTACAATCAGGGTGCGAACTGCACCATACCTGTAACGGAGACTCAGGCTGATTGGAATCCATATGCAGCTTTATTAGATACACCAAAAGATTAGTCAAACAGGCGTGGGTCAAACAACAGCAAATGCAACAACGTAGACAGATCGTAACTCGTAGTCGTAAAACAGAAGTATAATCAGGACAGGCGGCAGACAGACAGAGGGGTAATCCAGATAAACGAAGCACTAGGTCGGTAGGCAGGCAGAAAAGGGTCAGAGACGATAAACAGTCCAGGTCAATAATCAGCAAGACAGAATACGGGGAAAAACGCTCAGAATTGTCAGCAAGGCAAAAACAAGACTTCGCGAGGAGAAGTAGGAGAAGCTGGTTTAAATAGTCATAATAATGAGTGACACCTGTGAAGGTGATCAATCCCAGGCATGGGACTATGGGAAATGGAGTTCGGAAAGAGTTAATACTCAGGAGATGGTTCACGCTGGTGGTGATCGGAGGGAACCACAGAGGCTGTATTTGTGACAGAGCCCCCTCCTTGCGAGTGGCTCCTGACACGAGGAGGTAACCGTCGCCGGGGTCTACCTCTGGGCCTTGGGGCAGGTCGATCAGGATGAGCATTATGAAAGTCAGTGGTGAGTGAGGGATCCAGAATGTCGACAGCGTCGACCCAGGAGCGTTCCTCGGGACCATACCCCTCCCAATCCACGAGGTATTGCAGAATTCTACCCCGGCGACGAGAGTCCAGGATCTCTCTGACCTGATAGACCTCCTCGCCGTCGATGATGATGGAGGGAGCCCTCTGGTCACCAGCCTCCTCCTGGGTCTCCGCTCCTCTCGGTCCACCAGCAGGCTTGAGCAGAGAGACATGAAAAGTGGGTGAGATACGGTATTCAGAAGGCAAAGATAGACGGAATGAAACAGGTGTGATTTGTTTAGTGATCTGAAAGGGACCTACGAACCTGGGACTGAGCTTCTTGCAAGATTGTCTGAGGCGGAGGTCACGGGTGGATAACCAGACCCACTGGCCAGGTTGGTAGTCCGGATTGGGACGACGATGGCGGTCCGCTTGTTCCTTGGTTCGACGAACAGCTCTTTGGAGATGGACATGAGCTGCGTCCCAGGTTGCTTCGCAACGTTGGATCCATGCATTCACTGCAGGTAGGTTGGAGGGCTCACCGGACCACGGGAAGAGTGGTGGTTGGTATCCCAGCACGCATTGGAATGGGGTGAGGTTAGTGGCAGGCTTGCGAAGGGAGTTCTGAGCGTACTCGGCCCATAACAGGTAGCGGCTCCAATCAGACTGGTTGCGGTGGCAGTATGATCGAAGGAAGCGGATCAGATCTTGGTTCAGGCGCTCGGTCTGGCCGTTGGCCTGAGGGTGGTATCCAGACGTTAGACTGACATTAATGTTTAGCATCTTGCAGAAGGCAGACCAAACGCGGGAGGTGAATTGAGGGCCCCGGTCAGATACAATGTCTTCAGGAAGACCATAGAACCTGAAGACCTGTTCACAGAGGGTTTCAGCAGTTTCTAGAGCGGAGGGTAGCTTGGGTAGAGGGATCAGGCGACAGGACTTGGAGAATCGATCTATGACTGTGAGAATGGTGGTGTGACCCCTAGAAGCTGGCAGATCCGTAACGAAATCCAAGGCTATGTGGGACCATGGTCGTTGTGGTATAGGCAGAGGTTGAAGAAGGCCGGCAGGTAGTTGATGTGAGGATTTGGTAGTGTTGCAGATCTGGCAATTGTGTATGTACTGAATAGTATCGGCCTGTAAGGACGGCCACCAGAAGCGATTGGTCAGAAGTTGCACAGTAGCTGCGATGCCAGGATGACCAGAGCTGAGAGAGGTATGGACTTGTTGAAGGACTCTCTGACGTAATGCCTGCGGAACATAGGTGCGATCTGGTGGGCATTCAACTGGTGGTGGTTCCCTGGTGTGGGCCTCCGAGATCTCGGTCATGATGTCCCATAATACTGGTGCGAGAATTATGGAAGTGGGAATGATGGATTCGTTGGTAGTCGGAGATGTGGAAGGTTCGTGTAAACGTGAAAGTGCATCCGCCTTGGTGTTGCGCGAGCCAGGTCGATAGGTGACCGTGAAATTGAAGCGGGTGAAAAACAAAGCCCATCGTGCCTGTCTGTAATTGAGTCTTTTGGAAGATTTGAGGTATTCGAGATTTCGATGGTCGGTGAGTACAGAAAAGGGAAATTTGGAGCCCTCTAGCCAATGACGCCATTCCTCGAACGCAGCCTTCATGGCCAGAAGCTCACGGTTTCCTACATCGTAGTTTTGCTCGGCTGCATTGAGTTTACGTGAGTAGAAAGCACATGGATATAATTTGGGCGGTTCACCACGACGCTGGGAGAGGACAGCACCGAGACCCGTGTTGGACGCATCCACCTCCACAACGAATTCACGGTCGGGATCCGGGTGATGCAGAATGGGGGCTGAAGTAAATCTCTCCTTAAGGTTCTGGAAAGCCTTGATGGCCTCAGGAGTCCAAGATAGACGTTGTTGTCCCCTCTTGGTCATGGAAGTTAATGGGGCTGCCACTGAACTGAAATTTCGGATGAACCTTCGGTAAAAGTTGGCAAATCTTAGGAAGCGTTGCATCTCTTTAAGCGTTCTTGGTTGGGGCCAATTAAGGACTGACTGAACCTTCTTATCATCCATAGCTATCCCGCCTGCACTGATGATGTAGCCCAGAAATGATATTGTGGATTGATGAAACTCACACTTTTCTGCTTTGGCGTATAGCTGATGGGAGATCAGACGTTGCAGTACAGCACGAACGTGGTTCAGATGGTCCTCCAAGGAGTCGGAATAAATGAGGATATCGTCAATATAGACTATGACATAACGGTTCAGCATGTCCCGGAACACATCGTTGATGAACGCCTGAAAGACCGAGGGACTGTTGGCCAGGCCGAAGGGCATTACCCGGTATTCATAGTGCCCAGTCGTCGTGGAGAAGGCGGTCTTCCACTCATCACCCTCACGGATGCGAATTAGATTGTAAGCGCTGTGCAGATCAAGTTTAGTGAAGATCTTAGCCTTACGAAGCTGCTCGAGGGCGGCTGGAACCAGCGGTAACGGATAGCGGAACTTAACAGTAATGTCATTGAGACCTCTGTAGTCGATGCATGGACGGAGACCCCCATCCTTCTTCTTGACGAAGAAAAATCCTGCGGATGCTGGTGACGTAGAGGGACGAATGAATCCCTTGGTTAATTCCTCAATTCGTCCATCTAATGCTGCCACTGCCACATGAGATTCACAGGGAACAAGAGGAATATGGTGAGTTTTAGCGAACGACCTATCCATAAAATTACCAGCAGCTCCTGAATCTATGAGTGCATCAGTATGGATAGTTAGCCCACTAATTTCAACTGACACAGGTATTTCAAAACTGGTAGATTGAATGGCAGATTTACTCACCATAGTGGATCTGCGTGAGGGTCGAGTGGGACAGTTGGATTTCATGTGGCCCGGAAGACCGCAATAGAGACACAAGTTTTGCTGTATGCGTCTCTCTCTCTCCTCTGTGCTGAGGTGTGTAACTCCGATCTGCATGGGTTCAGTCTCAGACGGCTGTGCAACAGTTGAATGAAACTGACGGAAGGGATGTCGAACTCTCACCACATTATCCACCCGTATGGCCAGCTCAATGAATTGATCGAGAGTTTTATCCTCATCCCGACATGCCAGTTCGGATTGCAGATCGGTATTTAATCCCTTACGAAAGAGCAGTTTGAGAGGAGGTTCTTGCCAGCCAGTCTGAGCAGCGAGTGTCCGAAACGTTAAAGCATATTCAGCGACAGAGCTCTTTCCTTGTCGAAGTGCTAATAACTGTTCACCAACCTCTTTTCCGCCCGTCGGATGTTCGAACACCTCCCTGAAGCGTTGCAGGAAATGAGTGAAGGAGGGAAACGTAGCATGATCCTCACTCCAAACTGCGGTCGCCCAATCTAAAGCCTTTCCCGTGAGCAAGGAGCAAACAAAAGCTATGCGACTGTCCTCAGTGGGATATAGCGATGGTTGTTGTTTAACAAACATATTGCATTGGAGTAAAAATCCCTTACACTTGGGGGGCGATCCGTCAAACTTCTCGGGAAACGCCAAGCGTGGACTGGCAGCGGTGATCGGTGGTGTGGAAACGGCGGCTGATGGTGGCTGGCTGGGCGGAGGGACACTGCGTTCAGCTAGTAACGGCTGGATGGCTTGAAGCGTCTTGCCCAGATCCTCCGTGATTGAGGTGAGACGAACGAGCTGTTGTTGATGTACTGCCAAGACAGAGGCTTGAGCGCTTAGCTCTGTGGAGAGGTGCTGGAAAGCCGCTGGATCTGTGTGTGGCGAAGTCTTCTGTAACGGAGACTCAGGCTGATTGGAATCCATATGCAGCTTTATTAGATACACCAAAAGATTAGTCAAACAGGCGTGGGTCAAACAACAGCAAATGCAACAACGTAGACAGATCGTAACTCGTAGTCGTAAAACAGAAGTATAATCAGGACAGGCGGCAGACAGACAGAGGGGTAATCCAGATAAACGAAGCACTAGGTCGGTAGGCAGGCAGAAAAGGGTCAGAGACGATAAACAGTCCAGGTCAATAATCAGCAAGACAGAATACGGGGAAAAACGCTCAGAATTGTCAGCAAGGCAAAAACAAGACTTCGCGAGGAGAAGTAGGAGAAGCTGGTTTAAATAGTCATAATAATGAGTGACACCTGTGAAGGTGATCAATCCCAGGCATGGGACTATGGGAAATGGAGTTCGGAAAGAGTTAATACTCAGGAGATGGTTCACGCTGGTGGTGATCGGAGGGAACCACAGAGGCTGTATTTGTGACAATACCCCTACCCCTCCAAAATCATTGACCCCCTGAAGGCCATTGTGTAATTCACACCCTGATTAGACGCTTCTTCATTATTAAAATTGAATTAAACCATTAAATAGAAAAAAATAAATGGAAAAAAATAAAACCAATTTCATATGGCCGTAAAAATGTTAAGTTGTATACATAGTAATTTAGATTAATTAGACATGCTTTTTGATTATAAGAGTAAAAATTGAAGCAAGTAATCACTGTTATAATTATGCCCCCTTAAGACCTGTATTTTAATTTTACAGCCATGAAGTCCTCAACACGTTCAGATCAAATCTGATAAAGAAGTTTGAGTGTCTGTATGAGGGAACAGCACAGCAGGGAAACCCAACACTCCTGAATGAGATTTACACAGAGCTCTACATCACAGAGAGTGAGAGTGGAGAGATCAGTAATGAACATGAGCTGAGACAGATTGAGACACAATCCAGGAGAGCAGCAACAGAAGACACAGCGATCAAATGTAGTGACATCTTTAGACCTTTACCTGGACAAGACAAACCCATCAGAACTGTGCTGACAAAGGGAGTCGCTGGCATTGGAAAAACAGTCTCTGTGCAGAAGTTCATCCTGGACTGGGCTGAAGAGAAAGAGAATCAGGATGTCCAGCTCATATTTCCACTTCCTTTCAGAGAGATCAATCTGATGAAGGACAAAACACTCAGTCTTTCAGATCTTCTTCATGTCTTTTTCCCTGAAACTAAAAAAATGGAAATATCCAAAGACAAATATAAAGTGTTGTTCATCTTTGATGGTCTGGACGAGTGTCGTCTGTCTTTGGATTTTCAGAGTGATGTGAGGTTGTGTGATGTAAGTGAATCAGCCTCAGTGGACGTGCTGCTGACGAACCTCATTGTGGGGAATCTGCTTCCCTCTGCTCTCATCTGGATCACCTCCAGACCAGCAGCAGCCGATCTCGTCCCCTCTGAGTGTGTCCATCGAGTGACAGAGGTACGAGGCTTCAATGATCCACAGAAGGAGGAATACTTCAGGAAGAGAATCAGTGATCAGAGTCTGGCCAGTACAATCATCACACACCTGAAGTCATCAAGGAGCCTCTACATCATGTGCCACATCCCAGTGTTCTGCCGGATCACAGCCACTGTTCTGGAGAAGATGTTGAGCGAAGCAGAGACTGGAGAGATTCCCAAGACTCTCACTCAGATGTACACACACTTCCTGATCCTTCAGACCAACATCAAACATGAGAAAGACTATGAGAAGAACGTGACCGATGAAGACATGATCCTCAAACTGGGGAAACTAGCTTTTCAGCAGCTTGTGAAAGGCAATGTGATCTTCTATGAGGAAGACCTGAGAGAGTGTGGCATTGATGTGACAGAAGCATCAGTTTACTCAGGATTGTGCACTCAGATCTTCAGAGAGGAGTCTGGCTGGTATCAGGGGAAAATCTTCTGCTTTGTTCATCTGAGCATTCAGGAACATCTAGCGGCTCTATATGTGCATCTCTCCTGTACAATCAACAACACAAATGTGTTTGACTCAATCTCTAAACAAAGTTTGCGGTCTAAAGTCAAGGACTGGTTTCAGCTCATGTTTAAACATGTTTCATTATCTGCGCTGCATCAGAGAGCTGTGGATGAGGCCCTACAGAGTAAAAATGGACATCTGGATCTTTTCCTGCGGTTTCTTCTGGGTCTGTCAGTGGAGTCTCATCAGATTCTCCTACAAAGACTAATGAAACAGACAAGTAGATCTGACAGCAACGAGGAAACAGTTGAGTACATCAAGGAGAAAATCAGGACCATTGACTCTCCAGAAAAATCCATCAATCTGTTCCACTGTCTGAATGAACTGGGTGATCGTTCACTAGTGGAGGAAATACAACAGTATCTGAAATCTGGAAGAATAAAGGAAGCCAAACTCTCTTCATCTCAGTGGTCAGCTGTAGTCTTTGTGTTGTTGACATCAGAGGAGAAGCTGGATGTGTTTAATATGAATGATTTTGTTGGAAGAGACAATAAAACTGAACAACTAAAGGTTCTTCAGAAGCTTCTTCCTGTGATTAAAGAATCCAGATCAGTTCAGTAAGTATCAATCAGAACAATCTTCTTAAACCGGTTTCTTAAACCATGATAATGTAAATTTCCTTCAGGCATTACGAACAAAGTCAGAAAATGTGTGTATGAATAAATAATTCAGGTTTACTAGTTGAATGTTCTTGCAAATAAATTATAAAGAAATTAAGACCAAGCCAACCACTGGAGAAACAGCTCATTTATCAAGTAGCTCAAATCTCCTAAAAACATTTGATGTATGTTTACACAGCAGAGTCATACATTCAAATTTTACGATTAGAAGGACAATTAAACATTTACTTGATGTTTAGATTAAAGTTTACTAAAACTTCACATTTAAATTTTACTGTGAAACTGTCAATTCAGAATCACATCACTGAGTATGTGAAATTAGTGATGGTTCTATAAAAATTCATTAAAGTGCAGATTTAATGTGTAGCAACGACTCTTACATAACAAGAATAGCAATGTACAATGAGACATTTAAAGGGGTCATATAATGCCATTTTTGTACAAGCTAATATGATTCTTTAGGGTCTAAATTAAAAGTTTGTAATATACTTTAATTAAAAATTCTCATTAGTATTGTAAGAAAACACTCATTTTACCTGGTCAAAAACAGCTCTGTTTTCAGCATGCCGTTTAAGTGCATGTGTCTTTAAATGATAATTAGCTTTGCTCACCCCGCCCCTCTGTTCTGTGCGTACACAGTTTGAAATAATAACACAATAACCATAACGCGTTGTTCATTATAAACGTGGGATTATGAATTATATTGAGAACGTCATACATAGAAAACATGCCATAATGTACCCTGAGTGTAAACCTTAGACGCATTCATTGTGAAGCGTGCTAGCTATTTGCAAAGATTAATATAAATATTACTATAAAGGTTAATAAAAGGTTACACTCACTTCTTCTTCTGGAGGTGCCATTGACATTGATCGTGATCGTGATCGTGATCGTGATCGTGGGGAATCCCCGTGTCAATGCTTTGGGAATATTCAAAACTCAGCCACTGCGTTTTCAGCGGTTCGGATTTAGGGACATCAATATGACTGCTGTGTTCCTTATTGCACCCAAGAACAGAATACCACAATCGCTTAGACGCCATTCTGCTCCAGCGTAACAATGCACTATGATGACAGACAGCTCGCTCACGAGCGAGGGCGGGTCTGTGTTGAAACGCTGCTGTCAATCAACAATCGTGGGAGGGGCGTCCGACCATGTGACGTCACACGGTCGAACGGCTTGATTTGAGAGAGGGGAAAACATATAAGAAAAAAAAAACACTGGATGGATTTTTATAATTTTATGATGGTTGTGTACAGGCACTGCCAACACACATTTCAGTACAATCAACTTGTAAAAGTGCATGTACCATTATATGACCCCTTTAAGATTATTTACAAGTCATTACTTTTGCAAATATTTGGAATGGAATTTAAAAAATATATTATGAATATTTTTCTGTTTATCTATTCATCTGTTGTGTGTATCTATTTTGACATGTCGTTTTGGAGCGTGTAATTGGCCATCAGTCCTCTCAGCAGCGAGAAAAACAAAACTTTTATTCAATGGATTATGTATAGCCTCGAAAGTGCGCTCCCTTTACAATCATAATAAAGCTGTCACTCATCTCAGTTCACAATCTCACAAAGTTCCATTATAAACAATGGAGTTGTCTACATTACATAAAGAAAATCTGTATTTTTGTTAATGAGAGGATTCGCGAGTGTGAAGAACTCGGCACTGAACAAAAAAGAGATCAGCAAACATGTCTGTGATTGGCTACATTTCTTACCGCTGCAAAAGCACTTTGTAAATAGAAACATGACTGTGGCGAGCAGGACGAGGCCAAGAGCCGTGAGAGAACATTTAATTACAACGATTAATGATGGGTGACGCAACGGTCTCATATAAGGAGTGGAAGCATAAAAGGAGGAGTGACGACAGTGAAGAGCAAGAGAGGTCCAGGCCTGGACTATTTTATTTGATGTTTTGTTTTATTAGCCTATTACTTTCTTTTTTGTATTTGTTTATTATTTTATTAAAATCTTTTGAATGATCGCCGGTTCCTGCCTCTTCCCATAACATCTAACTTTGCTACAATGACCATGAACCTTGGATAAGAATTTTACATTGTTAAATTATATTGGAATTGAAATATTTTGGAAAGCTATTTTATAGTTTAAATTATGATATTTGATTTTCATCTCTCTACAGGTTGAGTTATTGTGGCGTCACAGGTGAAGGTTTTGCTACTCTGACTTCAGCTCTGATATCAAACCCTGAACACCTGAGAGAACTGAATCTGTCTGGGAATAAAATAGGAAAATCAGTGTATCTGCTGTCTGATGTACTACAGAATCCTCACTGTAAACTGGAGATACTGAGGTAAGATCATATTTGACTCTCACAAATGAATCACAATGTAAAGTATATTTGAAGTGTTCAGCCTCTTTCTGCTGCTGTGAGTTCAGATTATTGAGCTGTAAATGATTGAACACATGAGCTGATCCTCAATAACATGAAACTGCAGGACTGAGAGTCACACTGAAATACGCACTTTCACACACAATCAACATTTTCATGTTCTTTAAACAGACTTGAGCTAGTGCTGAACGGTAAACCTCTCTCAATCAGTAGAAATGTGTTTGACACAGTCATGCTTGAAAAAAAACAAAAAACCAGTCATATATCATGAAACCGGTATCATTTTGAAAGATACTGTGATATCAATTTTTGGTCATACCGCCCAGCACTAACTTGAGCTCAACACAGTCAGAACTGAGAAATGAAGAACATGCTGGATTCATTCTTACTATTAATTATGTTCATCTTTCTGCATTGACACTTTTTAAAGTATTGTTTTTAATTTTGTAAAATGAAAACACACACACACACACAGTAATAATTGCCACTCCATACATATTACGTAGTACAGATCTAGTAAGTAACTGTAGTTCATTCAATATATGAAAAGAAGGAAGAGGACAGGGTGGCAGTGCTGGGTCTCTTTTATTCACAAACGATACAAATGAAAAACAAACCAAAAGGCGCACAGAGCGTGTTCGCCTTGGGAAAGGCAAAAACAAATAAACAGACAGGAACACTTGGGAAAAATAAACGGCGTCTGTGTAGCGTTATCCAGCATGGAGACCCAGGCTTCTCTCCCCTCTCTCTGAACCCCCGTGGCTTTAATCCGCTCTCTCCATGCAAATTACTGGAATTAGACACAGGTGTTAATCATTCCCCACTCACATCACGCTGATCTCTCAACAGTTCCTCCTTCACAGACCGCCCTGGACCACGCTCCCTCTGCCACAGTTACATAGTAAAACTAGCCTATATTGTGAATAGTCTCATTTATTAAAGCAGATTTTGCACAACACTGACTTTTAATATAGTGCAAATTAGAGATTATTTTTCCTGATTGAATGATACTTTAGATGTTTTATGATCATGTTTTGTGACATTTTAGATCTCAATCTAATGATCCATCAAACATATTCATTTGTGCTTTAAGTTTGAACTTTCTCTTTAATAATGGATTCACTGCTAAACTGATCTGATCTGAACTGAGAGAGTGAAGTGTGTGTCATTGTTCTCTACAGGTTGAGTTATTGTGATCTCACAGATGAAGGTTTTGCTGCTCTGACTTCAGCTCTGATATCAAACCCTGAACACCTGAGAGAACTGAATCTGTCTGGGAATAAAATAGGAAAATCAGTGAATCTGCTGTCTGATGTACTACAGCATCCTCACTGTAAACTGGAGAAATTACAGTAAGATCATATTTGACTCTCACACATGAATCACAATGTAAAGTATATTTGAAGTGTTCAGCCTCTTTCTGCTGCTGTGAGTTCAGATTATTGAGCTGTAAATGATTGAACACATGAGCTGATCCTCAATAACATGAAACTGCAGGACTGAGAGTCACACTGAAATACACACTTTCACACACAATCAACATTTCAGTCTTTTGACTTTAAACAGACTCGAGCTCAACACAGTCAGAACTGAGAAATGAAGAACATGCTGGATTCATTCTTACTGTTAATTATGTTCATCTTTCTGCAATGTATTAAAGTATTGTTTTTTATTTTGTAAAATGATAACACACACACACACACACACACACACACACACACACACACACACACACACACACACACACACACACACTAATTGACACTCCATAGTCAAGTCAAGTCATCTTCATTTATATAGCGCTTTTAACAATGTAGATTTACAGAGATAAACGTATAGTTTAAGGTAAGATTGTTTTGGCTTTATAGCGGTTCTTTAATAAAGTACATATTACATAGTACAGATCTAGTAATTAACAGTAAAACTAGCCTATGTTGTGAATAGTATCATTTATTAAAGCAGATTTTCCACAATACTGACTTTTAATGTAGTGCAAATAAGAGATTATTTTTCCTGATTGAATGATACTTTAGATGTTTTATGATCATGTTTTGTGACATTTTGGATCTCAATCTAATGATCCATCAAACATATTAATTTGTGCTTTAAGTTTGAAATTTCTCTTTAACCCTCTGGAGTCTGGGCTGTTTTTGGGGCCCTTGAGATGTTCTGACATGCCCTGACATTTGTGCTTTTTTCAGTTGCTTATAAACATATTAATGGAAAAGGTGTAAATTCACTCTATAAAGCACAAACAGGGCTACCATAATATGTGAGCCACGTGAATGTACATGTTTTCATTTTTGAGAGAATAATGTTTATGCATGGATATTGAAAAAACTAAAAACTAAAATTTCTGAAATAAGGCCTCAAAACACATAGTAAATATGTGTCAATAAGACTTTTGACCAATGGATGTCCTCGCCTAGAATTTTTTCTTCAAAATTATTTGAAAATAGTCTTGCTTTATTGTTCACATAAAACCATACATTGATTTAAATTGATGTAAAACAGGTTTTGCTTGGAAAGCCAATATGCGAGGGGGCGTGAACGAGGAGTGGTTTACACCTGAATTACCACCCACTCTGCATAATGAGCCATTCACACAGGTGTGAAACTGGCTGAGCCACAATGCAAGGACAAAGGATATTTAGAAGAAGACTTATATTGACCATTTAAGATTTTGCTTACATCTATCTTGTAAATATGTTTTGCTATTTTATTAAAAAGGTTACAATTACAACAATAATTACAATTTCAACAATATTTCAAGTGTACTCTTTCTTTGTAAAAAAAAAAAAAAAAGATTATAGGCCTACATTTTATCTATGTATTCATTACAGCTAACATCTTAGTTGATGACTTTATTTTTGACAAAAATAGTAGGCTATTTTATATATAGAAATTGCTAAACAAAAGCTTATTTGACGAGGCAGTATATTCTACAGTAAAAACTGTACCCAAATCTACTAAACAAAATGTTGTCTTTCATATTTCGCCTGACTGTAACATTGTTTTCATGAAATATTAGGGCATATAAATGTTAATTTGCAGTTTACGTTGCTTATATAAATAGCCTACATTTTATTTCAACATATTTCAGTCGATTTTTACCTATCTCAGTATAGCAATACGGTTTGCTAAAAAAATCATCATTCGTTGACGATAGGCTTTTGACTCGCGATCTTTGCAGTAGGCTAGTGAACGCACCGAATAAATGCACATTTATTAGGCTATAGTTTTTTTGTTTTGGATGGTTTTGTTTAGAAACAGCTTTCTGTAAATATATTTCACATTTTTTAGACATGTGAGGCGAGTAGGCTCATGATTCATGATGATCTCCAGTTCAAGCACCTTATGTTGTGATTGCTAGCCTATAGGCCTATTTACTTTAAATCCAGGAAATTTGTTAATGAAAAAAATATTAAAATTAAGATACAATTGATACAAAACGAAATTCGTTTTAAAGAAAGGATTTGTACTTTCTGTTTTGAGGTCTCTGTGAAAGTTTTAGAGCGCTCGCGTCCATAATGGAGAACGTAATGTTGTTTTTTGCCAGCTGTGGTAAACAGCGTGCATCTATGCCGTTCATTCATTCATAAACAGAATGAAACCCGAGAAGGAAAAACTTACTAGTATTCCTCAGCTCGTATTCCTCGTATTCCTCATTATTCCTCACAGCGCTGTGTTGTAAACAAGTAATGTTCTGAATAAACTTGTGTTTTGGTTGTCTCGAGCTAATACAGGGGGCGTTCACAGGATTGCGCGGATTACCTCAGCCATTTGCGTTTGAATAGCACGCGCTCTCCGTGGGCGGAGTCACATTACATTTGAATTAGCTCTAATGAGGTCGACTGGAATCGCTCTCTTTTAATACAGATTTTACAAGATGAGAATATTTGTTTTTTATATAAATTACTTCATTAAAAAGAAGAGAATTCAAGGTTCATTCCTGTGTGTCTGAATGCCTGTTTGACTGAGTATTCACTGAGCTACAGCTCATTTTCGGACGCGTTTCAGAATGGACTACACGGACACAGAG
Organism: Leucaspius delineatus; assembly: GCA_023718395.1. Lineage (NCBI taxonomy): Eukaryota > Metazoa > Chordata > Actinopteri > Cypriniformes > Leuciscidae > Leucaspius > Leucaspius delineatus. The sequence goes on from CM043362.1 coordinate 7,816,197, forward strand.
AAGGCAGAACTCGCTTCGTGTTTATTTTTCTTCATTTGGCAAAAAGCACAACACTTTGTTTTTATTGTGAGTATACACAAAAATAATACACATTTAACAGAATCGATTGATGTATGAAACTTGTTTTGTAAAATCAAAGTCAAAAGAGAATTTCGGGTCTCAATCAACTCATAAGGAAAAAAATCGAGCAGATCACGCCGGCGTGATCTCCGACCTCTGAGGGTTAATAATGGATTCACTGCTAAACTGATCTGATCTGAACTGAGAGAGTGAAGTGTGTGTCATTGTTCTCTACAGGTTGAGTAATTGTGGCGTCACAGATGAAGGTTTTGCTGCTCTGACTTCAGCTCTGAGATCAAACCCTGAACACCTGAGAGAACTGAGTCTGTCTGAGACTAAAATAGGAGAATCAGGAGTGAAGTTGCTCTCTAATCTGAAGGATGATCCACATTATAAGCTGGAGACATTACACTACTGTGAGTATATTTTTATTTTAAGCTTAAATTGACCCAATTTCAGTAACAGGTCTCATATGTGTGTAACTGGAGAATATACGATAATTCAGCTCCACTTTAGTCTCTGTAAACTGTTTTTAATAAGAGTTTAATTCTGTGATGTGAATATATCCTAAGATAGGCTAGGTCTATATGAATATTTACATCCCTTACATGTTTACATGCCCAATTTTTGTTTCAATTGGAATTAATTCATTACGATTGATGAATCCAAGATTAGTGTTTACATGAACGATAAAGGTTGATGTGTGTGTTTATATGTCACAAGCTTCAAATCAGAATTGAGTTTTTGACATGCACTCACTGCACAAATATTTCCCGCTGTTTGCACGTACTATTCTCCTACTTTGTTGGTTTGTTTTAAACAGCAGACTTAATATTTATATATTACGGGTCAGGTCCTAATTAGGAGACAATGAGCACATGAACCGTTGTGCCGTGCTGCTTATATTTATCACACAGTAAAAACACCCCTACCTGCACCCGAAACAGCCTGTGGATGAGAGTCTGAAAGAAGGACTGAAGGCCGTGAGATTGTGTTGGTCATTCATGACACTTCATTCAACAACTACAACAGCTCGTACGCATCATACGGCATTACGTCATTGCACACGCACAGTACTTTCCAGATTCGGTTTTCAATCTGATCAAGTGTTTACATGTCCTCTCGATTGGATTAGAAAAGGAATAAACCACCCAATCCGATCCAAATTTCATTCAAGGTGTTTACATGAAGGCTTTTCAGTCCAAGCTGTCAATCTGATTACTAACAGATTAATGGTTTGCATGTAAACATGGTGTGTGTGTGTGTGTGTGTGTGTGTGTGTGTGTGTGTGTGTGTGTGTGTGTGTGTGTGTGTGTGTGTGTGTGTGTGTGTGTGTGTGATAAAGTGAGAATTGTTTATCATTTGCAGTTATTAATCTATTCCAGTTTTTCATTATTATCTCTGGCTGTGTTTTCCTGAAATGATCTCCAGATGTGATGTGGCTCAGTAATGTCTTATACTCATGTGTCTGTCTGTGTGTTTTATTGTAGGACTCTCAGTATTTAGACGTCAGTTCAGTTTCCTCAGGATCAGCTGATGGTGAATAAAGAGCCGCTACAGAGACTGAAGACACAGAGACACACAGCGATCACACTGACGTGTGTGTGTGACTTCACACCAGTTTCTTGTTTTATAGTTAGTTGTTTTATAGCTCATGAAAATGAGTGCTGAAAATAGCAGCTTTGAATTGTTTCAAATTTGTTAGATATTGATTACAATGTAGATGGTGAAACACTCAAAAAATGAGGCAAATGGTTAAAGCAAAGTGAAAACAAGCCTTTAAGCTACCAATTTTAGGTTATAAGAGCGTTTCCATAACGTTCCCATTAAGTTATAAAAACGTTATTTCTAAATGTTCTAGGAACATTAAAGCGTCCAGTTTTTTAGACGATGTATTAACGTTATTTCTTGGTAATAAGAACGTTATTAAATACGTTATTAGAAAGTTCCATTATCTCGTTTTATTACTCGTTTTATAAACGATTGTATTGCTTCCACTAAAGAAAACAGTCCGTTCCGTCTCTACGGTTAGAATCCTGCGTCCATAGCAACGCTCTGTTTTTCATGGCAACATTGTGTTATCCTTAGCAGCGGTCTATTACCAAGAAATAACAGACTGCATTCTACAATAGAATTCAACCAAGCCATGTAATGAATATACAGGTGCTGGTCATAAAATTTGAATATCATCAGAAAGTTGATTTATTTCAAGAATTCAACTTAACAGGTGAAACTATATTATATAGACTCATTACATGCAAAGTGAGATATTTCAGATCTTTATTTGTTATAATTTTGATGATTATGGCTTACAGTTTATGAAACCCACAAAATCAAAATCCCAGAAAATTTGAATATTACATGAAATCACACAGTAATTACACAGTGATACCATGGTCATTGAACCAGGTTTTGATTATTTTGGCAGTGTGGGCAGGTGCAAATCTGTCTGTGTAATGGAAAATGTGCAAATGGAAAATGAAGTCAGCATCTCCATAAAGCTTGTCTGCTGAAGGAAGCATGAAGTGCTCTGGAAATGTCCTGGTAGACGGCTGCGTTGAGTGGACAGCACAGTGGACCGACACCAGCCGATGACATGGCTCCCCAAACCAACACAGACTGTGGAAACTTCACACTGGACTTCAAGCACCTTGGATTGTGTGCCTCTCCATTCTTCCTCCAGACTCTGGGACCTTGGTTTCCAAATGAGATGCAAAATTTGCTCTCATCTGAAAAGAGGACTTTGGTCCACTGTGCTTTACGTCAACGCAGCTGTCTACCAGGACATTTTCAAAACACTTCATGCTTCCTTCATTTTCCAGCAGGATTTACACCTGCCAAAATAACCAAAACCTGGTTCAATGACCATGGTATTACTGTGTAATTACTGTGTGATTTCATGTAATATTCAAATTTTCTGGGATTTTGATTTTGTGTGTTTCATAAGCTGTAAGCCATAATCATTAAAATTATAACAAATAAAGGCTTGAAATTTCTCACTTTGCATGTAATGAGTCTATATAATATATTAGTTTCACCTGTTAAGTTGAATTCTTGAAATAAATCAACTTTTTGATGATATTCAAATTTTATGACCAGCACCTGTATATACATATACATACAGTACCAGTCAAAAGTTTGGAAACAGTACTATTTTTAATGTTTTTGAAAGAAGTCTCTTATGCTCATCAAGCCTGCTGTTAAAAAAACAAAAAACTAAAAAAACAGTAATATTATGAAATATTATTACAATTTAAAATAATGGTTCTCTTTTTTAATATACTTTAAAATGTAATTTATTTTTGTGATGCAAAGCTGAATTTTCATCAGCAAGTACTCCAGTCTTTGGTGTCTTATGATCCTTCAGAAATCATTCTAATATGATAATTTGATACTCAGTTATTATCAATGATGGAAACAGTTGTGCTGTTTAATATTTTTTTGGAATACTATTTTCAGGATTCATTGATGAGTAAAACGTTAACAGCATTTATTCATAAAAACAGCATTTATTCAAAATAAAAACATTTCTAACAATATAAATCGTTACCATCACCTTTTATCAATTTAACGCATCCTTGTTGAATTAAAGTACTAATTTCTTTAAAAAAAAAATAGTTATTGTTCCCAAACTTTTGAACGGTAGTGTATATTGTTACAAAAGATTTCTATTCTAAATAAATACAGTTCTTTTTAACTTTTTAATCATCAAATAATCCTGAAAAAAGTATCTCAGGTTATAAAAAAAATATTAAGCAGCACAACTGTTTCCAACATTGATCATAAATCAGCATATTAGAATGATTTCTGAAGGATCATAAGACACCAAAGACTGGAGTACTTGCTGATGAAAATTCAGCTTTGCATCACAAAAATGAATTGCATTTTAAAGTATATTAAAAAAGAGAACCATTATTTTAAATTGTAATAATATTTCATAATATTACTGTTGTTGTTTTTTTGTTTGTTTTTTAAATTGCAGGCTTGATGAGCATAAGAGACTTCTTTCAAAAACATTAAAAATAGTACTGTTTCCAAACTTTTGACTGGTACTGTATACTTGCTCACGCAAGTTACATATGAACACGACCGGAGACAATGGAAAAACACACTGAAAGCTTCAGCTTTAGTTTCTTCTCTGACAGACGCTAGAACGCTGTGAGTGTGTGTTAGAAATCAGGAATGGTGAGAGAACATTAATTGTGTTTGATACGTTTTTCATCTTCAAAACAGTCTTGGGTCTTTAACTGACAGTTTCTTTAACTTTTGAAGTTTAAACCCCGTCTTACTAGTGCACTTCCCATAATGTTCACTCATTAGATCAGTAGGCGGAGAGCAGACGGTCTTTTGTGGCTGTTTGAACACATTCGACCACATGAGCGTTTACACTACGAAAGCAATCCGGCCGAATGTGTTTTCAATTACCTCTAGAAGTGGTTGAAAGTGGACAAGCTTATTACAGCCTTGGATGTGTCAATGATTAACAACAGCTTTAATGCATTCATATTTTTTATGCAGTATCAGATAAAAAAAAAAAACTAAAAAAAAAAACTACCAGTCAGGCCCATAAAGGACAAAAATGTCCTTTTCAAAAAAGTGTCATAAAGATATTATAATTAATATTTTTTTCCACTTTCACTGACTTATATTTTTTTACCAGCATCAGTTCTAATCATAATTACCAAACATTCATTTATTTTCAGAATTGTAACACTTTAAACATAATATTTTTTTTACATAATGACACTGTTGTTTTTTATATAAAAAAAGAATTATTATTATTTTCCATATACTAAATGTTAAGCAGTTGAAGCAATGATTAACAACAATATTAATTTGGATGCATTCATATTTTTTGTGCAATGTCAGCTAAAAAATAAAACTACCACTCAGGCCCATAAAGGACAAAAATGTCCAAGTCAAATCATTGTTTTATTACTCCTATTATCCTCCAAAGTTTTTACTTTTTTACTTTTACTTTACTGATAGAATATATATTATATTGCTCTAGAAATTAAGCAAAAATACAAAATCACTTTGAACAAAAACGTCTCGGTTACATATGGTAACCCTCGTTCCCTGAGGGAGGGAACGGAGACGTACGTCGTGGTGAACGACGAATAGGAATCTCGCTAGAGAGGCCAATCTACTTCGAGTGAAACTAAACGAGCCAATGCATATTGGCGTGCAATCATTTGCATCAGCTGTGCAGCCTCGCAGCGCGGGTATTTAACGAGCAGCTGGTGTGATTGCACTTCAGTTTTTTGCTGAGGAGCCGAGCCGGTGAGCTGGCTGCCCCGGCGGGTCGCAGCAGATGTGGCGACGGGACGTACGTCTCCGTTCCCTCCCTCAGGGAACGAGGGTTACCATATGTAACCGAGACGTTCCCTATCGTACGGTCACTACGACGTACGTCGTGGTGAACGACGAATAGGAATCCCTACCAAAGTGCCACAGCTGCTGCACCCCATCCAGCGCCCTGAGCAAGCCTCAACACCTTCTTGCCTGTAAGGACGATAGGAGAGGGCTTACACCAAGAGTATCCACACTGTTGTTCCGTGATAACCCATACAGTGAGATATTGGATAACACTGGGAAAGCGTGCCCGAACTGAGGGAGGGGAACGCTGCGGGAACCACATTCTTAAGAAGAGTTATGTGGGAAAAGACATATGGACTAACCCAAGGGTTGTACTGCATATGAATAATGGGTGACTTAGCCCAAGGGAAAGACACAGGCTTCCGTTTAGGAGCAGCCGTGGAAGATATACACATATGGGATCCCTGTAGAGTCACACATATGGGACCCAGCCTAGACCCGGTTCTCAAGGATTCAGCGGATAAAGGCCTGGCACCGGACGCTCCGCCACGTCCGGGCCGAGGGTGTTTGGAGGACTCGACAGGTTTTGACTCTGGAGCAATAAGGGTGCACAGTAGGGTGCAGCAAGCCGACAGAGCCGGTACTCACAGTGTTTCTACCGGTTTAGGGTGAAAACACGGGAGGACACGGGCTCTACACGTAGGCTATAGTATCTAGCGAACGTGTTAGGTGTCGCCCAGCCCGCAGCTCTACAGATATCTGTTAGCGAGGAGCCACGTGCCAGCGCCCAAGAGGATGCAACGCCTCTCGTGGAGTGTGCATGCAACCTGAGCGGGCAGGGCACGCCTTGAGCTTCATAAGCCAAGGCGATGGCATCCACTATCCAGTGGGCCATCCCCTGCTTGGAGACAGCCTTTCCCTTCTGCTGGCCTCCATAACAGACAAAGAGCTGGTCTGAGGTCCTGACGCTTTGGGTTCTGTCCACGTACATACGCAGAGCGCGAACGGGACAGAGCAAAGCCAGGGCTGGGTCTGCCTCCTCCAGGGGCAGCGCTTGCAGGTTCACTACCTGATCTCTAAAGGGAGTGGTAGGAACCTTGGGCACATAGCCAGGCCGGGGTCTCAGTACAACATGGTTGTCACCCGGCCCGAACTCTAGGCACGATTCGTCGACCGAAAATGCTTGCAGGTCCCCTACCCTCTTGATCGAGGCCAGTGCAATCAGCAGCAAAGTCTTCAAGGAGAGAAGCTTTAAGTCTGCTGACTGCAAAGGCTCAAGGGGAGCATCCTGAAGTGCTCGGAGCACCAGGGAAAGGTCCCAAGAGGGTATGGAGGGGGGACGAGGAGGATTTAATCGTCTCGCCCCCCTAAGGAACCTGACGACCAGGTCGTGCTTCCCAACTGTTTTGCCATCTATGTGGTCATGATATGCTGAAATAGCAGCAGCATGTACTTTAAGGGTGGAGGGAGACAGCCTTCGCTCCAACCCTTGCCGCAAGAAGGAAAGCACTGACCCTATCGAACATCTTCGGGGGTCCTCTCTGCGGGAGGAACCCACTCGACGAACAGGTTCCACTTCAAGGCGTACGCACGTCTCGTAGACGGCGCTAGCGCAGAAGTGATGGTGTTAAGTACCTCTGGGGGTAAGTCACCTAGAACCTCCGCGTCCCGTCCAGGGACCAGACATGGAGTTTCCAGAGGTCCGGACGCGGGTGCCAAAGGGTGCCCCGTCTCTGAGTCAGAAGATCCTTCCTCAGAGGAATGGGCCAGGGAGGGACTGTCACGAGGAGCATAAGTTCTGGGAACCAAGTCCGGGTGGGCCAATAGGGAGCCACCAGAAGGACCTGCTCCTCGTCCTCCCTGACTTTGCACAGGGTCTGTGCAAGTAGGCTCACTGGGGAAAACGCATATTTGCGGAGGCCCCGGGGCCAGCTGTGTGCCAGTGCATCCGTGCCGAGTGTTCTCTCGGTCAGGGAGTAAAACAACCGGCAGTGGGAGGTCTCTGAGGAGGCAAACAGGTCTACCTGAGCCTCTCCGAACTCTCTCCAGATCAGCTGAACCGCCTGGGGGTGGAGTCGCCATTCTCCCGGGAGCACAGCTCGTGATAGCTCGTCGGCCACACGGTTGAGCACACCGGGGACATACATGGCTCGAAGCGACCTCAGATGCTTCTGACTCCAAAGGAGGAGATGGCGGGCGAGTTGCGACATGCGACGGGAGCGTAGACCACCTTGACGGTTGATGTACGCAACGGTCGCAGTGTTGTCCGTACGGACCAGCACGTCTCTGCCCTGTAGCGGCCTTTTCAGGCGGCTCAGAGCGAGACGTACTGCTAGCAACTCGAGGCAGTTGATGTGCCAATGCAGTTGGGGGCCCGTCCACACCCCTGACACTGCATGCCCGTTGTACGTGGCACCCCAGCCCGTGGCAGAGGCATCTGTGAAAACCACAGCATGCCTGGACACCTGTTCCAAGGGGACTCCTGCCCGAAGGAACGAGGGGTCTGACCACGGACTGAAGGTCTGGCGGCACTCCGGAGTGATTGCCACCCGGTGAGTGCCGTGATGCCACGCCCATCTCGGGACTCGGCCATGAAGCCAGTGCTGAAGCGGTCTCATGTGGAGCAGGCCGAGCGGAGTTACCGCTGCTGCCGCTGCCATATGCCCCAGGAGCCTCTGAAAGAATTTCAGTGGGACCGCTGTCCTGCCTTAGAACGTGTTCAAGCAGTTCAACACCGACCGAGTGCGCTGCTCTGTGAGGCGCGCTGTCTGAACGACCGAATCCAACTCCATACCGAGAAAAGAGAACCTCTGCACGGGGGCGAGTTTGCTCTTTTCCCAGTCGACCTGAAGGCCCAGCTGGCTGAGGTGCCTGAGCACGAGGTCCCTGTGTTCGCATAACTGATCTCGAGAGTGTGCTAGTATGAGCCAGTCATCAAGATAGTTGAGGATGCGAACGCCCTGTTCTCTCATGGGAACAAGGGCCCCCTCCGTGACTTTCGTGAAGACACGGGGAGACAGGGCCAGCCCGAAGGGCAGGACCTTGTACTGATATGCTCGACCCTCGAACGCAAAGCGCAGAAACGGCCTGTGTCGAGGAAGAATCGAGACATGAAAGTACGTGTCCATCAGGTCGATCGCTGCAAACCAATCTCGGGGACGGATGCATTCGAAAATGCGTTTCTGCGTGAGCATTTTGAACGGTAGCTTGTGAAGGCTCCAATTCAAACTCACTGATCCAAGATCGGTCGTAACCCACCACCTATCTTGGGTACAATGAAGTAGGGACTGTAGTGCCCTGACCTCATATCGGCTGGAGGGACCGGCTCTATCGCGTCCTTCGCCAGTAGGACTGCGATCTCCACGCGCAAGACATGGGCATCGGCTGCTCTCACTGTAGTGGAGTGGATGGCCCGAAACTTGGGGGACGCCGGGCGAACTGAATCGCATAGCCGAGCCTGATGGTCCGAATAAGCCAGCAAGACGGACTGGGGAGCGCTAGCCAGGCTCGCAGAGACCGTACAAGCGGGACCAAAGGGACCGTAGGCTTACCCGGAGTGGGGCAGCGAGGTGGAAGACAGGGCTCAGCTCGGAAGGCTCTCTCTGGGAGGCGGCCCGTAGCGGAGTCTGAGTGTGCTGTGCAACACTTACCTGAATCCACGAGGCAGGAGGTGCAGGAGGCAGCTTGGTTGCATTCTCGAACCGCACACTGTTGCCTGCTGGCGATAGAAGAGGCGGATGAGAGTGGTGAGGATTCTGTCCTCCCACTGCTCTCCTGGCCCTCTTCAGACCCAGGGACAGAAGAACTGCTCTTTTTTTTTTTTTTTTTTTTTTTGAGAATTTGGGTACCACTGTGACTCCAGTGGTGGAACACTCAAAAAATTCGTTCCCCGGCCCTCCACCAGAAAAGAGCAGCTCCATCCATCTCCGGGTCACCCATCTCAGGGGTGATTGTTTCACCGACCACTTAAACAGTGGCTGAGACGGGCGGTGTCATCCTCCTGCAGCGGACACAGTAGAGCAGGCTGTGTCGGAGTGTTTTTATTTTTATTTTTATTTATTTATTTTTTGCAGGGGATGACAACCTTGGCGACAAGTAGACTGAGGGGCAGCCCACGAGGCACTCTGGTGGTACGTCGGGGAAGCACTTCAGTCTGCTGCTGACTGCGGAGAACTGCTGGGCCAATTCTCAACAGTGTCGCCGAAAAGGCCACCTTGTGAGATGGGAGCATCGAGAAAGCGTACTTTGACGACGTCTCGCACCTCTGCAAGGACAGCCAGGGGCGCTTCTGGACCACCAAGGTGGACATCGTCTGGCCGAGGGCCTGCGCTGTGACTTGAACACGGTCAGTCGACAAGTGCAGCTCAACTCCGGCTCAGAACTACCCTCGTGCAATAAGAGTGCCTTGGCCTCGCATGCAGGGCAGAGGTGGCTCGCCAGAGGCACAGCCACCCCACCAACGAGGGTAGCGAGAGAGGTGAAAACTTAACAGAATTTGGCACTTTTGGCGTTCCATATTTTGGCACCAATATAGCTCCATACTCCTAAGTTTTCAATGCACATCCGAGAAAGACCCGGGAAAGCATGGCTGTCAGTTCTGAATCTGATTCAGCATAAGCACACACACTATTACAGTGGGAACTCAGCATACCCTCATTTCCAGAACAAACAGGCCCTCTCTCCGATGCAGCAATCGACATCTGCCCTCAGCTGGAGCCCTGAATGAAACGCTAGGTTCCTCCAATTTTGAAGGACCAGCAATCTCATCCATAAGCTGCACAGCTTGTGATGCGCTAGAGAGGGAGGGGCCCTAGGGGGTTGGTTCCCCGAAGGAGAAGCCCTCAGCTCTCAGATCACCCAAGCCATTTTACTGAAGTAGACCTCTCCTGGTGGCCACCAGGGAGGGCGCTACAACAGAGAATAGACAAGGAGACCGCGCACCTAGAGCGCCGAGCGAGCGCTGGGTTGCCGTGACAACCCGCTCTGCAGCCCGGCAGCTCGACGGCACACGACACGCTGAGGAGCGAGAGATCCGTCGGGTTTTCCCCGCGAACGCTCTCGCTCATGGTCCCCCAGAGTGTTGAGCAGACCTGCAGCTGTGCTTTTACACACAGCAGCGGCTGGCCAACAACAGAGGGGACTCAACTTTCCGGAGAAAGAAGAGTTGACCGGCGTGCCGACGTGGTCATGTTCCCGTGCGAGAACATGAACCACCCACGAACACAGTCTCACATGTTTCCCAGGCATGCGAGACAGTGATCGTGGCCGTCAGTGAGGACAGGAAACGACCGCAACCAGAAACACACGGGTGGAATGTCATCTTTAGAAAGACGCCACTCACACCCATGTAAGCTCTTTCAGGGAAATACTCTCCTAGGTACTGAAGCACGCAGGGGAACGGTCGCAGCGGACACAGACAGGAATATGCAACCTGACGTGCGCTGTCTCTCTTCACGGCGGTCTTACCAGCCATAAGAACGGCTATTCAGCGCTCTTGGCGCACCGTTACCAGCTGTGAAAACAGCTTTTTTGTTTTGCTCAGTCAGAAACACAAAAACAAAAAGAGAGAGAAAAAGAAAGTCGACCCCGCTGCTGCGCTGTATCGCCCGCACCAGACACGAGAGATCATCTTGAAGAGCTTGCTCGTTGTTTGATCACTCAGTAGATTAAACAGCATCGAAACGCTCGGCTCCGAAGCAAAAAGCTGAAGTGCAATCACACCAGCTGCTCGTTAAATACCCGCGCTGCGAGGCTGCACAGCTGATGCAAATGATTGCACGCCAATATGCATTGGCTCGTTTAGTTTCACTCGAAGTAGATTGGCCTCTCTAGCGAGATTCCTATTCGTCGTTCACCACGACGTACGTCGTAGTGACCGTACGATAGGGAACAAGATTTATTGTTCAAAACTCAAGAACACTCAGAACAGAAATAGTAGGCATTTGCACAGAGGGAATTAAGCCTGGTTCACACGGCAGGATAATTAGGCCGATTTTAGCCCCGATTCACCCCTTCCGACAATCTTAAGGATGCTCCGATTATCGTAAAATAATCTGATCAAATATTCCTGCCGTGTGTGGTGTGTTAAGACAGCTCTCGTCTGCTCGGAAGGAAGTCGGGACCGCTCCGATCTCAAATCGGGGATATCCAACATGTTGGATTTTTTTGGCCCGGTTTCTCCTTGTGTGTGGTGTCCCCCGGGGACAAACGAGCACACAGCCTGTGGACTGTGGCGTGTAGCCAATCAGAAAGCGAGGTGACGAGGCGGCGAGGAAGCACCGGGAAACAAAATCAAAACAGCCGGCGGCATTAACTCTGAAGTCACGTTTGATCTCGAGGGATTTTGCGAGATTTCCCGTCTGACCTGGGAATGCTCGGGAGTCAAATCGGTTCGTGTGTGATGTGTTGATTTTGCTGTGTGGCTGCGCACCACACACTGTACGACCAAAACTGTTAGACCCGTGATTTTTTTATCGCCGTGTGTGGGGTCTCTCAGGTTTGGAAAATCGGCCGACAATTTTAAAATCTTCCCGTGTGAACCAGGCTTTAGTAGAGAACAGAAATAGGTATTTTCCTACTATGAGGGAACTCACTCACAGCAGGAGCTGCAGTATGTGGTTGTGTGGACTTTGCAGATATGCTTGCCACACTTGTTGCAGGTGGAAGCACTTTTTTTTTTCTTTTTGTCAGTGCAGAACGTGCATAACTTCCTCTTTTTGGTGTTTGGGTCTCCCTGCTGTTGATCCTTCATCATGGTGGAAGTAGATGGTAAGCGGGGGATGTGCTGTCTTTGTGACATTTACGGCATCACAAGCGCTTTCCCCAGTTCCTCCAAAAACAGCCTCTGTCTGAATGTTTTGCCCTGGTTCCAGGAGGGATCCACGGCTGACCACAGTACAAAGGAGTTGAAGGGAGACATCTACAAGGTTATAGAAGAGAACCACTGGCCACCGACATGTTCAGCTGTAAGTGTCGACAACCTGCAAAAGAAAAAATTAACTAAATATTCTTCTCATCATTCACAAAAATATAACATTGTGTACGGAAATGCAAGAAATACTACATTATAAAGGAACTATGCAGTAAGAATAAAAATAAACAAAATATTCTTCTCATCATTCACAAAACTACAACACTATAGATACAAGAAATACTGAATAATGAAAGCATTATGCAGTAAGAAATAATGTGTGTGTAACTGATGCATAATGACACGTACCTTGTCCAGGTTGTCGACACCTCCTTTGCAGTGGTTGTAGTCTGTGATGATCACTGGCTTCTTTTTCTCAGTGTCGGTCACGGCCGGCTCGCGGTGCTTGGTGCTAAGGAGCAGCACATTCTTCCCACGTTTGGGTACACAAGACACCGCTGTGTGCGTCTTAGTAAAAGCAAAGAGGGAGGACAGGAGTGCTCTATGCTTTATCTACAGCAGCTGTGGGGGAAGCTCTGGCTTGTTCCTCCAAACCAGGGCCATCTTCCTCTTTAGAAGCTCCTCTGCCAGTTTATAGGAGGTGAAAATTTTGTCACAGGTCACGGTGTTCCCCTGGAGCCCCTCCGTCATTTCCAGAACGACCCCTTTTCCTTGATTCACCTCCGGCAGGACTTCCAGGAGACTTCCCCGTGTATATTTGCAACTTCCATGCTTAGGATGTGGTAATGTCACAAGTGACCCAAATCTTTATGCCATTCTTGGCAGGCTTGCTGGGCATGTACTGGCAAAATTTGCATCGGCCTTTGAAAGGGACAAGCTGCTCATCCACTCTGACATCCTGGCCTGGGTTGAACAGCAGGGGAAGGCGATGTGTCCACTTTTACGGTGGGACACGATGGCTTGGAAAATGGAACGTACGTTTTCCACATCCCACAGGCTTCTTGTCGATTCATTTCGGGACCTGTACACGCCGGCCAGTATCAGCAGCACAGATTTATAGGTTTGGCTGTGAGAGCACCTGTGTCAACTAAAATCTACCAGACAAAACAATCACCATTTTCTCGTGGTGAAAACAAAAATATGGTGTTGAGGGGCTTCTGAACTTCTACATCAAAATCAAGCTCAGCTTTTATCTTTGTATAAAAACAATAACAAATGAAAAAGTGCAAACAAGTAAGGAGAAATGTGTTTGAATGAAAAAAAAAATTCTTAAAAGCTCAGTAACTTTTTGACCTTATTAAGTTTTCACATGGCAGAGTCTGTGACTTAATATAATTTCTCTTTCAAACTGTTCACACACACACACACACACACACACACACACACACACACACACACACACACACACACACACACACACACACAACATTTTCAGTACACACATACAAACCACTCTCTGACATCTATACCAACACACCCACACAATTATAGCTTCATAATTTATGCTATAATATGCATAAGCTGAAAAACAGCAGAAAACAACAATAAAACAACAAATTGCTTTATATGCCAAACCTGAAAAAATGCCACAATCTTGTAAAAATGTTTTTGAAGCCTTGCCAACAGAATGAAAGCCTTTTAACAAAGATTGCATCATTTTATAGTTAAATGGAACTGGGATTAAAAATTGCAGTTTCAATGGGAAGTATTTTGTGTGCAAAATAGATTTTTGGAAATGGGGGTGAAATATTACAATTCAAATACGACCTCTTTTTATGCAGTTAGCATTAACACAGGCAAAGTTATCAAAAAACAAACAAACTGAAAAAGCCAAAAATGTCCATAAGGATGCACAAGGGTTAAGAGATTCACTCGTGCGCACGTAAGCGAGAGAACAACGGCAAAAACCGTCAGACAGGAGAAACGGAGAGATCAAAAGGAGATTCAAAAGGAGATGTTGAATTTAACTTTTTAGAAGTTGATTTTAAGAGTATTTTCTTACATCCACTTTCTATTTTGAGATGCTCAACAATCTTTTGCTGCAAATCAGAACTGTATTATTTGGTTTTACACATTGTGATGGATGATTAAGGGAATTTGGCCTTTGTGTTTCCTTATATTTAAAATCCTGTGAAACAAGAAGTCATGGCTGGACAATTTCATGTTCCTAGTGTGGCCAACGTGTTTTGGAGAAAAAACATTTGTTTCATAATGTGATTTCCCCCTTAATTTGAATTCTTTTACTTCAATGAAAGGTTAGATTTTTGCCAATTTTTTGAATGAAAGATCAAATTTTTTGAATGAAAGATTTATTTTTTACAGCCATTTTTGATCATATTTACTGGGGGTATGAATACTTTCCGTACCCACATATACACCTTATGAGTGTTCGCAGAATGAAGACTTATATTTAAATAGGCTTGCCTATATAAATTCCTGTATTTATGAGAATCACTACACAAGTGTTTGTGTTGTAAGGGATATGAACGCATACCTTACAGACAGCCAGTCTCTGTTTGCCAAACATTTAGTACAGTTTTTGTGAGGATAATAACCTCATATGTGACCCTGGACCTCAAAACCAGTCTTATGTGTAATTTTTTTTAAATTGAGATTTATACATCATCTGAAAGCTGAATACATAATCTTTCCATTGATATATGGTTTGTTAGGATAGGACAATATTTGACAGAGATACAACTATTTGAAAATCTGGATTCTGAGGGTGCAGAAAAATCGAAATATTGAGAAAATCGCCTTTAAAGTTGTCCATTTCTATTGGCGATAGTGCTGCATCCATTCACAAAAATAAATGTTTTATATATTTAAGGTGGGAAATTTACAAAATATCTTCATGGAACATGATCTTTACTTAATATCCTAATGATTTTTGGCAAAAAATAATTGACAATCTATCCGCTCGCTCGTGACAGACAGATCTGCATGTCAGGTCCGTATAGTCGCTGCGTTCAAAATAGCCTGTATGGGCAGATCGTTCACATGATTGTTGAAAAGTTTTGTACGTTTTGCACGTTCTCATCTTTTTTTCTTTTTGACTAATTACCACCATGTTGGGCTGCGTGTCTATTATTCTTAAATGCATCAACTCAGAATGGCCAACGTTGGTTTGGTTGCTTGTGTTACATAAGAACATAATTTTTGTCTTCCTGATTTAATGCGGTGCGGTTCGGGTCGCGGTCTTTATGCTATATATCACTGCTATATTCTGTTTAATTGCTACTGTCTGCGAGTGCGGGTTTACTAAACAGAACCCGTGCACGTGCAGGACTCTGAGCGCGCGCATAACGTGACGCCATCATTGTTTGTTCTGCGCGTAAAAAGTGAAAGTAAATGATCGGAGTTGATGTTTCGTCATTTAAACAACCAGAATCGATTCTATACTGAGTATCAAATGCAAAGTGTTTAATGGAAACCTTCACAAAAGCTAAGACACGAATTTACGTGTAACTACTTGATAGAAACGGCGTTGGATTTTGTGAATCTGAATGTGATCAAACGTTGATCAAGGTGAGTGTTCAGGTCTCGAGACGTTTTACAGGTGACTTCCGCATTTAGGTCAATATTAGCCTATTTCCCCTAAAGGACATATTCGTTATTTTATATGTGTTTGATTAATATTTTTCATTTTAGAGTAAAACATGCTTTCATTGTTTCGTGTTATGTTGTCAGTGGTTTATTAATCATTGGTGTTATACGACTAACATTGTGTATTTGAGTGAACGCCGCGTCTCATGATCCTGTTTCTCTGAATCTCAGGCTCCGTTCAGCTGAATTATTGTTTGTCATTTCCATTCAGAGTCAGTGGTGAAGATCAGATTCTGTTTCAGCTGTTCAGCTTCATCATGGATGAAACTCAAACATCCAGAGATGAAGATTTGTATCCAGGTTGCAGGTATTTTGAATAAACTCCAGATTAAATCATCTTTAAATTATTGGCAAGAAGATGCTTTTATTAAATTAAAAACTTTAATTTTATTGAAAACAATTAGACCAGTCAGTTTTTTTTAAATACCTTTTAAGAACTTATATTAAAATATTATCACCATTAATTATAAATTGTGTATGTTATAGTTCCATTTATCAGAAGAGATCAGAACCAGAGCCCAGCTGTGTGTCTATGAGGAGTGACAGATCTATGAGTCGGCCAGTAGATTTTAAGAGTGCAAAACATTATATCAGGTATAATGTTTCTGTGAAAATATTACTACTACAGCATGATATTTTTTTTAATATCAGAATAATATTGGTGATATTTTCTTCAAGATATGAGAAATTCTTCTGTAGCTAATATTTTAATGTATATACATGTAGTGTTTCTCACACATGAGAGACGTATATGAGAGCACATAGTTCATTTTACAGGTTTTTTTATCAACATTGTGAAAATATTTGATTTTTGAATACAGTAATTCAATGTATTAACTTTAATCTATTTTTGTTATAGTTCAGTTCATCAGAAGAGATCAGAACCAGAGCCCAGCTGTGTGTCTATGAGGAGTGACAGATCTATGAGTCGGCCAGTACATTTTAAGAGTGCACAACATTATATCAGGTATGTGTCAGGTGTGTGTATGAGGAGTGACGCGTCTATGGATAATATAATACATTTTAAGAGTGAAGATACACAGACTGATCTCAGGTATTTCATTTCTATAAAAATATGATTATAATATAGCATTTTATATTATCAGAACATTATCAGTAATCTATTCTACAAGAAATTCATAATGTACAAGAAGAATGTTTTAATGTAATAAAACAGCTTCAAACTCCTGCTGAGTTCCAGTCTAGTAATGTTTTGGGTCTTTTTCACCTTAATGTACGCAGTCTGGTAAACAAAATAGACTTAATAAGAATATGGGCTGATTCAACAAACTCTGACATTATTGTTCTCTCGGAGACATGGTTAAATAAATCAATTCTGAACACCATGATGCATATCAAGGGTTATAATGTTTTTAGATCGAACCGCACAAAAAAAGTGGTGGAGTTGTAGTTTATATTAAGTCTAAGCTAAACTGCGCTTGTATACTTTCAATCAGCAAACCAAACTGTTTTGAACTTTTGCAATTAAATTACTTTTTTTAAATGGTCCAGATATCATCTTCCATGCTCAGATTTTATTAAATCCACGCTACTTGATGTTATTTTGTATTATGTAACTAATGCTCCTCATAGATTCTCTGCGGTTAGAGTTTTTTGTAATGATGTTAGTGATCACTGTGCAATAGTGTGTGTAAGAAATTGCAGGATTCTAAAGAGTAAACCACATTTTATCCTTAAACGACAATTTAAACATTTTAACGAGCAAGCCTTTCTGCAAGATATTTATAACAGTGATTTATACGTTGTTTCACAGATACCTGATGTTGATATAGTATGGGAGTATTTTAAATGTATTTTTTTGACTATATGTGACAAACATGCACCTTTTAAAAGGTTTAGAGTAAGAAGTAGAGATAATCCCTGGTTTAATGAGTCAATATCTTCTCTTATAAAAAAAGAGGTGATGCATGGGCTAAAGCAAAAAACAAAACAAATAATCAGACGGACTGAGTAAATTATAGAACAATAAGAAATAATTGCACAAAATTGGTAAAACAATTATCTAAATGTGACAATTACATAAATATGATGAATGAAAATTTGAACAATCCGACTAATTTCTGGAAATTGACCCAATCAGTTTGTGGTCAAAAAACCTCCACCAGTCTGCCGAATTGTTTGAAATTAAATGAGAGTGTAATCCGGGACAAAGAAAATATTGTAAAAGCCTTTAACAGCAATTTTATCTCTGCTGACTTAATTTCAGATTTTAGCAATTTAAAGGAAATATAGAAGGCAATGTGGAAAACGCTTCATGTTGTTCTCAGCTGTTCACTTTTACTCCTAATTTAGCTACACAAGTTTATAAAGCCTTATCAAACTTGGATTTTAAAAAATCAGCGGGGTCTGATAAAATAGAGCCTTACTTTTATAAATTTTAGTTTAAATTCAAATGTTATTCCTTGTGATTGGAAATCTGCTCTGATTATACCTTTGTTAACAGGTGGTGATCCATCTGAGATGAATAATTATCGTCCGATTTCAAGGTTTCTGGTTATGGCAAAGTATTTTAATCTTTTGTAAATGATAAAGTGAAACAGTTTTTAACTGAAATTAAAATTTTAAATGAATTCCAGTCAGACTTTAGATCAGGTCACAGTACTATAACAGCAGCCATGCTGATCACAAATTATATTATTAAATGTGTGGATAGTAAACAGCATTGTGCAGCTTTATTCCAAAGCATTTGATTCTGTAGATCATAAACTTCTGTTGCAGAGACTTAGTTGTGTGGGTTTTAGTGAAACAGCTCTAAATTGGTTTAATAATTATTATCAGGAAGAACTCAGTGTGTCTCAGTTGAAAAATTTATTTCAGCAGAACAAAGAATTAAAAAAGGTGTCCCACAGGGTTCTGTTTTAGCACCAATTTTATTTTCTATTTATATCAATGACATAGGTTGTGGGATAACCCCAGCTAGAATTCATCTATATGCTGTTGACACAATCATTTACACATTCTGTGAACCAAGCCTTCTTTTCGGTCTTTGCAACTGTCATTGTCAAATTTAAAATTGGTTTTAAACACGAAAAAAACGAATTATATGCTTTTCACCCGTTGTTGCATTAAAGGACAAGTTCGGTATTTTACACTTAAAGCCCTGTTTACAGATCGTTTCTGATGAAATAGAACGGTTAAGATTAAATTTTGGACAAATGCTGCTGTCCCGAGAATTTTAGGTTTCTTTCGCTTTCCCCCCCACCAGTAGACTGGTTGTATAGGAGCACTGGAACACTCTTTCCTAAAACGCATTAAACTTTCGTTTACAAAGACGTGAAACTCACCGAGTGGTCAGGGGTGTTCACCGATATGCTCACACAAAAATCGCTGCAAAAGATGCTTTCCAACAGGTTTTATCATAGTTTTTGTCCAACTCCATTGACTTGCATTGGATGTGCTGTGAGAGGTACGGTATTACTCCGCCGCTTCTTCTTCTGCTTCTTCTGTGTATTCAATTAAATGCCAGTGTTTTGCTTCCAATTGGCAAAGGTGCATTATCGCCTCCAACTGGGCTGGAGTGTCTATTATTCAAGCTCTCAACGGAATCTACGGGTGTGAGACGTTTGGGAAAAATAGATCCACAGTTTTACAACGAATGGTAAAACACCTGTTGGAAAGCATCTTTTGCAGCGATTTTTGTGTGAGCATATCAGTGAACACCCCTGACCACTCGGTGAGTTTCTCGTCTTTGTAAACGAAAGTTTGATGTGTTTTAGGAAGGAGTGTTCCAGTGCACCTATACAACCAGTCTACTGGTGGGGGAGAAAGCGAAAGAAACCTAAAATTCTCGGGACAGCAGCATTTGTCCAAAATTTAATCTTAACCGTTCTATTTCATCAGAAACGATCTGTAAACAGGGCTTTAAGTGTAAAATACCGAACTTGTCCTTTAAAACAGATCGCCCTATTTTAACTTTAGAAGGGGACTGTTTAGAAAGAGTAAATTGTTATAAATACTTAGGCATATGGCTGGATGAAAAACTGGGTTTTAATGTGAATATTGAAAATCTCTTAAAAAAGCTTAGACCAAAACTGGGTTTCCTTTTTCGTTTAAAGAAATGTTTTCCTTTTGAAGCAAGAAAGAGAATTATTCAAAGTTGTTTCCTCTCAGTGTTGGATTACGGTGATGTGATTTATATGCATGCAAGTTCATCTTCACTAAAAAAGTTAGATTGTGTATATGCTGCCTTACGCTTTGTGACGAGTGCCTCTTTACGCACTCATCATTGTACCTTGTATGAATTGGTGGGTTGGACTTCTTTGTTTCAAAGGAGAAAAATACACATTGATGTTTATTGCTGAGGCATTGTTAGGCAAATTGCCAATTTATATCTGTCGTCTTTTATCTTATTGCACCTGTAATTATAGCACTAGATTTGGTGCTAAACTCCCTGGTTATGGAATGAGCTGCAGTGTAAAATAATGTTAGAAACACTCCCCTCTTTAAAAGTTATTAAAAATCTCTTATGGACCAATTTAAAGGAACCCTGTGTGTGTTTTGTTAAGTAGCTTTTGTTCTGTCATTTTATGAGTGCTGGGTAAAATTTTATGTAAGATTTTTAGTTTTATGTTTGTATGTTGTTTATGTGAAACTTTTTGTGCTGCCATTTTGGCCAGGACTCCCTGGAAGAAGATATTTGATATCTCAGTGTGACTATCCTGGTACAATAAAGGATAAATAAAAAATATATATATTTTAATGCATACAATATAGTGTTGCTCACACAGAGAAGTATCTGTGAAAGAACTCATTTCAAAAGCGTTCATTGTTAAAAGCGCTATATAAAAATGAAGATTGTTTTATTGATAAATGGATATGTAATATGTTGAATATGGCAAATATGTTTAACTTTAAACTCTGTTATAGTTCAGTTCATCAGAAGAGATCAGAACCAGAGCCCAACTGTGTGTCTATGAGGAGTGACGGGTCTATGATTCGGCCTGTACATTTTAAGAGTGGAGATACACAGACTGATCTCAGGTATTACATTTCTATAAAAATATGATTAAAATAAGACATTGTGTTTGTTAATGCTGTGGTATTTTAATTTTACAGCCATGAAGTCCTCAACAGGTTTAGATCAAATCTGACGAAGAAGTTTGAGTGTCTGTATGAGGGAACGGCACAGCAGGGAAACCCAACACTCCTGAATGAGATTTACACAGAGCTCTACATCACAGAGAGTGAGAGTGGAGAGATCAGTAATGAACATGAGGTGAGACAGATTGAGACACAATCCAGGAGAGCAGCAACAGAGGACACACCGATCAAATGCAGTGACATCTTTAGACCTTTACCTGGACAAGACAAACCCATCAGAACTGTGCTGACAAAGGGAGTCGCTGGCATTGGAAAAACAGTCTCTGTGCAGAAGTTCATCCTGGACTGGGCTGAAGAGAAAGAGAATCAGGACGTCCAGCTCATATTTCCACTTCCTTTCAGAGAGATCAATCTGATGAAGGACAAAACACTCAGTCTTTCAGATCTTCTTCATGTCTTTTTCCCTGAAACTAAAGAAATGGAAATATCAAAAGACAAATATAAAGTGTTGTTCATCTTTGATGGTCTGGACGAGTGTCGTCTTCCCTTACATTTTAAAAAGGAGACTTTACGAGATGCGAACAAAAAGAAATCACTGGACGTGTTGCTGACGAACCTCATTGTGGGGAATCTGCTTCCCTCTGCTCTCATCTGGATCACCTCCAGACCAGCAGCAGCCGATCTCGTCCCCTCTGAGTGTGTCCATCGAGTGACAGAGGTACGAGGCTTCAATGATCCACAGAAGGAGGAATACTTCAGGAAGAGAATCGGTGATCAGAGTCTGGCCAATACAATCATCTCACACCTGAAGTCATCAAGGAGCCTCTACATCATGTGCCACATCCCAGTGTTCTGCTGGATCTCAGCCGCTGTTCTGGAGAAGATGTTGAGCGAAGCAGAGACTGGAGAGATTCCCAAGACTCTCACTCAGATGTACACACACTTCCTGATCCTTCAGACCAACATCAAACATGAGAAGGACTATGAGAAGACCCTGACAGATGAAGACATGATCCTCAAACTGGGGAAACTGGCTTTTCAGCAGCTTGTGAAAGGCAATGTGATCTTCTATGAGGAAGACCTGAGAGAGTGTGGCATTGATGTGACAGAAGCATCAGTTTACTCAGGATTGTGCACTCAGATCTTCAGAGAGGAGTTTGGCTGGTATCAGGGAAAAGTCTTCTGCTTTGTTCATCTGAGCGTTCAGGAACATCTGGCGGCTCTATATGTGCATCTCTACAATATAAACAACAGCGTAAATGTGTTTGACTCAATCACCAAACAGAGTTTGCTGTCTAAAATGAAGGGCTGGTTTCAGCTCAATTCACCAGAAGAACATGTTTCATTATCTGAGCTGCATCAGAGAGCTGTGAATGAGGCTCTACGGAGTAAAAATGGACATCTGGATCTTTTCCTGCGGTTTCTTCTGGGTCTGTCAGTGGAGTCTCATCAGATTCTCCTACAAAGACTAATGAAACAGACAAGAACATCTGACAGCAATAAGAAAACAGTTGAGTACATCAAAAAGAAGATCAGGACCATTGACTCTCCAGAGAAATTCATCAATCTGTTCCACTGTCTGAATGAACTGGGTGATCGTTCACTAGTGGAGGAAATACAACAGTATCTGAAATCTGGAAGAATAAAGGAAGCCAAACTCTCTTCATCTCAGTGGTCAGCTGTAGTCTTTGTGTTGTTGACATCAGAGGAGAAGCTGGACAAGTTTAATATTAATGATTTTGTTGCAAGAGACAATAAAACTGAACAACTAAATGTTCTTCAGAAGCTTCTTCCTGTGATTAAAGAATCCAGATCAGTTCAGTAAGTATCAATTAGAACAACCAGTTCACTGTTAAAACATCAGGAAAATAAAAGTTCCTAAATCTTCAGTGCTGCAGATGTTGTTGTTGGAAACTTTATTCCTTCATCGAAGCATAAACCAGGAGGCTTGAGTTGGATCTTTTAAGCAGAAGAAATTATTTATTGAGATCTTCGCGGCTGTAGTTTTTTCACAAATCTGATCATAATACAGTATTCAATGTAATTATACTTTTCAAAGAGGGGAGGGATTACATAGAGGTGGAGACTCTGAATAAAGCATGTAAATGAGTATACAGGTTTAGGTAACACACCCTAGACTGAGGGTCTGGTCAATTTTAATTCAATCAGCATAACAGTCTATTGCATTGCTAATCCAATCAGCCTAATGATTCAACATCTGGGCCATGGGCTCTGAAAGCCATTTGGGCTCCGAAAGCCATTTGCAGAACAAAAGGTGAGAGTATTACAAATAGAGAAAACAGGACTGGCAGAAACTGTTGATACCATTATCCTAACCTAACCTTAAAATGCTAAATTCAATGTACTCAACTTTTACTGTTGCAACCTAAATTAAACATTTAATAAATTTGTAATACGACATTGTCTAGAGTTCAGTGGTCAGTATTTGATGTTTCCTAAACCGTGACAATGTAAAATTCCTTCAGGCATTCAAACAAAGCCAGAAAATGTATGTATGAATAAATAATTCAGGTTTACTAGTTGAATGTTCTTGCACATAGAGAAGGAATTTATATATTTAAAATAAATGATAAAAGAAATTAAGACCAAGCAAACAACTAGAGAAACAGCTCATTTATCAAGTAGCTCAAATCTCCTGAAAACATTTGATGTATGGTTTACATAGCAGAGTCATACATTTATATTTTACTATTAGATGGACAATTAACATTGCTTGATGTTTAGATTAAATTTTACTAAAACTTCACATTTTAATTTTATTTTTATGTGATATTGACAATTAAGAATCAAATCACTGAGTATGTGAAATTAGTGATGGTTCTCTAGTAAAGTGCAGATTTAATGTGTAGCAATGACTCTTACATAACAAGAACAGCAATGTACAATGAGACATTTAAGACTATTTACAAGTCATTACTTTTGTCATTACAGAAATGTCAAAAATATATTGATATGAATGTTTATCTATTAATCTGTTGTGCGTATCTATTTTGACATGTCGTTTTGCAGCGTGTAATTGGCCATCGGTCCTCTCAGCAGCAAGAAAAACTAAACTTTTATTCAATGGATTATGTATAGCCTCGAAAGAGCGCTCCCTTTACAATCATTATAAAGCTGTCACTCATCTCAGTTCACAATCTCACAAAGTTCCACTATAAACAATAAAGTTGTCTACACTGCATAAAGAATATCTGTTAATGAGAGGATTCACGAGCGTGAAGAACTTGGCACTGAACAAAAAAGAGATCAGCAAACATGTCTGTGATCGGCTACATTTCTTACCGCTGCAAAAACACCTTGTAAATAGAAATTTTTGACTGAACCTTGGATAAGAATTTTACATTGTTAAATTATATTGGAATTAAATTTGTTGGAAAACTATTTGATAGTGTTTAAATTATGCTATTTGATTTTCATCTCTCTACAGGTTGAGTAATTGTGGCGTCACAGATGAAGGTTTTGCTGTTCTGACTTCAGCTCTGAGATCAAACCCTGAACACCTGAGAGAACTGGATCTGTCATGGAATAAAATAGGAAAATCAGTGAATCTGCTGTCTGATGTACTACAGAATCCTCACTGTAAACTGGAGAAACTGTGGTAAGATCATATTTGACTCTCACACATGAATCACAATGTAAAGTATATTTGAAGTGTTCAGCCTCTTTCTGCTGCTGTGAGTTCAGATTATTGAGCTGTAAATGATTGAACACATGAGCTGATCCTCAATAACATGAAACTGCAGGACTGAGAGTCACACTGAAATACACACTTTCACACACAATCAACATTTCAGTCTCTTGACTTTAAACAGACTCGAGCTCAACACAGTCAGAACTGAGAAATGAAGAACATGCTGGATTCATTCTTACTGTTAATTATGGTCATCTTTCTGCATTGACCTTTTCTAAAGGATTGTTTTAATTTTGTAAAATGAAAACACAGAGTAATTGAAACTCCATACATATTACATAGTACAGATCTACACTCACCTAAAGGATTATTAGGAACACCATACTAATACTGTGTTTGACCCCCTTTCGCCTTCAGAACTGCCTTAATTCTACGTGGCATTGATTCAACAAGGTGCTGAAAGCATTCTTTAGAAATGTTGGCCCATATTGATAGGATAGCATCTTGCAGTTGATGGAGATTTGTGGGATGCACATCCAGGGCACGAAGCTCCCATTCCACCACATCCCAAAGATGCTCTATTGGGTTGAGATCTGGTGACTGTGGGGGCCATTTTAGTACAGTGAACTCATTGTCATGTTCAAGAAACCAATTTGAAATGATTCGAGCTTTGTGACATGGTGCATTATCCTGCTGGAAGTAGCCATCAGAGGATGGGTACATGGTGGTCATAAAGGGATGGACATGGTCAGAAACAATGCTCAGGTAGGCCGTGGCATTTAAACGATGCCCAATTGGCACTAAGGGGCCTAAAGTGTGCCAAGAAAACATCCCCCACACCATTACACCACCACCACCAGCCTGCACAGTGGTAACAAGGCATGATGGATCCATGTTCTCATTCTGTTTACGCCAAATTCTGACTCTACCATCTGAATGTCTCAACAGAAATCGAGACTCATCAAACCAGGCAACATTTTTCCAGTCTTCAACTGTCCAATTTTGGTGAGCTTGTGCAAATTGTAGCCTCTTTTTCCTATTTGTAGTGGAGATGAGTGGTACCCGGTGGGGTCTTCTGCTGTTGTAGCCCATCCGCCTCAAGGTTGTGCGTGTTGTGGCTTCACAAATGCTTTGCTGCATACCTCGGTTGTAACGAGTGGTTATTTCAGTTAAAGTTGCTCTTCTATCAGCTTGAATCAGTTGGCCCATTCTCCTCTGACCTCTAGCATCAACAAGGCATTTTCGCCCACAGGACTGCCGCATACTGGATGTTTTTCTTTTTTCACACCATTCTTTGTAAACCCTAGAAATGGTTGTGCGTGAAAATCCCAGTAACTGAGCAGATTGTGAAATACTCAGACCAGCCCGTCTGGCACCAACAACCATGCCACGCTCAAAATTGCTTAAATCACCTTTCTTTCCCATTCTGACATTCAGTTTGGAGTTCAGGAGATTGTCTTGACCAGGACCACACCCCTAAATGCATTGAAGCAACTGCCATGTGATTGGTTGATTACTGATGAGCGAAACCTGTGCGACGCACCGGTCTCTTATCTCTTACGGAGGAGTGACGACAGTGAAGAGCGAAAGAGGACAGGCCTGGTCTTATGTTGTGGTCTTTATGTTTTATTATGTGACAGCCGTCATCTGTGAGGGGATGCTGTCTTTTACTTTCGTTTTGTTGTTGATTTATTTTATGTCATTAAAGTCTTTAAATGTTCGCCGGTTCCCGCCTCCTTCTTCCCATCTGAACTGCGTTACAGAAATTATTTTTCCTGATTAAAAGATACTTTATATGTTTTATGATCATGTTTTGTGAAATTTTAGATCTCAATCTAATGATCCCTCAAACATATTAATTTGTGCTTTAAGTTTGAACTTTCTCTTTAATAATGGATTCACTGCTAAACTGATCTGATCTGAACTGAGAGAGTGAAGTGTGTGTCATTGTTCTCTTCAGGTTGAGTGATTGTGCCGTCACAGATAAAGGTTTTGCTGCTCTGACTTCAGCTCTGAGATCAAACCCTGAACACCTGAGAGAACTGAGTCTGTCTGAGAATAAAATAGGAAAATCAGTGAATCTGCTGTCTGATGTACTACAGAATCCTCACTGTAAACTGGAGATACTGAGGTAAGATCATATTTGACTCTCACACATGAATCACAATGTAAAGTATATTTGAAGTGTTCAGCCTCTTTCTGCTGCTGTGAGTTCAGATTATTGAGCTGTAAATGATTGAACACATGAGCTGATCCTCAATAACATGAAACTGCAGGACTGAGAGTCACACTGAAATACACACTTTCACACACAATCAACATTTCAGTCTCTTGACTTTAAACAGACTCGAGCTCAACGCAGTCAGAAATGAGAAATGAAGAACATGCTGGATTCATTCTTACTGTTAATTATGTTCATCTTTCTGCATTGACACTTTCTAAAGGATTGTTTTTAATTTTGTAAAATGAAAACACTCACATACACACTCAATACATATTACATAGTACCGATCTAGTAAGTAACAGCAAAACTAGCCTATGTAATGAATAGTCTCATTTGTTAAAGCAGATTTTGCACAAGACTGAATTTTAATATAGTGCAAATAAGAGATTATTTTTCCTGATTGAATGATACTTTAGATGTTTTATGATCATGTTTTGTGACATCTTAGATTTCAATCTAATGATCCATCAAACATATTAACCCTCTGATGGTCTTCGTTTAGCAGTCACACTGGGGGCCTTCCCGGTCATAAATGACCGGACACCTAAAAATGAAACTTCCTCCATCCCAGTAAAAACCAATGCAATTTATTTTTGTTCTATAATATTTATTCTTTTTAATTTAGAATTTTGAGACAATTTGATTGAACTTATTATTATTTATGCAATATTTATAGTCCATTTTTTGCCATTGAAAATAATGATTTTTTTTTTTTTTTTTGATAAAAAAAAAAAAAAATCTATGCAGTATTTTCGGGTAAAATAGAGACTAGGCTTTCAGAAAAAAAAATAAATAAAAAAAATTAATCAATTTATTAAACATAAAATTAAATAAAACATGTTATTGCATGGGTTTACCACTAGATGCCTGTATAGCTCTAAATGGAGATGTTTGTGAATTCTAGTTGTTTTTGGACCAAATTACTTACTTTTAAGATGTGGATTGAATGTATTTTTTTAGAAATTCTCAAATAATACTTTTTGCCAAGGTTTATAACATTTTTTTAATTATTATTTTAATAATTGTAATAATTATTATATTAATTATAATACATATATTAATTATAATTATTAATTATGTTATGTTTTTCACTCTTGATGTTTTAGAGCTTCACCCCTTCATTGCTGAGCACTTTTTTTCTGCATCGTGGCTGATTTGTAGAGAATTTTTGTGTTTTTGTCAATTTCCCATTCATTTCCTATGGGGGTAATTTTGACCGAAGACCAAAATCATGACTAATTTTTTTTACGACCACTTAGCATGCTCGGATCATGAACTCAATTTTTTTGTGTGTTCACATACCTAATGCCAGAAAAGTCACCAAGTTTCGTAACATTCTGATGAAGCTGTGATTTTTAAAAATTCAAAACAGATTTTTGTAATCTGAATTTATTGGTGTGTATGTGTATAAACGTGTGTTTGTATGTGTGTGTGTGTCCGTGGGAGTGATTTTTTTGCACTCTTGATGTTGTAGAGTGTCACCCCTTTACTGCGGTGTACTTTTTTTTAGAATCGTGTCCGATTTGTAGATTGTACAGACAAAAATTCAGAGAATTTTTGTGTTTTTGTAAATTTCCCATTCATTTCCTATGGGTCGGTAATTTTTGACCGAAGACCACGAGTGTGACTCTTTTTGTTTACGACCACTTAGCATGCTCGGATCATGACCTCAATTTTTTTTTTGTATTCACATACCTAATGCCAGAAAAGTCACCAAGTTTCATAACCTTCCGATGAATCTGTGATTTTTAAAATTTCAAAACAGAAAATTATTCGGTCAGAAATGACCGAGGACCATCAGAGGGTTAATTTGTGCTTTAAGTTTGAACTTTCTCTTTAATAATGGATTCACTGCTAAACTGATCTGATCTGAACTGAGAGTGAAGTGTGTGTCATTGTTCTCTACAGGTTGAGTAATTGTGATGTCACAGATGAAGGTTTTGCTGCTCTGACTCCAGCTCTGAGATCAAACCCTGAACACCTGAGAGAACTGGATCTGTCTGTAAATAAAATAGGAAAATCAGTAAATCTGCTGTCTGATGTACTACAGAATCCTCACTGTAAACTGGAGAAATTAGAGTAAGATCATATTTGACTCTCACACATGAATCACAATGTAAAGTATATTTGAAGTGTTCAGCCTCTTTCTGCTGCTGTGAGTTCAGATTATTGAGCTGTAAATGATTGAACACATGAGCTGATCCTCAATAACATGAAACTGCAGGACTGAGAGTCACACTGAAATACACACTTTCACACACAATCAACATTTCAGTCTCTTGACTTTAAACAGACTCGAGCTCAACACAGTCAGAACTGAGAAATGAAGAACATGCTGGATTCATTCTTACTGTTAATTATGTTCATCTTTCTGCATTGACACTTTCTAATGTATTGTTTTTAATTTTGTAAAATGAAAACACACTCACACACACACACTCAAATTGACACTCCATACATATTACATAGTACAGATCTAGTAAGTAACAGTGAAACTAGCCTACATTTTGAATAGTGTAATTTATTAAAGCAGATTTTGCACAAGACTGAATTTTAATATAGTGCAAATAAGAGATTATTTTTCCTGATTGAATGATACTTTAGATGTTTTATGATCATGTTTTTTGACATTTTAGATCTTAATCTAATGATCCATCAAACATATTAATTTGTGCTTTAAGTTTGAACTTTCTCTTTAATAATGGATTCACTGCTAAACTGATCTGATCTGAACTGAGAGAGTGAAGTGTGTGTCATTGTTCTCTACAGGTTGAGTAATTGTGATCTCACAGATGAAGGTTTTGCTGCTCTGACTTCAGCTCTGAGATCAAACCCTGAACACCTGAGAGATCTGAGTCTGTCTGGGAATAAAATAGGAAAATCAGTGAATCTGCTGTCTGATGTACTACAGAATCCTCACTGTAAACTTGAGAAATTAGAGTAAGATCATATTTGACTCTCACACATGAATCACAATGTAAAGTATATTTGAAGTGTTCAGCTTCTTTCTGCTGCTGTGAGTTCAGATTATTGAGCTGTAAATGATTGAACACATGAGCTGATCCTCAATAACATGAAACTGCAGGACTGAGAGTCACACACTGAAATACACACTTTCACACACAATCAACATTTCAGTCTCTTGACTTTAAACAGACTCGAGCTCAACACAGTCAGAACTGAGAAATGAAGAACACGCTGGATTCATTCTTACTGCTAATTATGTTAATATTTCTGCATTGACAGTTTCTAAAGTATTGTTTTAATTTTGTAAAATGAAAACACACACACACACACACACACACACACACACACACACACACACACACACACACACACACACACACACACACACACACACTCAAATTGACACTCCATACATATTACATAGTACATATTTAGTAAGTAACTGTAAAACTAGCCTATGTTGTGAATAGTCTCATTTATTAAAGCAGACTGAACTTTAATATAGTGCAAATAAGAGATAATTGTTCCTGATTGAATGATACTTTAGATGTTTTATGATCATGTTTTGTGACATTTTAGATCTCAATCTAATGATCCATCAAACATATTAATTTGTGCTTTAAGTTTGAACTTTCTCTTTAATAATGGATTCACTGCTAAACTGATTTGATCTGAACTGAGAGAGTGAAGTGTGTGTCATTGTTCTCTACAGGTTGAGTTATTGTGATCTCACAGATGAAGGTTTTGCTGCTCTGACTTCAGCTCTGAGATCAAACCCTGAACACCTGAGACATCTGAGTCTGTCTGGGAATAAACTAGGAAAATCAGTGAATCTGCTGTCTGATGTACTACAGAATCCTCACTGTAAACTTGAGAAATTAGAGTAAGATCATATTTGACTCTCACACATGAATCACAATGTAAAGTATATTTGAAGTGTTCAGCCTCTTTCTGCTGCTGTGAGTTCAGATTATTGAGCTGTAAATGATTGAACACATGTTTTACATCATCAATCAATGACACGTTTGGTGATGTGAGCTGCGTTACACGCGGGATTGAAATGGTGGCTACAGAAATCTCTAGTGTTTATTTTGGTCATGGCTTGTCTTGAAAAACGAAGACAATTTGACGGTTGTCGTAGGAGAAGTCACACTGCAGGACTGAGAGTCAAATCTTCAGACACTGTCAGAATCTCGTCGGATGTAAAATTTGATCGCAACGGTCATTAATCGGCTGTCGGTGAACATGTCAAATAGAGCTGCACGATTAATTGCAATTAACATGAAATTGATTTTGCTTATCGCTATTATGAAGTCGCAAAAGCTGCGATTATTTATTATGTGCAGCTTGTCAGTGACGTACGGCTCTGATCAGTAGTAAACGCTGCTCCATCTGAAAGCACTGCGAGTCTGAGTCGCTTTTAATGTGCATTTGAAAAAGCAACACACATCAAACATCTTTCCAAACATGAGAAGCATTTATGAACCTCTTGTCCAACAAAAGACAACATTAATAAATCAAAGCGGTTCAATCTTCTGTTTATTCAGCTACTGATAGTATGATGCCCATAGGGATTTCCTGGAATATTGTGTGTGTTATTGTTCTTCTGCGGTGGGCCATACTTAGTGTGTGTGTTTGTGTGTGTGTGAAACACCCTCTGGCTTTCAGATCGAGCAGCATTTACTACCGATCACAGAGCCGTACTTCACTGACAAACTGCACATAAAATAATCACAGCCTTTACCAGATCGCGTGCGGTTTCATTTCGATCAATCGTGCAGCCCTAATATCAAACTAATGATCAAACACTTAAGGTTTTGGCCTAAGATCAGAGAAAACTTTATAACTTTGCAAAATTTGTCTCAGACGGCCAAATCGTGGCCAAAATCACACAGTGTGCAGTCGGCTTAACAGTAAAACTAACCTATGTTGTGAATAGTCTCATTTATTAAAGTAGATTTGACAGAAGACTGAATTTTTATATTTTAATATAGTGCAAATAAGAGATTCTTTTTACTGATTGAATGATACTTTAG
Organism: Leucaspius delineatus; assembly: GCA_023718395.1. Classification (NCBI taxonomy): domain Eukaryota; kingdom Metazoa; phylum Chordata; class Actinopteri; order Cypriniformes; family Leuciscidae; genus Leucaspius; species Leucaspius delineatus. The sequence goes on from CM043362.1 coordinate 7,847,993, forward strand.
ATGTTTTATGATCATGTTTTTTGACATTTTAGATCTCAATCTAATGATCCATCAAACATATTAATTTGTGCTTTAAGTTTGAACTTTCTCTTTAATAATGGATTCACTGCTAAACTGATCTGATCTGAACTGAGAGAGTGAAGTGTGTGTCGTTGTTCTCTACAGGTTGAGTAATTGTGATGTCACAGATGAAGGTTTTGCTGTTCTGACTTCAGCTCTGAGATCAAACCCTGAACACCTGAGAGAACTGAGTCTTTCTCTGAATAAACTAGGAAAATCAGTGAATCTGCTGTCTGATGTACTACAGAATCCTCACTGTAAACTGGAGAAATTAGAGTAAGATCATATTTGACTCTCACACATGAATCACAATGTAAAGTATATTTGAAGTGTTCAGCCTCTTTCTGCTGCTGTGAGTTCAGATTATTGAGCTGTAAATGATTGAACACATGTTCCCTTACGAGAACGGTTCTCTCATACTGCGTTGCAAACGCTATGGGAAAACTCCTTTCTCGAGAATATTGAAGCCTTTATTTTAAAACGCATTGCAGCTGCACAGCATGAGAGCATGACAGCTCGATAGAGCAAGCTGATAGGCTGTGCTGCGGCAACTGCACGAACCTATGGCGAATCAGCAAAGGTAAACGGTCCAATCGGAGCGCTTGGCTCCTTGCCAACCTGAGCGCGCCAAAATAGGCGTGGCTGAAGAGTATAAATTCAGAGAAAATTCGTCATATGACAGATTTATCTCCTTCAGCTCGAGCTGTTTCTCACCTCGTTTTCGCTGACCTTTCCATCTAAAAGAGCAGAGCGCGTTGTTACAAATTCCGCTCCCCGTCTGTCTCGGTCCTGAGCACGGCGAGGCAGCACTCATTACAGGCGGCTGCTGTTTCTGTGACAGCATGCCGGTCTCAGCGCTTTGATCCAGGCTCGCTCTCGCTACGTCAGAGAGCGGGCCCGCCCATCTTCCGTCTCCGGCGCCCTTCGAGCCCCAAAGGAAGAAGTGGCGCGAACATAGGATCCACGAGCGCGCCCACACCCTCTGACACTTCTCCAGTGTTTCTCGCGAAGAGCGATCAACGCCCCTTTCTCGAAGCGGCTGCACTCGTCTCTTTCGGCGGATCTGCAGAGGACCTCGATGATGCAGTCTCTGTGGCGGCATCTGAGTGCGAAGATTGGTCGGGCTCCGCGGACCCCGCCCCTTCTTCTCAGACTGAGAGAATCGACACCAGAGTGAGTATTGACGCCGAACTTCTCCGCGTCATCACTCGCGCTGTCGACGAGCTGGGTCTTTCTGCATGACCTAGAACGGACACTGAGTGAGTTTCAAATCTGCGTCACTCGCCAGTGAAAGGAGGAAAGAGTGTTTTAGTCCCGAGGCCGGACCAACCGATATTTCTCACACATTTCCCAGTCCCCTCCTTAGCTTGGGCGGCTGGAAATGCCAATATTGCAGCAAATGAGCCTGTTATAAAGCATGCACACCTGCAAACAAACGCAGAGACAAAACATGACGCTCTCTTCTGTGCTCACTCTAACTCTAAACTTATGTAATTTCCCCCTGTGGCTCACTGGTGAAATCTAAATTTTTCGCGCCAGAGACCCGTGTTCGAATCCCGGCTCTGGCAGCAGCTGAAAATTATGCTGTTCTTTTCTCTGAGCTCGCGGCCAGCTTTCTTACGTACAGAAAGCGAATCCGCCCCTCGCTCCCTCCCGTTCACTTGGCGGAGCGCGAGTATTTATGAGCCCATGCCGGGCCAGGCTCTGTCAATCCAGCGGCTTGCCGCGTTGTTCAAACTGGGCTCCCGTGTACCCCTCAGAACGTTTCAAAGGGTTTTGGGCCTTATGGCTTAAGCATCGTCAGTACTCCAGCTAGGCCTACTGCATATGCGCCCCCTTCAGCTGTGGCTAATGCCTCAAATTCCAGCCCATGCGTGGCGTTCGGGCCTCGTAAATATCAGGGTAAACCAGCGCTGTACCAGAGCTCTGGCCCCCTGGAAGGACACCAGCTGGTATCAGCAGGGTGTGAACATGGGTCTGGTTTCAGAAAGGAGGGATATCTCAACAGACACTTCCAACCTCGGTTGGGGAGCCCTGTACGAGGGAAGGCCTGCCTCCAGCCTCTGGTCGAGCTCGGAGAAACGCCTACACATAAACTGCCTCGAAATGACAGCAGTTTTTCTAGCCCTAAAAACCTTCCTCCCATATCTGGCGGGACACCATGTCTTAGTCCGTACGGACAACACGGCCGTGGTATCCTACATAAATCGCCAGGGCGGCCTCAGGTCTCGCAACCTGTTTACTTTAGCTTAACAGCTTCTGTTATGGGCTCACGCCAACCTGCGCTCACTCAGAGCAGCTCACGTGCCGGGCACGATGAATACAGGAGCAGACATGCTGTCTCGGGGCTTCTCCCTCAGAAGAATGGTCTCTCCATCCCTGGACGGTGCGTTGGTTGTGAGAAATCTTCGGCAAAGCAGAGTTGGACCTCTTCGCCTCAGAAAGCAACTCTCATTGCCCAATATTCTTTTCAAAGAACAGGGATGCGCTGGCTCACGATTGGCCCAGCCTCCCACTTTATGCATTTCCTCCGGTCTCGATGCTCCCTCAGGTCATCGAACGGATCAGGAACACCAAGTGTGCAGTCCTTCTCGTAGCCCCCCTCTGGCGAACCCAGGTCCCGTGGCTGAGGAGCGATCTCCTCACACAGGCGAATGGGACAATCTGGCACCCCCGTCCCGACTTGTGGGCCCTCCATGTATGGCCCCTGAACGGGTACCCCAGGGCCTCCCAGAAGGGGTCCTAAACACCATAATGGAGGCTAGAGCTCTGTCCATGAGACGTCTCTACCACCTCAAATGGTCAGTTTTCTCCAGCTGGTGTTTAGCTCGGAACCTCTACCCACTTAAAGGGATAGTTCACTTAAAAATTAAAATTCTGTCATCATATACTCATCCTCATGTTGTTTCAATCCTTTATGAATTTCTTTCTTCTGCTGAACAAAAAGGAAGATATTTAGACGAATATCAGTAACCAGACAGTTTCTGGTCCCATTGACTTCCATAGTATGTTTTTTTTTTCCTACTATGGAAGTCAATGGGACCAGAAACTGTCTGGTTACTGACATTCTTCTAAATATCTTCCTTTCTGTTCAGCAGAAGAAATAAATTCATACAGGTTTGAAACAACATGAGGGTGAGTATATGATGACAGAATTTTCATTTTAAAGTGAACTATCCCTTTAACTGTGAAGTACCAAGGGTACTGACTTTTCTCCAAGAGCTGTTGGACGCGGGACGCTCCCCCTCCATGCTCAAAGTGTATGTGGCAGCTATTGCAGCTTTTCACCTACCGGTGGCTGGCTCTTCCTTGGGTAAAAGCAACCTCATTGTTCGCTTCCTTACAGGAGCCAGGAGACTTAACCCGCCACGGCCTTCCGTCGGTGCTGGCCTGGGACCTTTCCCTGGTTCTACGGGCTCTTAAGGGACCTCCCTTTGAACCGCTTCAGTCGGCTGATCTGAAATTCCTCTCTCTTAAAACTGCTCTGCTCCTAGCACTAGCGTCAGTTAAAAGAGTTGGGGACTTACAAGCACTCTCCATGAGCGCTTCCTGTCTTGAGTTCAGGCCTAACGACTCCAAAGTCGTCCTTAAACCAAGACATGGATATGTACCGAAGGTGCTCTCAACTCCGTTCAGAGCCCAGGTTATTTCCCTATCGGCTCTTCCCGTGTCGGAAGAAGATAGCGATGCCCTCATGCTCTGCCCTGTCAGAGCTCTGAGAATATATCTGGAGCGTTCTGCCTCTTTCAGACAGTCTGAACAGCTCTGTCTTTTTCGGGGGCCGCACCGAGGCTGCCAGTCATGAAACTCACACTGTCATGATGGATTGTAGATGCCATCTCTCTGGCCTACACCTCTCTGGGCTTTTCGCGTCACATAGGTGTAAGAGCTCATTCCACAAGATGCATTGCCTCCTCGTGAGCATGGTCCAGCAGGATCCCCATTGAAGACATTTGTGCGGCGACCGGCTGGTTTGCTCCGTCCACATTTGCAAGGTTCTATAACCTAGAGGTCCCCGCCTTACAGGCACGAACTCTCTCCATTTAGGGCCCTGGCTCTCCCGACCCAGACCTATGTGTGACTTAAGTGACCCTTGTGCTTCACTCTATACAGTGTATATCATTTAAGGCCCGTCATTCTGGTCTATGATATATTAGACTACTCTGTTATTAGTCCGGGTCTCCCCGGACACATTCAGAGTAGTCACCGGCGAATAGCACAGCGTTTTAAATGGGGTTCCCATAGCGTTTGCAACGCAATACAAGAGAACCGTTCTCATAAGGGAACGTACTCAGTTACTTTCGTAACCTCGGTTCCCTAAGAGATAAGGGAACGAGTACTGCCTTGCCTGCCGTGCTATTTCGCTTATATCAGGTGCTTCGCTTCAGTCGATTAAACCTGTCATATGGCGAATTTTCTCTGAATTTATACTCTTCAGCCTCACCTATTTTGGTGTGCTCAGGTTGGCAAGGTGCCAAGCGCTCCGATTTGACTATTTACCTTTCGCCATAGGTTCGTGCAGTTGCCGCAGCACAGCCTATCAGCTTGCTCTATCGAGCTGTCATGCTCTCTTGCTGTGCAGCTGCAATGCGTTTTAAAATAAAGGCTTCAATATTCTCTTGAAAGGAGTTTTCCCATAGTGTTTGCAACGCAGTACTCATTCCCTTATCTCTTAGGGAAACCAAGGTTACGAAAGTGCGTTTTACATCATCAATCAATGACACGTTTGTTGATGTGAGCTGCGCTACACGAGGGATTGAAATGGTGGCTACAGAAATCTCTGATGTTTATTTTGGTCATGGCTTGTCTTGAAAAACGAAGACAATGTGACGGTTGTCGTAGGAGAAGTCACACTGCAGGACTGAGAGTCAAACCTTCTGACACTGTCAGAATCTCGTCGGAGGGAAAATTTTATTGCAACGGTCATTAATCGGCTGTCAATGAACATATCAAATAGAGCTGCACGATTAATTACAATTAACATGAAATTGATTTTGCTTATAGCTATTATGAAGTCGCAAAAGCTGTGATTATTTATTATGTGCAGCTTGTCAGTGACGTACGGCTCTGATCAGTAGTAAACGCTGCTCCATCTGAAAGCACTGCGAGTTTGAGTCACTTTTAATGTGCATTTGAAAAAGAAACACTCATCAAACATCTTTCCAAACATGAGAAGCATTTATGAACCTCTTGTTCAACAAAAGACAACATTTCATAAATCAAAGCGTTTCAATCTTCTGTTTATTCAGCTACAGGTAGTATGATGCCGATCAGGATTTCCTGGAATATTGTGTGTTATTGTTCTTCTGCGGTGGGGCATAATTTGTGTGTGTGTGTGTGTGTGTGTGTGTGTGTGTGTGTGTGTGTGTGTGTGTGTGTGAGACGCTCTCTGGCTTTCAGATCGAGCAGCATTTACTACCGATCACAGAGCCGTACTTCACTGACAAACTGCACGTAAAATAATCACAGCCTTTACCAGATTGTGTACGGTTTCATTTCAATCAATAGTGCAGCCCTAATATCAAACTAACGATCAAACACTTCAGATTTTGACCTAAGAATAGAGGAAATTTTTAGGATTTGCTAAATTTGTCTCAGACGGCCAAATCGTGGCCAAAATTGCAGTGTGCAGTCGGCTTAACAGTAAAACTAACCTATGTTTTGAAAAGTCTCATTTATTAAAGTAGATTTTGAACAAGACTGAATTTTAATATAGTGCAAATAAGCGATTATATTTCCTGATTGAATGATACTTTAGATATTTTATGATCATGTTTTGTGACATTTTGGATCTCAATCTAATGATCCATCAAACATATTAATTTGTGCTTTAAGTTTGAACTTTCTCTTTAATAATGGATTCACTGCTAAACTGATCTGATCTGAACTGAGAGAGTGAAGTGTGTGTCATTGTTCTCTATAGGTTGAGTAATTGTGATGTCACAGATGAAGGTTTTGCTGCTCTGACTTCAGCTCTGAGATCAAACCCTGAACACCTGAGAGAACTGGATCTGTCTGAGAATAAACTAGGAAAATCAGTGAATCTGCTGTCTGATGTACTACAGAATCCTCACTGTAAACTGGAGAAATTAGAGTAAGATCATATTTGACTCTCACACATGAATCACAATGTAAAGTATATTTGAAGTGTTCAGCCTCTTTCTGCTGCTGTGAGTTCAGATTATTGAGCTGTAAATGATTGAACATGTTTTACATCATCAATCAATGACACGTTTGGTGATGTGAGCTGTGTTACACGCAGGATTGAAATGGTGGCTACAGAAATCTCTAATGTTTATTTTGGTCATGGCTTGTCTTGAAAAACAAAGACAATGTGACGGTTGTCATAGGAGAAGTCACACTGCAGGACTGAGAGTCAAATCTTCAGACACTGTCAGAATCTCGTCGGAGGTCAAATTTGACAGTCATTAATCGGCTGTCGATGAACATAATAAGAATAATGATTCACAATTAATCACAATTAACATGAAATTGATTTTGCTTATCGCTATTATGAAATGCAAAAGCTGCGATTATTTATTATGTGCAGCTTGTCAGTGACGTACGGCTCTGATCAGTAGTAAACGCTGCTCCATCTGAAAGCACTGCGAGTTTGAGTCACTTTTAATGTGCATTTGAAAAAGCAACACACATCAAACATCTTTCCAAACAAAAAGACAATCTAACGATCAAAAACTTCAGGTTTTGGCCTAAGATCAGAGGAAACTTTTAGGATTTTCAAAATTTGTCTCAGACGGCCAAATCGTGGCCAAAATCGCACAGTGTGCAGTCGCTTAACAGTAAAACTAACGTATGTAGTGAATAGTCTCATTCATTAAAGCAGATTTTGCACAAGATTAAATTTTATATAGTGCAAATAAGAGATTATTTTTCCTGATTGAATGATACTTTAGATGTTTTATGATCATGTTTTCTGATATTTTAGATCTCAATCTAATAATCCATCAAACATCTTTGTAGGTTTCCACAGAATGAAGCCCTAGCTTGACACTTTGTCCACTCCCTTCGTCAGAATCCACATCAATAAATCCACAGAACCACTCGTGAAAAAATAAAAATCTATCCGTTAACTCAGTTAGCAACAAAAAGCATCAGCACAGGAATATTACAGAAAATTAAATTGACTAATTAACGACAAAAAAAGGGGGAGAGAGAGAAAAAAGGTAAAAAAATCTGTATTGCTCCACTCTCTGCTTGCCTGACTGTTCACTCAGAAAACTTTTCCGTTCTTGCGAGAGTATTCCAAATAATTAAAGGTACATGCAGTTAAAGGGATACTCCACCTTTTTTCATATTAAACTATGTTATTCCCTTAACTAAGACGAGTTGATACATACCTCTCTCGTCTCAGTGCATGCACTCAATCGCTCTGGCGCACGGTGACACTTTGAAAGCACTTAGCTTAGCCCAGTATATTCAATGGTATCTAACAGCAATGAATTTAGAAGTGACCAAACACATCAACGTTTTCCCTATTTAAAAACAGTTACACGAGTAGTTATACGACCAAGTATGGTGACACAAAATAAAACGTGGCGCTTTTCTAAGCGGGTTAAAAGGATAACTATAATGTATGGCGTAATAGCACTTTTGGAAGTACTTCGACTCGGCGCAGTAAAAAGTCACGCCTGATCCTCTTTCCACTATTGACAGAAGTGAGAGGAAGAGGATCAGGCGTGACTTTTTACTGCGCTGAGTCGAAGTACTTCCAAAAGTGCTATTACGCCATACATTATAGTTATCCTTTTTAACCCGCTTAGAAAAGCGCCACGTTTTATTTTGTGTCACCATACTTGGTCGTATAACTACTCGTGTAACTGTTTTTAAATAGGGAAAACGTTGATGTGTTTGGTCACTTCTAAATTCATTGCTGTTAGATACCTTTGAATATACTGGGCTAAGCTAAGTGCTTTCAAAGTGTCACCGCGCGCTAGAGCGATTAAGTGCACGCACTGAGATGAGAGAGGTATGTATCAACTCGTCTTAGTTAAGGCAATAACATAGTTTAATATGAAAAAACGGTGGAGTATCCCTTTAAAGGAAAAAATGCGATAACCCTCTATTCCTCTATTCCCAAAATATCACCAATGTAATATAAATGCACTCTAAATTATCCACACACATTTTAAATAATTACACAAATAACTCCTTGCATTACTGTAAATATTAACTGCATCAACCTGTAAATACTGTAAATATTCCTTTCAATTTCCTCCACATAAATGAATTATGTAAATTACTATTTAACGCATAAATTAAAATTATTCATCAGTTAACTGCATTTAGGCTCCTACAATATTAATTTGTGCTTTAAGTTTGAACTTTCTCTTTAATAATGGATTCACTGCTAAACTGGGGTGCGTTTCCCGAAAGCATCGTTGGCCAGCTATGGTCGCAAGTTCATCGCAATGTCCATTGAACTCTATTGGTAACGACGGAACTTGCGACCATAGTTGGCCAACGATGCTTTCGGGAAACGCACCCCTGATCTGATCTGAACTGAGAGTGAAGTGTGTGTCATTGTTCTCTACAGGTTGAGTAAGTGTGATCTCAGAGATGAAGGTTTTGCTGCTCTGACTTCAGCTCTGAAATCAAACCCTGAACACCTGAGAGAACTGGATCTGTCTGGGAATAAAATAGGAAACTCAGTGAATCTGCTGTCTGATGTACTACAGAATCCTCACTGTAAACTGGAGAAACTGTGGTAAGATCATATTTGACTCTCAAACATGAATCACAATGTAAAGTATATTTGAAGTGTTCAGCCTCTTTCTGCTGCTGTGAGTTCAGATTATTGAGCTGTAAATGATTGAACACATGAGCTGATCCTCAATAACATGAAACTGCAGGACTGAGAGTCACACTGAAATACACACTTTCACACACAATCAACATTTCAGTCTCTTGACTTTAAACAGACTCGAGCTCAACACAGTCAGAACCAGAGGTGTAAAAAGTACTCAAAAATGTTACTCAAGTGAAAGTACAAGAACTGAGGGAAAATTTTACTCAGTTAAAAGTAAAAGTATCTGGCCAGAATCGTACTTGAGTAAAAGTAAAAAAGTACCACATTAAAATTGTACTTGAGTATTAAAGAAGTAAAAGTAACAGCAAGAATGAAAACTAGAGATTCTTGTTTAAGCTTTAATCTCTAAAAACATGAAGTGAATGAACCACATACAAGGTTGTATCCTGCTTTAGAACTGTTTGTATTTAATTGTATTTAATTATCAAACTATAAGACTACTATCTAATGCCAGTATGCAACATTCTTTAAACAGTCCACTAAACATTCTTTTACCACTAAAAGAAAATAATTCGCTAAGGGACGACCACGGCTGATCTTGATCCTGTGGCTGATTTTGGACTGTGTTCGCAGCTGAATCACGTTCTACCTCCATTTTCTTCCACTGATTGACTGATATCATTTTTTTAATTTCCAGATTAAGGTGCTGTGCATTGTGGTAATAGATGCGACGTGACGTCACTTCCAAAGGACCAATGAACATGTCTGACCAATTTGGTGGAATGTGAAAACAAATCTCATTGGCAGAATAAATAACATTTAAATTAAACTAGGCATCAGCGCAATTCAATTGGTTTGGTAATAGCAAGGGAAAATAGAATAGCCTGGTTAAAACCAGACCATTCTCAGTAGTAACTGAGTTATGGTCTGGCAAAGCTTCATGAATAACTAATTTCCAAAGGGGCGTCACCAACGGACGTCGCTCAAATGCCTCTGGGCGCAATTGGATAGACCTAAAACCAATCAGAGTGATCGTGTAAAGCCATATGCTGCGTCCCAATTCGTCCTAAGTTACACTATGCTATAAAAGTATGTACTCTTTTTGTGAAGAAAAGGTATTTACTTTTGAATGTGTAGCAAAAAAGTAGGCAAGCTTTGGGACATACTACTTCGTCATCTTTATCGGACGGATCTGTTGCGTGCATCCTGTCACGTAAACTGCCCTGTCAATCATCCTGTCACAGTTAAAATCCTCTTTTAAATCTAATTTAACTTCCTACCGTTTCGGAGAGAAATGTAGTAGCACATTCATCTGCCAGTGGGTCTTTCATGGAGACTGTCCTCATGTGTTTGCAATTTGAATATAATAATGCATTTAAAAGTTGATGCGCTTCACCAACGGACGTCGCTCAAATGCCTCTGGGCGCAATTGGATAGAACTAAAACCAATCAGAGCGATCGTCATCGTGTAAAGCCCGCCCCAACGTTTCTGATTGGTGCTTCGATTTGGACGGATTAGAAATGGGCTTGAATGAGCTCTTTGCCAGACTACTTGCAGAGCAAATCTAAATTTGCCGGAAGTTTGTCTGGGTTTTCCCAGGCTAAATATAGAATGAAGTGCTCTCCAAAAATAAGTACTTTTTGACTATAAATAAAATTGTAAGGAGTAAAAAGTACTTTTTTTCTTAAAAAATGTAATTAAGTAAAAGTAGAAGTATTGATTTTTAATTGTACTCAAGTAAAGTAAAAATCCTCAAAAATAATACTTAAGTACAGTAATCAAGTAAAATTACTCAAGTATTGTACACCTCTGGTCAGAACTGAGAAATGAAGAACATGCTGGATTCATTCTTACTGTTAATTACTGTATGTTCATCTTTCTGCATTGACACTTTCTCAAGGATTGTTTTCAATTTTGTAAAATGAAAACACACACACACACACACACACACACACACACACACACACACACACACTAATTGACACTCCATACATACATAGTACAGATCTAAGTAACAGTAAACCTAATCTATGTAGTGAATAGTCTCATTTATTAAAGCAGACTGAACGCAAGACTGTATTTTAATATAGTGCAAATAAGAGATTATTTGTCCGGATTGAATGATACTTTAGATGTTTTATGATCATGTTTTGTCACATTTTAGATCTCAATCTAATTAACCATCAAACATGTTAATTTGTGCTTTAAGTTTTAACTTTCTCTTTAATAATGGATTCACTGCTAAACTGATCTGATCTGAACTGAGAGTGAAGTGTGTGTCATTGTTCTCTACAGGTTGAGTGATTGTGGCGTCACAGATGAAGGTTTTGCTGCTCTGACTTCAGCTCTGAGATCAAACCCTGAACACCTGAGAGAACTGAGTCTGTGTGGGAATAAAATAGGACTTTCAGGAATGATGTTGCTCTCTAAACTGAAGGAGGATCCACATTATAAACTGGAGACATTACAATACTGTGAGTATATCTTTATATTGACCCAAATTTCAAAAGCCTTTAAATTGACCCAATTTCAGTAACCGGTCTCATATGTGTGTAACTGGAGAATATAAGATAATAATTCAGCTCCACTTTAGTCTCTGTAAACTGTTTTAATAAGAGTTTGATGTGAATATGATCTATGATAGGCTAGGTCTATATGAATATTTTCATCTCTTACATGTTTACATGCACAACTTTTGTTTCAATTGGAATTAATTCATTCCGATTGATGAATCCAAATGTAGTGTTTACATGAACAATTAATAAAATGATCAGGTTGATGTGTGTGTTTATATGTCACAAGCTTCAATTTGGAATTGAGTTTTTGACATGCACACACTGCACGAATATTCCCCGCTGTTTGTACACACTATTATCCTACTTTGTTTTAAACAGCAGACTTAATATTTATATATTACGGGTCAGGTCCTAATACACTGTAAAAATAAAAGGTGCCTGGAGGAACCTTTTGGAGTTCTTCACTTTGCCACACCGGCGGAACCGTCTGTAGATCCTCTAGTCTAGGCAAAAGGGGCGGTTCAATGAAGAACCACACAAGTTTCCTGAGGAACTCTAATATTAGGCACTATGTGGAACCACTTTGGGTGTCTCCATTTATTTTTATACATACACTCCCATGCACTTGGGAAAAAAAGCTAACTACTATATAGATTAATATCAATGAATACACAAAAAATAGTATAATACATAAGCAACATGAATAATCAACCATGTATATACAATAGGCTAGGGCTGTAGTCAAGACCACCTTTGTCGAGTCCAAGACAAGTCCAAGACCAGGACTAGTCGAGTCTAAGTCAAGACCGAGTCCAAAGAGGTTCGAGTCCGAGTCAAGACCGAGTCCAAAAAGGTTCGAGTCCGAGTCAAGACCGAGTCCAGGACAGGAAAAAAAAAGCAGTCTGCTAAAAAAATATAGGCTAGCCTATAGAAATTAAATCATGAAATAATGAATAATTTTAATTTTATTTAAAATAATTGACTAAGTCAAAGAACAAAAAAAAAATAATAATTATATAGGCCTAAAGGAGCACACACATAAGTTTCGACTGTCTGATCAGCCTTACATTCTGTTCCTGTCAATCATACACGCGATGGCAACCAATTAAACTGCATGAGGGAGGGCCGAGCCAACTCGCAGACACACACACACACACAAGAGATGCGGATAAACCGCGGATCGGGCGGATGACGTGACGAAAAATAATATTTTAGCCTACCACTCGTGGAGGCAAAGAAAGAAAGGTAAGAAAAAAAGTCGGAAAACTTTGCCCATTAATTAGATGTGCAAGGCAAGCAGGCTAGTTTTCGGGGTGTTATGGATAATTAAAAATGTGATATTCACGTTGCACTAGCGGTGGACTTTCAGCGAGTTTATTTAAACATTTATTTTTTATAGAGCCGTTTATGAGTCAAAAGAGCCGGCTCTTTCAGTGAGCTGAGTGAAACGAGCCGGCTCACGAAAAAGAGCCGAAATCCCTATAGTTATTATTAGGTGGCCAGTGTTTCACTTTCCCTCCAATAATATTTTGTTTTAATATCGCGGCGACGTATGTGTGATTACTGGGAACATAATACAGACACCTGGACTCGGTCGAGACCAAAAGCCATATTTGGCAAGACCAGTGGCAGAGACCGAGACAAGTCCGAGTCCGAATACCAGCGAGTCCGAGACAAGTCCGAGACCATAGAAAAGCGGTCTCGAGTCCGGACTCGAGTACTACAGCCCTACAATAGGCTATACAAGAAAAGACATTTCAGCAAAATGCATGGAAACACATATGTTTCACGAAATAAATCAATGTAAAAAAAAAAAAAGTAATCTTCACTTAACTTTAAAACATTTGTGTTTCAGTCCGATGGTAAGTCTGACATCACTGTTTCCAAGTCCAAAAGCTCTATCAGATGCCAAAAACAAACAGTGCTAATATGCTCTCATTGTGCTGTAATATTCCTGAAAATGATGATCCTTACCTTTATCTCTATACCGAAATCTCAGATGGTTAGTTTTTCAGCTATTTTGAATCATAAAATGTTGAAGTCTGGGATGCCGTTAGACTGGAGACTGTAATGTACACTATTGGCTTTTGAAAAGCTTAAATGTGTGACTTGAATCAACAGTATTCATAAATGGTTGTTGAGTATTCTCATGAAACAAGATAGAGGAAGTAGAAGTAGAGGCTTCGACCCGGAAACAGTATTAATGTGCAGTAAAATTATCTGTTGTTCTGTGAATGTTCACTGGTGAATTCCAGTCATTTCAATAATCAAATCAAGTATATTTGTATAGCGCTTTTCACAATACAGATTGTATCAAAGCAGCTTCACAGTATTAAAATAAAATAATACAACAAGGTTTGTTTCTAGTGGAATTTATTGATTGATAGAATAAAATTAAATATCCCCAAAATATCCCCAACTGAGCAAGCCAAAGGCAACAGTGGCAAGGAACCGAAAAACTCCATCAAGTGACCTAATGGTGTCCTAAAACTCCATCAGGTGACCTAATGGAGAAAAAAAACCTTGGGAGAACCCAGGCTCAGTCGGGGGCGAGTCTGAGCAACGAACAGTATCAGGAAGGCTATTCCAGAGTTTTGGAGCCAAATGCGAAAATGCTCTCCCTCCTTTGGTTGATCTGGATATCCTAGGTATGACCAAAAGCCTCGAATTTATTGATCTTAAAGAGCGTGATGGATTATAGGGTGATAGAAGATCCGTTAAATAGACTGGAGCTAAGCCGTTTAGGGCTTTATAAGTCAGTAGCAATACCTTATAATTAATACGGAACTTTATAGGTAGCCAATGTAGTGATGATAAAATCGGTGTTATATGATCATATTTTCTTGATCTAGTAAGAACTCTAGCGGCTGCATTTTGGACTAACTGTAGCTTGTTTATTGAGGATGCAGGACAACCGGCTAATAAAGCATTACAGTAATCTAGTCTCGAGGTCATGAATGCATGAACTAACTTTTCTGCATCAGAAACTGATAGCATATTACGTAGCTTAGCAATGTTTCTAAGGTGGAAAAAGGCTGTTTTTGTAACATACGAATCCGAACATACGAAATACAATAAGAATCCACACGATCAGCAATTTCGTTTGTGGTCAAAAATGTCACTATGGGACCAAGGTGGTCACTGGAATTCGCTAGATTTGACCAACAGAAAGCTGTGTGAAAGTGACTCCTGTGTGAGCTGTGCTTCATACATTACATCGCTACACTGCTGACAATGGTCAATGGACTTTTTTGCCTGTGTAATTTCACGAAATTCAAAAATGTTGACCGCACCTTTACTCGCTGCAACATAAAATGCAATCAATAATAAAATCTTCACAAGGGACATGTGAGGTACTTAAAGAGTTAGAAAAGTGAAAAGGTGCAGCAGATTCGTTTTCCGTGTGTTTTTCTTCTTTTCTGGTGGATGGTCCAGGCACTTCAGTGATTTTCAGGTCTACAGGAGGTTTTTTATTCTTGTTTAAACTTGCATTTCAGCTTACCGAGATCCCTGCAAAGTACAAAATATACTGTTAGTAAGGTTATTAAAGTGATAGTTGTGAAATTTAAATAATCTCTTCGGCCTTGTGACGTTCCAAACCTGTTTGACTTTCTGTCTGTGGAACCCAAAAGCAGATCTCGGGCATAATGCAACCCCAGCCATTCAATTTCACTGCATGAAAAAAATTGTGTAAATCATTCATTAAACCATTCTTATGTACACTTGTCTAGTTCAATTCAATGCAACAATGTATGTAAAAATGGTTAAGCTCCAAAAATGTCCCAGAAAAGATCCTAAAAATAATCAATGATTTCACAACTTGTGTGTTTGTGTTGTAAGTCTTCTGAAGCCATATAATAGCTTTTTCCTTTTTTAAAAAAAAAAAGACTGAACTTGAAGTTATAATTCAGAGTTAAAATGTCTTATATTCAAATGCAAATGATAATAAGAAAAAAATGCATAGCATTATTGGCGCCAAACCTGTGATATTATTTTTCTGAGTAACATGAATGAGATTTGAGAGCATGAGGGAAGATTTTCAGAGAATAACTGATTAAAAAACACAAGTACACAGTCAAACAATACAATTTCACACAGAGAAAGTTCATAGTAATAAAGTACTTGCATGTGGTGCAGGTAACTCACTGTAATTCAATGTTGCCACTGAAATGTTCAGATTATTTTAGAAATGTACCGTTCTGGGGAAACAAAAAAACAAAGCTGATTATTCACAACATAATATTTATTGACCAGTAAATGGCTTTAAAATGGTATTTGAGAGAATGAGGGCACCTGTAAAGTAAAGTTAGGCTAAACAAAAACAGACCAAACTATATTAACCTGATTTTGTTATTCATAACAAACGCCAATGAGGGCAGCAGGAATCAGCTAAATTAGTTAGGCTATATCAGCAATTTGAAGACACAGTTGTACAGAATATGTTGAATTGAATGACTAAATCAATCTAAGACAATTATCACGGCTAAAACCTTCATACCAGATACTGTGCAATAAACGAGTACACTGTAAAAACGTAGTAATGTATAATAAATATAGTTTATATATATGTGTGTTGGAATATATAGTGATTAGACTCTGTATTTATATTTATTTGGCGAGTTTACAAACCTTGTAACGGAGAGCCGAACAAACGGCGGAAGCTTTGATGAGAGGAGCCGTTACTTTCAAACCCGATGATGATCAGCTGAGCTTTGTTGCGCGCGAGGATCACTGAAGCGACGACAGCAGAGGAATAGCAGCAGTTTCGTGACAGAATAAAACTTTTCTCCTCCTGGTTCTTCATATTATTAATATTATTTACTGTTGTTGTTTAAGGTTTAAATTAATCAATAAAATAGGCCTATAGATGAATATCAGATGATGTCACCAACGTCTCCTCACTGACGTCACTCACTTCTAAAACTTGTCTGCCGCCATCTTGAGTACCTGATTCACGTCAGTCGCAAAGGAACTAGCTAGCTATGCCTTCAATATGTTGTGCGGTGGGATGCAACAACAAAAAAGGAGACCCCAAAATATCCTTTTACAGGCTACCTCAGGAAGAAAAAATACGCCGTAATTTGTGGGTGGGACGGGTGGGACATGTCACCACTTATGAAACATCTCTCATGAATGTACCAATACAAATAAACAAAACATCTCCAGTTAACTAGCAGAGCATTCATTTCGTTCGTTTGTTAAATAAGAGGCGATCTAGCGCTGAAATGTGTTGTTTCTGAAATCAAGTGATCAAAGTGTTCGTTGCCGCTGCGATCAGTGGTGCGGATACTGTGTTTGTTTGTGGCTCGCGCACAGTCTTCACTTCACGAGCGCTTCAATGTGGAGAGACTCTCTATTCGTTCCGGTGAAATTACAAAAACTGCACACAAACGTGTCCCTGCCTGATAACCACTGATAAACATAATCGGTTTTGTTAAGAAAAAAAGAAAAAAAACTATATGAGTGCAGATTAGAACCCAGAATCTCTGACACGCTTGGCAAAAGTTCTGCCCCTGGACCATTTAAATACACGCTTAAAATAGTTGGATCAATATATAATATTGTAACGAATACGACTTTGGGTTAATTTGAATTAGCTCAAGAATATAGGGAATTTTGGAAATATTAATAATTATGACTCATGGTCATAATTCATAAGTCGCATGTACATTTATTTTATCAATTATAGAGATTACCTTGTTCTGTAACTGGTCTGATCGTTATTCGTCCCGCGAATAAATGTGAGATTATCACAGTTAAGAAGGGGTATCCCTTTACAAACTCCAAGAAAGTTTTATCTTCTGGCCACGAACATCAAACTTTCTGAGTTTATTAATTAAAACTACTCAATGTAGTCTATATATATCGAGCTTGTAGCTGGATCTTTTGTTTCATTGACTTCAAATACAGAGACAGTTAAAAGGATATATGGATTTTAATAAATGTAAAACTAGAGATTATATGAGCTACAAATACAAACGTACGTAAAAATACAAACAATAAAGCAAACACACATTTAACCAAACAAGAAAATACGTGATCAGAATAAAATGAAATGAAAGAAAGAAAGAAAGAAATAGAGAGAAGGGAAAAGCTAGTAATTATTACATACAGAAACCTAGGTTCACGAGACACCTGGAAACAGCTTTCAGAGAGGGTTTTAAAGTTACTTGCACGTTCGTTCTCTGTTCGGGCGAGGCTGAAGCAGGAAGCGAGGGTGGTGTCCTGTTTTCCGCTGCGTCTTCCAGTGCCGCAGAAGTTTTAAAAGGCTCACTGAAATGTAACGTTACCGAGAAAGTTCGTCTCCCGGGATGGGAGAGGCCGGAAATCTTGGCTTCTAAGAGGGAAATCTATGACTCGAACATGCGTTCGTTCGATAGAGAAGGCCAGAGCCTTCTTCAGATGTTCCTGGGAGAAGCGCTGCGCCGGGGCGGCAGCAGGAGATGAGAGAGGAAGAGAGCAGGGATCAGAGCAGGGATCAGAGAGCGATCAGAGGGGGTTTCTGCCTTTTAAAGGTCCCATTCAATGGATTATTTTTATTATTTTATCATTTTTCCAGGGGTGCCCTTATAATGTTAGCATGTTTTATAGATCAAAAATTGTTATAATTTAGAATTAAAAGGCATATTTCCTAGCCTGATTTCATTCCCTGGTTTGAACACTCTGTTTGAAGGGGCGTGTCTGCTGTGAGACTTCAGTGTAAACGCCCTCTGCTGTGATTGGCTGCTGTGAGACTTCAGTGTAAACGCCCTCTGCTGTGATTGGCTGCTGTGAGACTTCAGTGTAAACGCCCTCTGCTGTGATTGGCTGCTGTGAGACTTCAGTGTAAACGCCCTCTGCTGTGATTGGCTGCTGTGAGACTTCAGTGTAAACGCCCTCTGCTGTGATTGGCTGACATGCT
This sequence comes from Leucaspius delineatus, assembly GCA_023718395.1. Classification (NCBI taxonomy): domain Eukaryota; kingdom Metazoa; phylum Chordata; class Actinopteri; order Cypriniformes; family Leuciscidae; genus Leucaspius; species Leucaspius delineatus. Next base: position 7,866,238 of record CM043362.1, read on the forward strand.
TGCATATGAAATATCTGGCATTACATGTGGAACTCTCTCGAACACTTTTACTATTACAGCTATCATACGTTTTTACTATTACAACTATCGGGATTAACGAATCGTGAGAAGTTTTTTAAGTATTTAGATCTATTTCAATCACATAAAAAATTGCAGTGAGCGTTGAGCAGATGACAGCCTGTTGATCGCGTGAAAAAAGATCTTATCATTGCAACGCAGTTTCTGCACTCACTAATGATTTCACCAATGCAAACATGAGGCATATAAATACAGTAAGAGCTTCGTTGTGCAGTGTAACAGCGTCATTTATTTCATAACGAGTTTTGGCAAGTGTCCAGATAAACTCGCGCTGTGTGATTGATTGACAGCTTGGACAATTGGAAAGGGATTGTTCTTTGATCGCTTTCTGTATATTAATCACTGTTTAAGTAAGATTATTTTCATCCTACTAAGAGAAACGATGTGGAGTTGATCGCTACTTCCATATTAAATCACTACTTGTACTTACCGCTTGCTGGAATATAGTTGAAATTGCCCCCTTCGTCAGTATGAAACGCTGAGAGAAGCCTGCTTGATATTATCCCAGGTTAGAAAAACAGTCCGTGGTGAAATGGACAGAGCAAACTAACAACTTCGAATTAAACTTTTGCCGTATCCGATTATAGATAAACATCAACCGTCTGTTGACATTTCGCCATCAATACGCCTGTGTTCCTGTGGGCGGAGCTTAGTCTAAACACGGTTCTGGTGATGTCACTAATGAAGGAAGTAGAGGGGTGTAGTCCAATCGAGACGTTTTTTGTAGACAACTTCTGTTAAATAAAATATCTCGCTTGGCATTGAACTTTTAGCATTTTAATTTTACAGATATTATTTATACTCTAACAACAACATTACACATTAACTAAACTTTGAAACATGGAATCGCATGCAACGGGACCTTTAACAGACCTCTGTTTATGCAGAGGCCCAGCGAATCAGATTGTCTTTTCTGAAGCGGGAAAAATTCTCTTTGTGTAAAGAAAAACACGCCTCCTTTGACGATGTGTTTTATGAGGGAAAGGATCATATTTAGAAATATGATATTTCCTGGAACAAATGCATATTATTGTACTTTGCAGTCAAGATTCGACTCCGTTAGATGGAGAGGATTACAGAGATATCAAAAATAGAATATAGACGCTGTAGCAATGCACAGATACATTATTATTCATTAGTATAGGCATTTTAGTGCTATTAATGTTACAATAGAACATATATGCTTTCCTATGGTTTACACACACCTCTTAACACAAAAAGGGATATATTTAGTACATTTAAGACTTTATTGGTGAAAAGTCATTTCCTGTGGTGGGTTTCTGTCTGAAAGTCCACAAGTGTGTGTGTGTGTGTGTGTGTGTGTGTGTGTGTGTGTGTGTGTGTGTGTGTGTGCGTGGATGTGTGGAATGTCACGAGGCTGTGAGGTTGGGGGGAGTACCAGCCAAACTGGCGCTGGCAAATTGGTCCTCGTGGGGCAATTATTAACCAGCAAGGCCATCACATGACCACTTAATGCGAAAAACAGATGTCATTGTTGCTACAATATCATTGAATGCCAGGATTGGTAGTTCGGTAGCAGCGGACAGAGGCTGGAAGTACGCATCAGGTATCGCGTAGGGATCACACCCTAACGATATTATTTTTTGAAAGTAGCGTTTCGTTTCATGTCAGTCGAGGTGCGAAATGTTGTCTTTCGTAGCCATTTACTGTATCCGTAAGAAGCTGTAAATAGTAGCAAGCTAGCTAGCTAATGCTTGTCAGTACCATAGACAGTACTCGGTAGGTACTCGAGATGGTGGCAGTCAACTGGAAAAAGAGCAGATGACGTAAGAGGTCATGTGACTGATATTCATGTATACTAAATAAATGTAAGCTACCCAGGTGAAAAAGACGTAGGCCACTGTTAAATGTATTAAAAATGCATTAAAGTATATTTGTATTGTAGGCCTACTAAAACACACTCAAGTACATTTTTAATACATTTAATAGTATGACTTTTTCACCTGGGTATACTGAATCAAACTTAAGTAGCCTATAATAATAATAATAGGATAATAATAATCTTATTCTGGCCTCATTGAACCATTGGGTTCCTCCAGATGCTGGCTTTAACATAAGAGATCTTCCAGGAATCACTTAAATGTTAAAAGATCTTCCAATAACCCATTTATCGCATTCAAGTTCCTCTATTTTCCCTCAAAGCACTTCGAGGTCTCATGGTAATGAAAAGGTGACTCCAGAACCTCTGAACTAAATACAAAGAGCTTAAAGGATCCCATAAGTTCCAGCAAGAACCTCAAAGATTGTCAATGCTCCTCCAGTAACCCTACTATAGGATAAACAGATTTGAGGCACTTAAATTACATTTTGAAGTTCCTCGAGTATCCGACTAAAGGAGCCTCAAATATCCTGTCGGATAATATTTGAGGCTCCTTTAGTTTTTACAGTGTAGGAGACAATGAGCACATGAACCGTTGTGCCGTGCTGCTTATATTTATCACGCAGTAAAAACACCCCTACCTGCACCTGAAACAGCCTGTGGATGAGAGTCTGAAAGAAGGACTGAAGGCGTGAGATTGTGTTGGTCATTCATGACACTTCATTCAACAACTACAACAGCTCGTACGCATCATACACCATTACGTCATTGCACACGCACAGAACTTTCCAGATTCGGTTTTCAATCTGATCAAGTGTTCGATTAAGGTGTTTACATTGTGTGTGTGTATGTGTGAGTGATAAAGTGAGAATTGTTTATCATTTGCTGTTATTAATCTATTCCAGTTTTTCATTAATATCTCTGGCTGTAATATGAATATACTAATATCTCTGGCTGTGTTTTCCTGAAATGATCTCCAGATGTGATGTGACTCAGTAATGTCTCATACTCATATGTGTCTGTCTGTGTGTTTTATTGTAGGACTCTCAGTGTTTAGACGTCAGTTCAGTTTCCTCAGGATCAGCTGATGGTGAATAAAGAGCCGCTACAGAGACTGAATACACAGAGACACACAGCGATCACACTGACGTGTGTGTGTGACTTCACACCAGTTTCTTGTTTTATAGTAATGGCTCATGAAAATAAGTGCTGAAAACAGCAGCTTTGAATTGTTTCAAATTTGTTAGATATTGATCACAATGTAGATGGTGAAACACTCAAAATACGTGGCAAACGGTTAAAGCAAAGTGAAAACAAGCCTTAAACAATAGATTTATTGTGCAATACAGACAGTGTTGGGAAAAGTGTTATAAGTTTTTTATAACTTGGGAAAAGTGTTATAAGTAAATTATACCAGCAGAGGAAGACAAAGATTATGCAAATAATTTCACTGAACATTTATTTCTGTCAATTCTTTTTTATATTAATCAATTTTGTATATGATGATCTATTAACATTTCCAAATAAATTTTCACAATCTTTTACTGGTTTCTTGTTTTTCCCTCCTGCCTCTGAACAAAGTTAATTACTAATTGCAATATTAATTTTATCATATTCCTCTTAATGTATCAAGTATTTCTAAAGCCAACAACTAAAAAACAGTGATATGAGTGCGGGCTGCGATTTGATCCAGAAATCAATCCGGAGGGTGAGTGTTTGTTAAACTAATCTAGTTACAAAGTTTTTTCATAATCGAAAGTGTTACTTATTATTTGTATACTGCACTATATATGTATAAATCTATTATTTACATTCATACTCCTACGTTTCCATGACCAAACGAGAGCATGCATGGCTCTGGTTTCTTGTGTGTTGTAAGAAACACAACAGAGTCAGAAATATGCAGTGTTGTTAATAGAAATAATAAGCTTGCTTGAATATAATGCATATATGTGACCCTGGATCACAAAACCAGTCACAAGTCGCACAGGTATATTTGTGGCAATGGCCAACAATACATTGTATGGGTCCAAATTAACGATTTTTCTTTTATGCCAAAAATCATTTGGATATTAACTAAAGATCATGTTCCATGAAGATATTTAGTAAATTTCCTACCGTAAATATATAAAACATTTATTTTTGTGAGTGAATGCAGCACAATCGCCAACATAAATGGACAACTTTAAAGGAGATTTTCTCAATGTTTCGTTTTTTTGCACCCTCAGACTCCAGATTTTCAATTAGTTTTATCTCGGCAAAATATTATCCTATCCTAACAAACCATACATCAACTATTTATTCAGCTTTCAGATGATGTACAAATCTCAATTTCAAAAAATGTGACTGGTTTTGGGTCACGTATATGTGTTATTGTGAACTGGACAGCACTGCATCCACTACTCTATCCTCCTTATCAAGGACTCTTGCATTATAATAATACATCACCAAACATTATTTAATGTATAAAAAAGATATTTATTTGTAAAGGAAAATGTCACATAACTTAATTATTTGCCTTATTTTTTTTTCCTGAAACAATACATACTTTTTATATTAATTATTATTAAATACTAATAATTAATATATTAAACTGATATTTGTGAACACATGCGACGCTGACACTGCTTGACAAACATGCATGTAATGTTTGTTAATATTATTTTAAGTGTTACCCAAGTTTGCGTCTAATTATAATTGAGATTTTTCTTGAACTTTCCTGAGAAAAATAAACAATTTTACAGAAAATCCTTGAAACATTGTTTTACTTGGATTTTGCTCCTTCATTCAGGTTCAGCTAAACTGATTCAATAAAAATATATTAAAGAAGAAAAAAAATAATTTAATAAAAACAGTAATGTAAAAATATTAACAATAATAAACTACTTCCATTACTAATGATTATATAATTCACACATGTTAAAATAAGTGATTGGATAATAATGTTACACGTGATTTTTAGTGTTTTAAGTGTAAAAACTCTCAGATAGTTTTAGCATGTTATTGAATATGGTAATGATAATGTATTTGGTCTTGGCGGATTAGATCTGCTACACTGCTGTTGATTATTACTGTTACAGAGCAAGTATGGACTCGTTACTGCTAATAGATACACAGATCATGTAAGATATGCTGATGCTGCATAAATAATGTACATACGTGTGTTTGCCTTTGTCCAGTGTGGTGATGTTATTTATTAATGGTCTGTACTTTTGTTGTCTGATGAATGATTTTTTCGGCAGCTGAAAATGCGTCTGATCTTTGATGGAGAAAAAGAGTTTGAGCTGAAGATGAGCCTGTGGGGGGTGAGTTTCAGTGACCATCCATTATCTGTCCTTAAAACACATTTACTGTCATTGAGATAACATTATTGATTTATTCATATATTGAACTAGCTTTTATTTTTAAATTTTGCATTTTAATTTTAAAGGTTTAGTAATTTTGTTGTGTGTTTTTGTCTTTTTTTTATTAGTTAACTTTATTTCAGTTTAAGTTTGATATTTCAGTACTAAAATGTTGCCTTGGAAAACGTTTTTTTTAATATTTCATTTTATTTCAGTTTATTTCAGAAGAAGAAGAAGAAGAAGAAGAAGAAGAAGAAGAAGAAGAAAATAATTTCAAACGCTTTAATAATATAAACTCAGGAACAGGAGATCAGGTTAGACATAGACAAACAATACCAGACACTGAACTACTACTTCTTTTTTATTGGCGACCATATGGAGCATTATCACCACCTACTGTATCTTAATTACTTTTACTTAAATCCTTGTGTTCAGTCCAGTTTGTTGTAAAAAAGATGAGATGTGTTTAAGTACCATCTTTCCAGAGTTATTTGAGAAAATAGTTGTAATGTCCATTTGTTTAATTCCTTCATGTTCCAGTCCATTCCTTAAAGCCAGTCTTTGCGTTGAGTATTAAGTGCATTCAAACAGCACGTTCCACAGTTTCCAGTTGACTGCATGTCTCACAATTTCCAGATATATGTTTTCCTATAAGATGTAGAGATGCATTTAACTTTGTGTGACCTAGTCTAATTCTGCTAAATTGACACTGTTCTCTCCTGCTCTTCCCCACTGACTTTTCTTCCCCCACTTTCTGCTGTATCTTATATAAATGTCTTCCTTTATTTTCCTTATCCCATAAACTCTGCCACTGTAACTTAATTTTGCTCTGTACATATGATTTAATCTCTACTTTACTAACTGGTACTGCCACCTCTACCTGATTTACTTTCAACCCATTTTTAGCTAAATTATCTGCCATCTCATTCCCTTGTATGCCAATGTGTGCTGGGACCCATAAAAACTGAACATCAATCCCCGGACTACTTACTCTATATAAAGATAACAAAATGTCATACATAATATCCTCCCTACATTTTGACATTGCACTTTTGAGACTAATCAGAGCAGCACTTGAATCTGAACAAATTAGCATTGTCATGGGATTGACTTCCTCTATCCACTGTAATGCAAACAAAATTGCCATCATTTCTGCTGCATACACCGATAAATGATCAGTTAATCTTTTAAACACCTTAATTTTTAATTCTGGAATATAATAAGCACAGCTTGATTTTCCGTTCTCTGGATTTTTAGACCCATCTGTGAATAATTGTACGTAATACCCATCTCTTATGTTCACATAAGCTTGCATATCAAAAATGTTTTTACTTAAACTAAACTGTTTCAGTAAAGAAAGATCAACTCTAGGCTGAGGTAATAACCATTGTGGAACAGCTAGTATTAAATAACGACCCAATCATTGATTCCTAACTCCTTTGTTATATCCAAAATTACATTATACCTCCTTTTTAATTTTGCTGCTTTCCCAACTTTCATTTAGAATCTTTTTGTACGATGTGTGTCCTTTTGACTTTGTAAATTAGCCCAATAATTAGCCCTCAATTTCCTTCTTCGAGTCAGTGGCATTTCTCCAACTTCCACCTGAAGCGCTGATATTGGTGTTCAGACCATAGACAGTAAAAGAAATGGACACAGCGACCCCATTGGAACTCAATTGAGACAAGTGAAGCCCATTTTTAGCGATTTTTAGCACTTCCTTTCCTGACGCGCAGACTCAAACCGAGCAAAGCATTACACGGACCACGTGAGCAACCCGTCTGTCTTCTAGTAGCTGTGCCAAGAGAAATCTGAATCATTCCCTTCCGAATCTTGCAGAGACGGAGAGTGTGAGTAGGAGCTGTCCATGAGCTTGGAGCAGGAGCAACTTTTGCTAGGTATTCTGATTAATTATATTGTCATTTTGCCTCCACGTCCCCCGATTGCCCGCGAGCTTCTCCTCCTGTCCATACGGTAATCTCTCTACTGTGCGACAGAGAGTCGCGTGGTTATGACGCAATCGTTAGCCTACTTTTACAAAAACTGCTTCTACGGGGCCATAACATAAGCTACAAGGTAATGGAGCATTTTATACATTGTCGTGTTTCTTTAGAAATAAATAATGGACAAATGGAGTCTTCAAACGCCTCAGGTGTGAAGTTATTCACTGTCAAAGTGACGCCAAAATGAATGGGAGTCAATGGGATGCTAACTGCAGGTGAAGTTCTGCTACAAGATGGTGGCACGCGGCCGGCTTCAACTTCCGGTCGACTTCCTTGCCGCCTGGTTCAGACACTGAACTACTTCTTCTTCTTCTTCTTCTTCTTCTTCTTCTTCTTCCTGTTACTGGCCGCTCACTCCTTATGAGTATTACCGCCACCTACTGTACATCCTACATGGGTCAGACACTGAACTGAATACAGGCTGGAACTAAATACACAGTGGTGATGACACAAACGACAGGCAGCTGTGAGGAAGGTGATCAGTGTCCATGGTTACAGATTGGTGGTGAAAAACAGAGAGGGAAACACAGGTGACGAATGAAAACAACTAAAAGTCTATGAACTGAACATAATGGTGACGCACTGATTTATATTTCCATAAGTTTCCCAGATCTTTAAAATAAATGTTTAAATTATCTGATATTTCATGGTTGTGGGACCCTTGATCATTTCTTCAAGACTGTTTATCTGTAAACATATTTATCCAAATAAAAGGTATTTAACACCTGCATTTAAATAAAGATCTATGGGGTCTCAGTATAGTCACACCTGTCCTAAATCCAGACATTCAAGACCAGAGGAATGCAGCACAGGAGATCTGGACAGGTGAGACCAACAGGTATCAAACACCTCAGTTTGATTTTGACCATAAGCAACGAAAAATTAATAAACATATGAGGTGCTATTTCTAAAGAAATATAAATAAACATGTCAACATGTTTTTATGGAAAAATGATGGACAAAGGACAGTCTAAAAAACAACCTGTCTCACGAGAGACACTGCACATAATCAAAAATACTTAAAAAGGTAGAGAAACTCACCAATAATAAAGCCAATCAAGAAGAAAGCTGTAATAACCGTTAACCGGCAGATCCAGCTGATTATTTTATCCTCAGATCACATTTGACTAAGCGCCGCACATAATTTGTTGAAAGCTGGAGAACTAGAACATCGAGCAGGAGAAGAGACCCAGATAGCAAGCACATTTGGGCCGATTCCGGCTGAAATGCGTTACTGTCGGCTCAGTGTCGGCATCGGTGAAAAGATAATGGGCCAGAGTCGTGCCGACTGTGTACACAACACTTCTGTCTGACATACGGCTTTTTATGAAGGGCCAGTGTCGGCTAAAAGCAGTTTTACTCGCGCTGGCTCATATACGGCGTTTTATGAACGGGCCAGTGTCGGCTAAAAGCGGTGGTACTCGCGCTGGCTCATATACGGCGTTTTATGAACGGGCCAGTGTCGGCTAAAAGCGGTGGTAGTCGCGCTGGCTCATATACGGCGTTTTATGAACGGGCCAGTGTCGGCTAAAAGCGGTGGTAGTCGCGCTGGCTCATATACGGCATTTTATGAACGGGCCAGTGTCGGCTAAAAGCGGTTGTACTCGCACTGGCTCATATACGGCGTTTTATGAATGGGCCAGTGTCGGCTAAAAGCGGTGGTACTCGCGCTGGCTCATATACGGCGTTTTATGAACGGGCCAGTGTCGGCTAAAAGCAGTTGTACTCGCGCTGGCTCATGTACGGCTTTTTATGAAGGGCCAGTGTCGGCTAAAAGCAGTTGTACTCCCGCTGGCTCATGTACGGCTTTTTATGAAGGGCCAGTGTCGGCTAAAAGCAGTTGTACTCGCGCTGGCTCATATACGGCGTTTTATGAACGGGCCAGTGTCGGCTAAAAGCGGTGGTACTCGCGCTGGCTCATATACGGCGTTTTATGAACGGGCCAGTGTCGGCTAAAAGCGGTTGTACTCGCACTGGCTCATATACGGCGTTTTATGAATGGGCCAGTGTCGGCTAAAAGCAGTTGTACTCGCGCTGGCTCATGTACGGCTTTTTATGAAGGGCCAGTGTCGGCTAAAAGCAGTTGTACTCGCGCTGGCTCATGTACGGCTTTTTATGAAGGGCCAGTGTCGGCTAAAAGCAGTTGTACTCGCGCTGGCTCATATACGGCTTTTTATGAAGGGCCAGTGTCGGCTAAAAGCAGTTGTACTCGCGCTATAATATAAGTTAGCTGTGTGTATTTACCATCGGCCCGAGTTCGTTTTGTCACAAGCGGGCCACTTGAAAAAAGGTTTTGGCGGTTAATTTAAATCCTGAGGAAGATCTTGCAGGCTGCAGACGCAGACCAACGTTTTCGAGAGGAATCATTCATCTGAAAAAACGAGTAAGTAATTTAAATAATTTGTTGTTATAGTGCTGTTTGATGTATTAATTGTCAAGATAAATAGTGTTTTTATATATATCTAACGTTAGATCAGATGTTTACGATGATAATACGTTACTTCAGAATATCCATTCGGTCCCGGAGAGAGTGTTGAGCTACGGTCTCTTTTTAGGATAAATTTAAGGGGTTTTTTTATTAGGGAAAACTGCTGTGCTGTATCCAGTGCACTGGATTTTGGCTAATGAAATGATATTGAGTTTTATTCCTGTGCTCAAACTTAGTCAGTCAATTCGTCTTTTTCAACGAGTAGTTCATAGGAGTCGAATCATAGTCAGACTACGCTATCGGCGCCATAGTTCTCTATACAGGCGATTCTGATTTGATTCACAAACTCTCAAAAGAGTAATTTATTTGTGAATCGAACTACATTGACCACAGTGTACTACACCCGCGGAGACAACGTGTAACAGTTAACGTTAGGCTACAATCTAAAATAAAAAATAAGATTTATTTGGTTTTAACACTCCTGGGGAACTCCGAAAAGCGTTAGATACATAAGAGAAGCTGCAAAATAAGTGCAGCTTCTTAATTCATTGTCTTTGGCACGTCTTGTGTTCTTGAATGTAGCGTATAATCTGCTTTATTTTATTTATTTATTGCGTAATCTGCTTTAGAGCAGGTGCATTTTAGAGTTAAAGAAAAATTTAAAGCGTATACCACTGTGTAATGTTATTAAAATGGTAGTTCTTAACATTTTACTGCAGAGGGGATGTTAACTTACAATGATTAGGCTATGAACGAACATCTGAACGCACTGTTTGGAATCTGACACCAACGCTTTTTACAGATATTTTGGTAACACTACAATAAGGTTTCATTCGTTAATGTAGGCTAGGTTTACATTAGTTAATATGGACTAAGAATGCACAATACTTAAGCATTTATTAATCTTAGTTCATTTTCATTTTGACATTTGCTAATGCATTATTAAAATCAAAAGTTGTATTTGTTAAGATTAGTTAATGCACTGTGAACTAATTTTTATTATACATTTTTGTTGTATTTTTATTAACTAATGTTAACAAAGATTAATAAATATTGTAACAAATGTAGGCTATTGTTCATTGGTAATGTTAGTTAACACATAGCCTAATTTTAACAATTGAGACCTTATTGTAAAGTGTTACAGATATTTTAAACTGCTGTATGAACTCTGGCAACAACATTTGTTAAACCTATGTGCTTAAACTAATGCTTAAGATTTAATATTGACCTCACAGTATCTATTCCTTTATTTAAAAGGTGCAGTTCAGAGAAACCCTCACAGCTAATGCTGCTGAGATGGAGATCGAGGGATCATGGACTGGCAGCAGAACGAGGGGCAGACACAAGATACGTTTAAATCTATTTAAAAACACACACCTCTTTAACCTAGCATAAACATAACACACTCTCACATTTCTAAAATTCACATCTGTTAAAGGATTGTTAGGCTGCATAAATTCAGTCAACCAGAACCGGAAACACTTCCCATTACACCGAATGTACTTGTTACATCATAAGAAGAATGGCATCTATGCTAATGTTAGTCTCTCTGTCTCAGTCTTATCCCAAGGTTACTGAATTCAGCCAGATCTAGTCCATATCCAGACCAGATGATGGACCTGCACCCTCAGATGACCACAACAGCCCTGAATGCCAGACGAGAACATCACAACTAGATGAGACCTAGAAACAAACGCCATGAAGACCTCGTTGACACAACAGTCCTCGACACAGTCATCGGATCAGATCCACGAGAGCCAGACCAGTCTTCCGCACAGACCCAACGGCCAGCTTCAACCCCAGATGCTGGTGTGATCTTATGAAGGTAAAAGAGTAGCAACACTCCAGAGCATGTAAATGTGAGTTTGTGAATTGTACAATAAATATTTGTACTTGAAAACCTATTGAATGTTGAGATTTTCACTCAAAGACAATAGTCACAAACCTGTATTCTTTCATTCACATTCGCAATACAACCTCAATTAGGCATTTGCAACTTCTCAAATCTGCCATTGCTATTTCAAATCTTCACACATTGACTTTGCAACTATTTTCGCGATATATTTAGATGCCTAACTACTGTATAACTTGTGTGCACTTGCAAACTTAGTGGCGGTGAGAGAGAAAGGCGGGGCAATTAAAAAAAATTGCAATGGCAAATTTGAGAAGTTGCAAATGCCTAATTGAGGTTTTCACATTGGAGGTTTTCACATTGGAGGTTTTCACATTGGAGCTGTGAGTGTAAATAAGTACAAATATCTATTGTACAAGTTCTCAAATTCACATCTACATGCTCTTGAGTTTTGCTGCTCTTTTACCTTGATGTAATCTTTTCCAACCTTCAAGCAAAAGGAGCTGAATAAAATACTCTGAATGATATCAATCCACAATCTGACTTGTGAAGCAGCCTGGATGCTAATACACACCATGTCCGTTGTTTGGTCAGAGGAGAACTGGTCCTTCGACTGAGCCTGTTTTTCTTTCTCCATTCTGTCACTGATGGACTCTGGCTTGCTAAGTTGGGGACACTTATTCTTAATAATATTGATCTGCCTGCATTGACACCATTATATGAGAACTGAACTGAGCTGGACGATGACATCACTGTTTTCTGCAGAGCTGCTTAATAATGAAAATGAACTCTTTTTATAATTGATATACTTTATACAGTTATTGAACAGAACTGAATCAACACTGAACTGAATTCAGCTGAACAATGACACTATTTCTTTTTAGAGCAGCTTTACAGCCAAATTGAACTGTTTGCATCATTGATCATTGTCCTGTTTGACCCTGTAAAGCTGCTTTGAAACGGTCATTACTGTATATAGCACTATATATTTAATGGTGACTTGACATTTGCAAAAGGAATTTATTTAGTGTTAAAGAGAGTGAAAGATAGTTTGTGTGTGAAAGAGTGATGTTTTTCTTTTAATCATATACAGTAAATATAATTTACTTATTATTTTGTAGTTTAAAAATTGTGTTGTAAATAAATGTTAATAGTGTATTTGTTCATTGTTAATACATGCTTATATTAAAGTGTATTTGTTAATTTTATAATAAAAACCCTTAATCTTTTTAAATGGTTGAATTTGTGTTTCACTGCCAGTTTCTGGGCCACATCTGGCCCGGGGACCCAGCCGACTCTCAGCCAGATCTGTCTTACTGTGCCTGGGCCAGACCTGGGCCATATCAATAAATAAGAGTCATTTTACAGGGTGTGGGCCACATCTGGCCCGGGGACCCAGCCGACTCTCAGCCAGTTCTGTCTTACAGTGCCTGGGCCAGACCTGGGCCATATCAATAAATGAGAGTCATTTTACAGTGCCTGGGCCACATCTGGGCCAGAGGAAGTTGTTTGAGTCCGTTTTCAGTGTATTGCGCCAGTTTTGGGCCGGGGACCCAGCCAGAACTGGGCCAGAATTGAAGCAAGGATGAGGGCCAGAGGTGGGCCAGACAAATTTTGCTATGTGGGGAGGAGAGAAATGTAGGCGGGTCTTGGTTGGCTTACGTTGAAAAGTTCATTGCAGCGAATCGGTTCCTTTGAGTGAAAATGATTCACCAACTCGCTCGATTCATGAAGTCCTCGCGCGGCATTTTACGCGTTCCTCTTCGCAGTGACAAATGTTTAAACATCGCCGCTAATAATAAACTACTTCAAAAATCAAGGAGGACAGGTACAATTTATGTGGGTTCCAGCACATGTAGGGGTGAAAGGGAATGAGCAGGTGGATGAATTGGCAAAGAGGGCTTTAAAGAAGGGAAATATAGAAATGCAAATTAAAATAAGTAAAGCAGAGGTCAAAAGTATCATCTGGGAAAAAACTAACCAAATTTGGCAAGAAAGGTGGGACAGAGAGGAGAAAGGAAGGCATTTATATCAAATTCAAAAGAGTGTAAAAATAAATAGGTTAGGTGGTGGGCACAGGAGAGAGGAAACTGTAGTGACAAGGTTAAGGCTGGGGCACGGTGCTTTAAACAGATCACTGAAAATGATAGGAAAACACGAGACAGGCTTGTGTGAGTGGTGTCAGGAAGAGGAGTCAGTGGAGCACATAATTATAAGATGCAGGAGGTATGAGGAACAGAGAGTAACAATGAGGAATAATTTGAGGGAAATAGGGGTGCAGGATTTAACATTAAAAGGAGTGTTGAGCATAGGTGATAGAGCACAGGTTAGGATATTGTTAACTTTCTTAAGGGAAACTGGTTTGTTCAATAGGTTATGAAGATAAAATAGGGATATGGGTAAGTGTGTTGGGTAATGAATGAAAGTGTTTTTTTTTTTTTTTTTTTTTTTTTTTCTGTTTTTTTTTTTTTTTTTTATGTGGAAACTAGATTGTAAGCCTATTGTCTGATTCACACTCCGGAGCAGAAGGGGGCGGTAATGCACCAAAAGCTGGTTGCCAACCGCCGTTAAAAACAAAGAAGAAGAAGAAGAAGAAACTACTTCAACTAACCTAATTAGAAGCCTAAAACCTTCCTGATTTGTTCTCCCAACCTGACCAGCTATAAAGGACTTGTGTCAGCACAGCATCAGTTGGCCGAAAGAAAGTTCGGTTCATGCGCAGTATCTCCAGCTCATGGGCTCTAAATATCGAACGTGTCCGAAAGAAACAGTTCTCGGTTCTATGGTGATTGAGAACCGCTGTACCTGTACGTTCGGTTAGCACACGCATGCGCAGTATGTATCAGCTTCTCGTGCTTGTCAGTTCTCTCAGCACAACATGCCTCAGTTCAGTGAACTGTTGGAGTTACTGGAGTAAAATATAGGCCTACTCCGGGATATTGTTTTATTTTGAGTCGGAGGGACTGTCAGGCATGTCCGAAAGTGAGTAACTTTAGTAACTTGTGGATCAGCGCTGACTCGAGACTGTTACGAACGATTAAGTCCGATTTGATGTAGGCACTATGGATGTAGGCTACTGGTTCGACCGGTTTTTTAGAGTTGATCTTTTGCCATTTAAACAGCCAGAATCGATTCTATACTGAGTGCCAAATGCAAAGTGTTTAATGGAAACCTTCACAAAAGCTAAGACACGAATTTTACGTGCATAAACGGCGGTGGATTTTGTGAATCTGAATGTGATCAAACGTTGATCAAGGTGAGTGTTCAGGTCTCGAGACGTTTTACAGGTGACTTCCGCATTTAGGCCAATATTAGCCTATTTCCCCTAAAGGACATATTTGTTATTTTATATTGATATTTTTCGTTTTAGAGCAAAACATGGTTTCATTGTTTCGTGTTGTCTGTGGTTTATTTAGCTTTGTGTTACTGTTTCTCTGAATCTCAGGTTCCGTTCAGCTGAATTATTGTGAATTATTGTTTGTCATTTCCATTCAGAGTCAGTGGTGAAGATCAGATTCTGTTTCAACTGTTCAGCTTCATCATGGATGAAATTCAAACATCCAGAAATGAAGATTTTTATCCAGGATGCAGGTATTTTGAATAAACTACAGATTAAATAATCTTTAAATTATAGTAAAGATGTTTTTATTAAGTGAAAAACTTTAATTTTATTGAAAACAATGAGACCAGCCAGTTTTTTTTTTTTTTTTTTATTAAAATACCTTTTAAGAACTAATATTAAAATATTATCACCAATATTTTTTTTATGCTATAGTTCAGTTCATCAGAAGAGATCAGAACCAGAGCCCAGCTGTGTGTCTATGAGGAGTGACCGGTCTATGATTCATCCAGTATATTTTAAGAGTGGAGATACACAACATGATCTCAGGTATTACATTTCTATAAAAATATGATTATAGTATGGCATTTTATATTATCAGAACATTATTAATAATATATTCTACAAGATATGAACAATGTACAAGAAGAATGTTTGGTAACACTTTATTTTACAGTGTCCTTGTTACATATGTTGCATGTACTTACCATAGTAATAACAGTAAATTATGCATAATTACATGCAACTAACCCTCAACCAAATCCTAATCCTACCCTAACCCTATAGTAAGTACATGTAGTTACTTAATATTACTCAGTACTTAAATATATAATTACACTGTAACAATGACACCTTAAAATAAAGTGTAACCGAATGTTTTAATGTAATATTTTAATGCATACAGTATAGTGTTGCTCACACAGAGAGACATCTGTGAAAGAACTCATTTCAATGTACAATATTTGTAACAGTGTAAATTAAATAATCATGAAGATTGTTTTATTGATAAATGGATATGTAATATGTTGAATATGGCAAATATGTTTAACTTTAAACTTTGTTATAGTTCAGTTCATCAGAAGAGATCAGAACCAGAGCCCAGCTGTGTGTCTATGAGGAGTGACGCGTCTATGGGTCATCCAGTATATTTTAAGAGTGCAGATACACAGACTGATCTCAGGTATTACATTTCAACAAAATATATGATTAAAAAAAGACATTGTGTTTATTAATACTGTGGTATTTTAATTTTACAGCCATGAAGTCCTCAACAGGTTTAGATCAAATCTGATGAAGAAGTTTGAGTGTCTGTATGAGGGAACGGCACAGCAGGGAAACCCAACACTCCTGAATGAGATTTACACAGAGCTCTACATCACAGAGAGTGAGAGTGGAGAGATCAGTAATGAACATGAGGTGAGACAGATTGAGACACAATCCAGGAGAGCAGCAACAGAGGACACACCGATCAAATGCAGTGACATCTTTAGACCTTTACCTGGACAAGACAAACCCATCAGAACTGTGCTGACAAAGGGAGTCGCTGGCATTGGAAAAACAGTCTCTGTGCAGAAGCTCATCCTGGACTGGGCTGAAGAGAAAGAGAATCAGGACGTCCAGCTCATATTTCCACTTCCGTTCAGAGAGATCAATCTGATGAAGGACAAAACACTCAGTCTTTCAGATGTTCTTCATGTCTTTTTCCCTGAAACTAAAGAAATGGAAATATCCAGTGACAAATATAAAGTGTTGTTCATCTTTGATGGTCTGGATGAGTGTCGTCTGTCTCTGGATTCTCAGAGCGATGTGAGGTTGTGTGATGTAAGTGAATCAGCCTCAGTGGACGTGCTGCTGAAGAACCTCATTGTGGGGAATCTGCTTCCCTCTGCTCTCATCTGGATCACCTCCAGACCAGCAGCAGCCGATCTCGTCCCCTCTGAGTGTGTCCATCGAGTGACAGAGGTACGAGGCTTCAATGATCCACAGAAGGAGGAATACTTCAGGAAGAGAATCAGTGATCAGAGTCTGGCCAATACAATCATCACACACCTGAAGTCATCAAGGAGCCTCTACATCATGTGCCACATCCCAGTGTTCTGCTGGATCTCAGCCGCTGTTCTGGAGAAGATGTTGAGCAAATCAGAGAGTGGAGAGATTCCCAAGACTCTCACTCAGATGTACACACACTTCCTGATCCTTCAGACCAACATCAAACATGAGAAGGACTATGAGAAGACCCTGACAGATGAAGACATGATCCTCAAACTGGGGAAACTGGCTTTTCAGCAGCTTGTGAAAGGCAATGTGATCTTCTATGAGGAAGACCTGAGAGAGTGTGGCATTGATGTGACAGAAGCATCAGTTTACTCAGGATTGTGCACTCAGATCTTCAGAGAGGAGTTTGGCTGGTATCAGGGGAAAGTCTTCTGCTTTGTTCATCTGAGTGTTCAGGAACATCTAGCAGCTCTATATGTGCATCTCGACTATACAATCAATAACAGAAATGTGTTTGACTCAATCACCAAACAGAGTTTGCGGTCTAAAATGAAGGGTTGGTTTCAGCTTAATTCACCAGAAGAACATGTTTCATTATCTGCGCTGCATCAGAGAGCTGTGAATGAGGCTCTACAGAGTAAAAATGGACATCTGGATCTTTTCCTGCGGTTTCTTCTGGGTCTGTCTGTGGAGTCTCATCATATTCTCCTACAAAGACTAATGAAACAGACAAGTAGATCTGACAGCAATGAGAAAACATTTGAGTACATCAAGGAGAAGATCAGGACCATTGACTCTCCAGAGAAATCCATCAATCTGTTCCACTGTCTGAATGAACTGGGTGATCGTTCACTAGTGGAGGAAATACAACAGTATCTGAAATCTGGAAGAATAAAGGAAGCCAAACTCTCTTCATCTCAGTGGTCAGCTGTAGTCTTTGTGTTGTTGACATCAGAGAAGAAGCTGGACAAGTTTGATATTAATGATTTTGTTGGAAGAGACAATAAAACTGAACAACTAAAGGTTCTTCAGAAGCTTCTTCCTGTGATTAAAGAATCCAGATCAGTTCAGTAAGTATCAATCAGAACAATCAGTTCACTGTTAAAACATCAGGAAAATAAAAGATTCATAAATCTTCAGTGCTGTAGATGTTGTCTAGAGTTCAGTGGTCAGTATTTGATGTGTTTCTTAAACCGTGACAATGTAAACTCCTTCAGGCATTCAAACAAAGTCAGAAAATGTGTTTATGAATAAATAATTCAGGTTTACTAGTTGAATGTTCTTGCACATAAAGAAGGAATTTAAATATTTAAATGAAATGATAAAAGAAATTAAGACCAAGCAAACAACTGGAGAAACAGCTAATTTATCAAGCAGCTCAAATCTCCTAAAAAACATTTGATGTATGGTTTACACAGCAGAGTCATACATTTACATTTTACTATTATATGGACAATTAAACATTTACTTGATGTATAGCTTAAAATTTACTAAAACTTCACAATTCAATTTTACTGTGAGATTGACAATAAAGAATCAATGTATTTTTGTCATGAAAATCTGTTAATGAGAGGATTCGTGAGCGTGAAGAACTCGGCACTGAACAAAAAAGAGATCAGCAAACATGTCTGTGATTGGCTACAGTTCTTACCGCTGCAAAAGCAATATTGTTGTAAATTTTTAACCTTGGATAAGAATTTTACATTGTTAAATTATATTGGAATTGAAATTTGTTGGAAAGGTATTTGATAGTGTTTAAATTATGCTATTTGATTTTCATCTCTCTACAGGTTGAGTTATTGTGATCTCACAGATGAAGGTTTTGCTGCTCTGACTTCAGCTCTGATATCAAACCCTGAACACCTGAGAGAACTGAGTATGTCATGGAATAAAATAGGAGAATCAGTGAATCTGCTGTCTGATGTACTACAGAATCCTCACTGTAAACTGGAGAAACTGTGGTAAGATCATATTTGACTCTCACACATGAATCACAATGTAAAGTATATTTGAAGTGTTCAGCCTCTTTCTGCTGCTGTGAGTTCAGATTATTGAGCTGTAAATGATTGAACACATGAGCTGATCCTCAATAACATGAAACTGCAGGACTGAGAGTCACACTGAAATACTATGTTGTGAATAGTCTAATTTATTAAAGCAGATTTTGCACAAGACTGAATTTTAATATAGTGCAAATAAGAGATTATTTTTCCTGATTGAATGATACTTTAGATGTTTTATGAACAGAATCCTCACTGTAAACTGGAGAAATTAGAGTAAGATCATATTTGACTCTCACACATGAATCACAATGTAAAGTATAATTGAAGTGTTCAGCCTCTTTCTGCTGCTGTGAGTTAGAATTTATAGTAAAAGCACATTGATTATAGCCTGGTTAAAACCAGACCATTCTCAGTAGTAACTGAGTTATGGTCTGGCAAAGCTTCATGAATAACTCATTTCCAAAGGGGCGTCACCAACGGACGTCGCTCAAATGCCTCTGGGCGCAATTGGATAGACCTAAAACCAATCAGAGCGATCATCATCGTGTAAAGCCATATGCTGCATCCAAGTTACACTACGCCATAAAAGTATGTACTCTTTTTGTGAAGAAAATGTATTTACTTTTGAATGTGTAGCAAAAAAGTAGGCAAGCTTTGGGACATACTACTTCATCATCTTTATTGGACGGATCTGTCGTGTGCATCCTGTCACGTAAACTGCCCTGTCAATCATCTTGTCACAGTTAAAATCCTCTATTAAATCTAATTTAATTTCCTACTGTTTCGGAGAGAAATGTAGTAG
This sequence comes from Leucaspius delineatus, assembly GCA_023718395.1. Taxonomy (NCBI): domain Eukaryota; kingdom Metazoa; phylum Chordata; class Actinopteri; order Cypriniformes; family Leuciscidae; genus Leucaspius; species Leucaspius delineatus. The sequence goes on from CM043362.1 coordinate 7,885,923, forward strand.
CACGTTCATCTGCCAGTGGGTCTTTCATGGAGACTGTCCTCATGTGTTTGCAATTTGAATATAATAATGCATTTAAAAGTTGGTGCGCTTCACCAACGGACGTCGCTCAAATGCCTCTGGGCGCAATTGGATAGACCTAAAACCAATTAGAGCGATCGTCATCGTGTAAAGCTGAGCTTTCAACGTTTTCTGATTAGTGCCGCAATTTGGACGGATTAGAAATGGGCTTGAATGAGCTCTTTGCCAGACTACTTGCAGAGCAAATCTAAATTTGTCGGAAGTTTGTCTGGGTTTTCCCAGGCTATCTTTCTGCTGCTGTGAGTTCAGATTATTGAGCTGTAAATGATTGAACACATGAGCTGATCCTCAATAACATGAAACTGCAGGACTGAGTCACACTGAAATACACACTTTCACACACAATCAACATTTCAGTCTCTTGACTTTAAACAGACTCGAGCTCAACACAGTCAGAACTGAGAAATGAAGAACATGCTGGATTCATTCTTACTGTTAATTATGTTCATCTTTCTGCATTGACACTTTCTAAAGGATTGTTTTAATTTTGTAAAATGAAAACACACACACACACACACACATAGCCTAGAAATCTAGACGCACCCTAGCGGAAGCAAAATTTATTTCGCAGCCAGGGGGGTCTAGCAACTCTCAATAGACCTTCTAGCTGCAAAAACCTAAATTGGGTCAGGCCAATCATGTCGTGTATAGAGTAGGCGGGGGCGGGCTTAACATAATGACGACAGAGTTGCGACGGCTGCCACTTGAAAACAAAGAATGGCTGCTGATGGAGAACAACGGTCTTTCGAATCAGCTTTGGCTGCGATTTGGGAGGACTTGGAGTTAAGTTTTTCTTTGAGAAAAGAGCAAAGAACGGCACTTAAAGGTAGGGTAGGTAATCCTGTTCAGAAACATTTTTTTTTATACTGGGTGAAATGGTCCTTCCATTCTGATAGTAGTCAATACATTATGTGTTCAGAAAAAGGAATGAAAAAAATCTGACCTCTGTAGCAGCTGTAGGACAGTAAAAACTCTGACCAATCACTGCCATTCGGTGCGAATGTAAAGAACCAATCAGATGCCTTCATGTCTCGTGCACAGCCCTGCGTGCACTAATCACATGTCACCGTTTCCGGAAACATTGAGCTCACTACACCGAGTAAGCAGGATTTTGCGGCACAATGGCAGATAAAATGCAGCCAAAACTACCAATACCAGCTTTGCTTGTAACTACTCGCCCTGACAAAAAGGCTAAAAAAAGAAAGTCTGAGGCAGAAAAGGCTGCAACGAAACTGGCACTTGATAAAGCCAGAGGAAATTAACACAGACGCGTTTCGGCGCGTGACTTCCTCAGAGGAAGGCACGCACCGAAACGCGTCTGTGCAAATAAAAACAAAAATATATTTAAGCATAGTGCGGCCTCTCTCCCATTTTATGTATTACATGTGATTCTGACATGATGTCACTGCATGCACTGCGCTCCTTCCTCTCCACTCGTCTCAGGTAAATAAATGCGTCTTCCAGCTGAGCCTGAGCGTTTGGCGTCACGCGTTCATGTGTTTTGGGGGCGTGGCTTTGGAAGGAGCCCAGAAGGGAGGGGGTGGAGTGAATGGAAATAATTAGCTGTGTTTACAACAGTCGTGAGAGGTCTACAGACACTCGATTTTTATACTCTCTTTTTCAGAGTACTTACATTTTAATTATGTATTGGTATATAAAGACAGTTTAAACAAATTTGGAATGTTTTTTTTTAGAAAAATCCTACCTACCCTGCCTTTAAGTCATTCTTAAAAAAAGGAAGATGTGTTCGTCGTTTTGCTGGCCAGATATGGCAAAAGTTGAATCTATCAACTAAGCTCTGCTGTTGGGAAAACGCTCTGGTTGGTTGAAGCGCTGTCCTATTGCGTGCAGAGGGAATTTGAAAGACAGCCGTTTATCCAGCCCCTCGGATTAAACCGCGTCTATGGTGAGTTTCCAGACCTAACATCTTGATGTAGGTCTGGCTTGCCAGGCTAACACACACACACACAAACACCAATTTATTACTCCATACATATTACATACAGATCTAAGTAACATAGCAAAACTAGTGTAAGACTTAAGAAATTAGAAAATGGCGGGCAGTCTAGTTGAGGAGCGACCACTCCCCGAGAAGACAAAGGACTTTTCAGGAATTTAACATTTGAACTTACTCTTGTGAAACTAGCACCACCATTCGAGACACAATTCTCACCTAAGCAATCCTAATCTACATATTTTTCCCTTGACCCCGCCATTCCCCCGTTCCCCCTCTCTCTCATGCAGAGATCACCTGAAATTCACCCAAAAATCTATATGGTTTAATGTGAATAATTATCATACACTATTACACATGAAATTTCATTTATAATTTCTCAGTGCAACTGGTACGAATGTCTCATTCCCAAAGAGGTAAACCAAAAAGGTAATAAGGTATTTAAGAGTTTACAGATAACTCGCACACAGAAGAGGGTGGGTCTTCCAGGCAAATGGCCTCCTGCTCTCAAAAGGTGTAAACTTTGAATGTAAATTCCCATTGTTAGCAAATGTTTCCATGTGAAATAAGTTTGTCTATATAAAGAAATGCAACAAGAGGAGCAGCGTGATTCTGTAACCCAGACCAGCCTGTGATGTGGTATATGCAAAACACTTCACATCATGTATTTTATAATGTCAAAGTTCGCATCTTCTCTTTATTCCAGAGCATTTGATGTTTTGTATCTATTAACTTTGAACTGATTATGACATTGGCATGATATATTTACCTGACATAATAAATTGTAAACATTTGATTTTATTCTAACTGACTGACATTATTTTCAGTAAAGAGTTAAAAAGAAGTCAAACATTCGCTCACATTTAATGATGCACAGATATCATTAAAACCTTTTCATTTATGGAATTAGATGAAATAACAAGGTAATACATATGAAAAAGATTATTTCATTTGATCAAATTACTCTGCCACGAGGAAAGACAGTAACGCGCAGAGACCTTCACCCGCTGATCGGATGCCTCCATTGCATTGGGCTGATTGAGTCAGGCTTACAGTACCCTGTGTAGTGAATAGTGTAATTTAAGAGATTATTTTTCCTGATTGAATGATACTTTAGATGTTTTATGATAATGTTTTGTGACATTTTGGATCTCCATCTAATGATCCATCAAACATATTAATTTGTGCTTTAAGTTTGAACTTTCTCTTTAATAATGGATTCACTGCTAAACTGATCTGATCTGAACTGAGAGAGTGAAGTGTGTGTCATTGTTCTCTACAGGTTGAGTTATTGTGATCTCACAGATGAAGGTTTTGCTGTTCTGACTTCAGCTCTGAGATCAAACCCTGAACACCTGAGAGAACTGGATCTGTCTGGGAATAAAATAGGAAAATCAGTGAATCTGCTGTCTGATGTACTACAGAATCCTCACTGTAAACTGGAGAAACTGTGGTAAGATCATATTTGACTCTCACACATGAATCACAATGTAAAGTATATTTGAAGCGTTCAGCCTCTTTCTGCTGCTGTGAGTTCAGATTATTGAGCTGTAAATGATTGAACACATGAGCTGATCCTCAATAACATGAAACTGCAGGACTGAGAGTCACACTGAAATACACACTTTCACACACAATCAACATTTCAGTCTCTTGACTTTAAACAGACTCGAGCTCAACACAGTCAGAACTGAGAAATGAAGAACATGCTGGATTCATTCTTACTGTTAATTATGTTCATCTTTCTGTATTGACACTTTCCAAAGTATTGTTTTTAATTTTGTAAAATGAAAATACACACACACACACACACAAACACACACACACACTAATTGACACTCCATACATACTACATAGTACAGATCTAAGTAACATAGTAAAACTAGCGTATGTAGTGAATAGTCTAATTTATTAAAGCAGATTTTGCACAAGACTGAATTTTAATATAGTGCAAATTGCCTTTGGCTTGCTCAGTTGGGGATATTTTGGGGATATTTAATTTTATTCTATCAATCAATAAATTCCACTAGAAACAAACTTTGTTGTATTATTTTATTTTAATACTGTGAAGCTGCTTTGATACAATCTGTATTGTGAAAAGCGCTATACAAATATACTTGATTTGATTTGATTTGATTTGATTTGCAAATAAGAAATTCTTTTTCCTGATTGAATGATACTTTAGATGTTTTATGATCATGTTTTGAGACATTTTGTATATCAATCTAATGATCCATCAAACATATTAATTTGTGCTTTAAGTTTGAACTTTCTCTTTAATAATGGATTCACTGCTAAACTGATCAGATCTGAACTGAGAGAGTGAAGTGTGTGTCATTGTTCTCTACAGGTTGAGTAATTGTGATCTCACAGATGAAGGTTTTGCTGCTCTGACTTCAGCTCTGAGATCAAACCCTGAACACCTGAGAGAACTGGATCTGTCATGGAATAAAATAGGAAAATCAGTGAATCTGCTGTCTGATGTACTACAGAATCCTCACTGTAAACTGGAGAAATTTGAGTAAGATCATATTTGACCCTCACACATGAATCACAATGTAAAGTATATTTGAAGTGTTCAGCCTCTTTCTGCTGCTGTGAGTTCAGATTATTGAGCTGTAAATGATTGAACATGTTTTACATCATCAATCAATGACACGTTTAGTGTCACACACGGGATTGAAATGGTGGCTACAGAAATCTCTAATGTTTATTTTGGTCATGGCTTGTCTTGAAAAACGAAGACAATGTGACGGTTGTCGTAGGACTGAGAGTCAAATCTTCTGACACTGTCAGAATCTCGTCAGAGGTCAAATTTGGTCAAATTTTTTCGCAACGTTCATTAATCGGCTGTCGGTGAACATATCAAATAGAGCTGTGCGATTAATCGCAATTAACATGAAATAGATTTTGCTTATCGCTATTATGAAATCACAAAAGCTGTGATTATTTATTATGTGCAGCTTGTCAATGATGTTGTCATGTTTTGGGTTTTGTTTCTTGTGCCTGGTTCTCGTCTTGTCATGTGATTCCCTGTTTGTCATGTGATCCTGCCATGTGTCTTGTCATTGGTTAATCGTCTGATTATTGTTCACAGGTGTCCCTTGTCTTGTTGTTAGTCTTGTGTATTTAAGCCCTCATGTTTGCCCTGTGTCTTTGTCTAGTATTGCATGTTTTTTCAGTTCCCGGCCTTTGTGTCCAGTTCCCGGCCTTTGTGTCCAGTTCCCGGCCTTTGTGTCCAGTTCCCGGCCTTTGTGTCCAGTTCCCGGCCTTTGTGTCCAGTTTCCGGCCTTTGTGTCCAGTTTCCAGCCTTTGTTTAATGTTTGTTTTGTTAAAGTTGCATTTGGGTTCACTTCAACTTGCCTCCAGGATTACGTCATTACAGAATACTAGACCTAAATATGGATCCAGCAACCTGTCTCTGCCTTCTCCGCCAAGGTAACCGTCCGATCAAAAATTATGAAGAGGAGTTTTGTGGGCTTTGTCATGGGGTGGATTTCAATGATGAGGATTTGAAAGACATGTTTTGCTATGGGCTTAAGGACAATCTTGACTACCTCATGCCTGACAACACCCCTCAATGGACGCTAATTGAATATATTGACATGGCCCTTTTGTTGAGCGGTTCGTCCTTTACTGTGGGCTTTACGAAGGAGGAGCTCCACAAACCCACAATATCCCCTCAGCCTGAGTTTCTTCACGTCAGTCCTGCCGAGCCTGAGCTTTACATCACTTCTGCCGATCCAGAGACGGTTAACGTCACGTCTGCCGAGCCAGTGTCTCCGGACAAGATGGCCGCCGCCGAGCCAGTGTCTCCGGACAAGATGGCCGCCGCCGAGCCAGTGTCTTTCGACAAGATGGCTGACGCCACGTCGCCTGAGCCTTCAGCAGAGATGGCCACCACCACGCCTGTGCTGTGTTCCAGTCCAAAATTGTCATGCCCTTCACTCGCTAACTTCTCTTCGTCTCGTTCACTTGATCACTTGGAATCAGCTGTGGAGCTGATTTTATTATTTAAAAAAAAAATTCCCTTTAATAATTTGTTTAATGCAGCATTCAAATGTTTGTTTGTTTGGGTTGTTTTAAATTTAAAACATTATAATTAATATATCATAGAGTTGTCTGTGTGGTGGTGATTAGACGAGATATGTGGTGACGTCACAATCGTACTGCATTGTGGGACATATAGGTGCCTGAAGTGTACATTTGAAGCAGACTCGCTCCCTCGGTCAAAATCGAGGGAACGAGGGTCTGTCCATATAAACTTCCCTCATCCACTTCACGAAGTGGAACGCACTTCAAAATGGCGGCAGGGATTCCCCGAGGGGAAGCGCTTAGGGAAGTTCGCAAATGCATGTCTAAAAGTGGATTGGAACGCAGCACTGAACCTAAGCACTCAGCAAAGATGACCGTCGCCTGATCCCTCAGCAGAGATGGCTGCCGGTGTCTGTTCCTGAACTGTCTGGTCCGCCCTGTAGCCCTGAACCATCTGCTCCTCCCTGGTCGCCTGCACTGCCTGATCCGCCTCCCGTCCTGCCGCAGTCTCCAGGCCCTCTGCCGCTCCACGGGCCTGGCCCTCCATCCCGCCCTCGGGTCCGCCTCCTCTCCACAACCTTCCTGAACTTTTTTTTTTTTTTTTTGGTGGGGGCGTCAGGAGCCGCCCATAGAGGGGGGGCTATGATGTCATGTTTTGGGTTGTTTCTTGTGCCTGGTTCTCGACTTGTCATGTGATTCCCTGTTTGTCATGTGATCCTGCCATGTGTCTTGTCATTGGTTAATCGTCTGATTTATTGTTCACAGGTGTCTTTTGTCGTTAGTCATGTGTATTTAAGCCCTCAAGTTTGCCCTGTGTCTTTGTCTAGTATTGCATGTTTTTACAGGTTCTTGTCTTTGTTTTCAGTTTCCAGCCTTTGTTTAATGTTTGTTTTGTTAAAGTTGCATTTGGGTTCACTTCAACTTGCCTCCAGGATTACGTCATTACAGACGTACGGCTCTGATCAGTAGTAAACGCTGTTCCATCTGAAAGCACTGCGAGTTTGAGTCGCTTTTAATGTGCATTTGAAAAAGCAACACTAATCAAACATCTTTTCAAACAAAGACAAACTAATGATCAAACACTTCAGGTTTTGGCCTAAGATCAGAGGAAACTTTTAGGATTTGCTAAATTTGTCTCAGACAGCCAAATCGTGGCCAAAATTGTGCAGTCGGTTTAACAGTAAAACTAGCCTATGTTGTGAATAGTCTCATTTATTAAAGCAGATTTTACATAAGACTGAATTGTAATATAGTGCAAAGAAGAGATTATTTTTCCTGATTGAATGATACTTCAAATGTTTTATGATGTTTTGTGACATTTTAGATCTCAATCTAATGATCCCTCAAACATATTAATTTGTGCTTTAAAAGAACACTCCACCGTTTTTTCATAAAGATACATACCTCTCTCATCTCAGTGCGTGCACTCAATGGAATAGCACTTGGGATCACTTCGACTCAGCGCAGTAAAAAGTCATGTTGGTTCTAATGACAGAAGTGAGAGGGAGAGGGCGAGATGATTTTTCAGGAGTGACTTTTTACTGCGGCGAGTCGAAGTGCTCCCAAGTGCTATTCCGCCATACATTATAGTTATCCTTTTTACCCGCTTAGAAAAGCGCCACGTTTTATTTTGTGTCACCATACTTGGTCGTGTAACTACTCGTGTAAATGTATTTAAATAGGGAAAACGTGGATGTGTTTGGTCGCTTCTAACTTCATTACTGTTTGGTCCATAATGAATGAACTGGGCTAAGCTAAGTGCTATCAAAGTGTCGCCGCACGCCAGAGCGATTGAGTGCACGCACTGAGACGAGAGAGGTAAGTATCAAATTAGTTAAGGGAATAACATGGTTTAATATGAAAAAATGGTGGACTGTTCCTTAAGTTTGAACTTTCTCTTTAATAATGGATTCACTGCTAAACTGATCTGATCTGAACTGAGAGAGTTAAGTGTGTGTCATTGTTCTCTACAGGTTGAGTAAGTGTGGCGTCACAGATGAAGGTTTTGCGGCTCTGACTTCAGCTCTGAGATCAAACCCTGAACACCTGAGAGAACTGGATCTGTCTGGGAATGAAATAGGAAAATCAGTGAATCTGCTGTCTGATGTACTGCAGAATCCTCACTGTAAACTGGAGATACTGTGGTGAGATCATATTTGACTCTCACACATGTAACGACTGGGCTATGAATCATTTGTTCGTTTGTTCTGAATTAACAAATTCGGACTCTCTGTGTTTCCTGAGCACATTCCTTCTGAAACCCAAAGCCTTGTACACTCTGAACTCATTGATTGTAAATCAGGACTCTCGAGCATCTAAATTACTGGCATGGAGCCACCAGGTCTGGGTTTGGGTTGCCTTCTGACACCATTTACGACTCTGCGATCCTCTCCAGAGACAATCATATACTCCTTTCTCCTAGCTTTGCAAGCTTCAAGAGAATTCCAAACCCCCTCTCTCTCAGCCAGAGAGATAACAAAACTTTCTATGTGACATTACGGACACACACGGACGGACACAGACTTTCCATGGACTTACTCATATACATACATTTCCAAATGTTTGATATATTCCTGTGTTGCATTTTATATGACCATGTCATATTGGAGTATCTACAATTTTATCGTGTGTTAATCGAACTTTAAATGCCTATAATCGTGCTTTTGATTGTAACTTTGTATCCTTAACTGTTTTATATTTCATTCTTGGTATCTGTTTACCGTCTCGCTCTGACTGAACCAACCATATACAGGAGATTACAGTAAAATGTATTATTCTATGTGTACCATCTTTCTGGGTAGAAATGAAGAATTCTAAACGCCGTCATAAACTATGTAGATGAACCGTCCGACAGGACAAAGGAAACTTTTCCCGCTTCAGATTCTCGGACGGTAATTGGCTGTTTGCGCGAACAGAGGCGTGAACCCATCCTCTCCATAAGAGACTGACACAGAAAGTTTCTCCAGAGCACTTTTTCTGAGAGGTTTCCGGTTCCATGGCTCCTTAGGGAGCTCTTCTCCGTTTTTCTTTTCTTTCTTCGTCTTTATTTTCGTCTCCGGACTTTTCCTACGTTCAGTGAAATGAACGTAATCGGCAACTTCAACTTTAAAGAGACTCTTTGAACCTCCCGCGACCACGCTTGCCCGGAAGAGATGAGAAAGCACGCCCCGCTCTTAAGGACACACACGCAAGACTCTGCTTTCCTCAGCAACACAAAGAGAACCATTTTGCAAGTATTAGTTTTATGGAACTTAATATGATTTGATTCCTTGGTGTCTCTCAAGGTTCATTTTGTCTGTGATTTTTGCCGTACTGTGATCTCTCTCATCCTCTATTAATTTGTGTTCGTTTGGTAATGTTTTCGTTTGTTTGTTTCTGTTGTATATACATGTATTCCGTGTGTAACTGTAGTTCGATTTATTATTAGATCAATTATTAAAATCCAATATATCCTCGATTGATTCTGTCTGTCTGCTCACATTACGGAAAGTCCCTGATTTGTTGATCCTAGCTACAAAGCTTTACGATTTGTTACTATTTCAGTACCGGTAATCTAAATTTTATAAGGACAGGAGAATGATTTTCATGGCCAGAAACTAATTTTCCTGGAATTATAAGAAGTGATAACTTTATTGAGAAGTTGATCTTACGGCCGTTTGCTGGACAAACAGATTGTTCGATCTGTAATAAGACTATTGATATATTAATGACGAACCATAACTCGTTGTGGTAATCATTCATATATACAATCGATCTATTTTCAGCTTTGATAATTTAATGTAACTGTAATATGTGATATATATTAATCATATTCCTGATTGATTATTAAAATTCCATATCATTTGAGCTAATGTTAATGCAGTATTAATGCAGATACACACATGAATCACAATGTAAAGTTTAACACATGAGCTACTCCTCAATTACATGAAACTGCAGGACTGAGAGTCACACTGAAATACACACTTTCACACACAATCAACATTTCAGTCTCTTGACTTTAAACAGACTCGAGCTCAACACAGTCAGAACTGAGAAATGAAGAACATGCTGGATTCATTCTTACTGTTAATTATGTTCATCTTTCTGCATTGACACTTTCTAAAGGATTGTTTTTAATTTTGTAAAATGAAAACACACACACACACACACACACACACACACACACACACACACTAATTGACACTCCATACATATTACATAGTACAGATCTAGCAAGTAACAGTAAAACTAGCCTATGTTGTGAATAGTGTCATTTATTAAAGCAGATTTTGCACAAGACTGAATTTTATTATAGTGTAAATAAGAGATTATTTTTCCTGATTGAATGATACTTTAGATGTTTTATGATCATGTTTTGTGAAATTTTAGACCTCAAGCTAATGATCCCTCAAACATATTAATTTGTGCTTTAAGTTTGAACTTTCTCTTTAATAATGGATTCACTGCTAAACTGATCTGATCTGAACTGAGAGTGAAGTGTGTGTCATTGTTCTCTACAGGTTGAGTAAGTGTGGCGCCACAGATGAAGGTTTTGCTGCTCTGACTTCAGCTCTCCCAGCTAACAGGGAACGTTCTCAGAACATTGGCTAACGTTCTCTGAAAGTTCTCTAAAAGTTATCAAAAACGTTCTTGTTGTAACGTTATTATAACGTTGTGCCAACGTTATATGTCATTGATAAACGTTCTAAAAACGTTAGCATTAAAACGTTATTCTTACGTTGTTAGTGGAACGTTTTAAAAACGTTATTGTTAAAATATATATATTAAGATAAAAGTTCTCTTAAAGTTACCAAAGTAACGTTGTGCCAACATGTCATTGATAAACGTTTTAAAAAACGTTATTATGTTAAAAAATATATATTAGTCATTACAAATTAGTTCTACAGCTTTTTATTCTGCAAATCAACTTCAGAAACATATAATTTGTAAATCCAGTGACACAACTAATGACACAATGCACTGACATTATTTAACTATTTCATTTAAATATTTTTTATGGTCAGAATAAAAAATCCCAGAATATAAAAGAATTATGTTCAGGAAAATAGCAGTATTCATTTAAGTTGAGTGCATTTTGCTTGTTGTATGAATTAGACACTTTTATCACAATGTTTTCACAATGATTAACTTAGATAAAAGTTCTCTCAAAGTTACCAAAGTAACGTTGTGCCAACATGTCATTGATAAACGTTCTAAAAACGTTAGCATCAAAACGTTATTCTTACTTGTTAGTGGAACGTTTTAAAAACGTTACTAAATTAAAACAAATAAACAACTTCAGAAACATAATTTTTATATACAGTGACTTTGTATGTGATTTTTTGGGGGGGTTAAAATATTTATTCAAATATTATTATTAGTTTAGAAAAAAATCCCAGATATAAAATAATTATTTATTCAACAGGAAATAATTCAAAAAGTACAGTCAATTATAAATTTGGTTTTACCTCAAAAAAAAAAAAAAAATTACAACTAGCGTTTTTAATAACTTTTGCAATTACAGTCAAAGAGAAAACAGGGAATGTGTTATGATGGACTGTAGTTCTCTTACGAGAGTTCTCTCGTACTGCGTTGAAAACGCTACGGGAAAAGTCTCTTTTCACGAAACACTGAAGCAAAAATTATCCTTTAATTTTTCATATATGTAAAACGCGTTGCGGCAGCAGCAGACAGCTGAAGCAAGACGGCTTGTCTGCTCATTGGCTGCTCTGCGGCAACTGCATAAGCCTATCGAGCGCAGGCTGATGCAACATCAGACCAATGAGGGCGCTTCGCGCCCTCCTCGCCACTTCCCGCCGAGACGGGCGTGGCTTACCTCTATAAAAGGAGCTCGAGAAGGCTGATTCACTTGATTTGAATCTCTTCAGCGAAGCGCACGCATCGCTGGATCACGGAAGCAGCGTCGTTCGAAGCAAGCACTTCAGCGGGACGAGCCCTCGAAGCCGCTGGCCTACGCCGCCTTCTACAGCCGTACCTGCTGCGCTTTCCGACGCCCATATCCTTTATTGTGCTCTGTTTTGTGTGTGTGTGTGAGTGTTCTCGTAGCACTCACCCCCTAAAAGAGCGGCGTCTTTCTAAAGATGCCTAAATCCTGCGGCTCGTGCAGAGCCCCACTCGCCGGGGGAGACGACCACGTCATTTGTGTTTCCTGCCTCGGTGAGGACCATGCAACGCTCGCGCTCGCTGACGGCGGCTGCCCTCACTGCGAGCTTTTGCCTATGGTGGCTCTGAGGACCCGCCTGGCATCCTTCTCGAAGCCTGCATTCACCGCCGCGATGCCGTGCCGTAAGAAGCGCCGCTCGCAGCGGGTCCCGGAACCCTCTCCACCCCGACCAAGCTCGCCGGTTCGCCCGGCAGCTTCACCGACCTCCCCCGAATCACTTCCTGATGCTCAGCGCCCGCAGCCTGCCGCCGCTTCATCAGAGGAAGTTGTTTCGAAGGCCGCGTCAGGGGAAAAGGATTCCTGTTCTCTCCTCGCTTCAGGCAGTGAGGATTGGGCGAGCTCTGAGGACCTCGCGCCTCCTGCCCAAAAGCCCTCAGTGAGAGCCAGCATTGAGACGGAGCTCATGCGAGTGCTCGCGTTGGCCGCGGCGAGCCTCGGCCTCGAGTGGTCTGCACCGGAGCCCCCCTCTCGCACCCGGCTCGATGGTAGCTTCCTCCCAGGTGAGTGCAATTCTCCGGAATCTAAGCCCGCTCCTTTTCTTCCTGAGTTACATGAAGAAGTTGTGAAGGCCTGGAACGCGCCCTACTCTGCGCGTACGCGCTCATCTGTGTCGCCTGCATTCTCCTCACTGGACAAGGCGAATGAACGAGGCTACCTCTCTCTGCCGCCGGTGGAACAGGCTATAGCGACCCATCTGTGCCCGCCCTCTGCTGGACGGCGGACTAAACCGGTGTTGCCTTCAAAAGCCTGCCGCATGACGTCGACGCTGCTCGCGCGAATATTCTCCGCCGCTGGGCAAGCCGCGTCAGCGCTACACACCATGGCTACATTACAGATATTCCAGGGTGATCTCCTCCGTAAATGGGACGAGGTTGGACCTGATGCAGTCTGTATTGCGGATTTGAGGAGTGCTTCGGACCTCACGCTCCGAGCCACCAAAGCTGCCGCACAAGCCATGGGACGCTGTATGGCTTCCGCCACTGTCGCTGAGAGGCACATATGGCTGACGTTCACGGAGATGGCCGATTCCGAGCGCATCGCGTTTCTCGACGCCCCGCTATCTTCCGCTGGCCTCTTTGGTTCTTCTCTCTCCGAGTTCGTGGAGAGATTTACCGAAGCCCAGAAAGCGTCTCAAGCCTTCAAGCACTTCCAACCGAAGCGCTCTGGTTCCGCGGCGGGTCGAGACAAACGGACCCCGCGAACCTCACAGCCTCAGCCCCTGCCTTCGGCCTCCTCTTCGCAGCAGCCTCAACAGCGCAGCTCGAGACCCCGCTCTCGATCGAGCGCCCGGCGCCCCGCGACCGAGGATTGTGGTGAAACCAGAGGCCCCGAAGAAGTCCTAGCCCGCCTAGGAAAGCGCAGGTGTGTGAGTCCCATTGCGGCCGGCCTCCCACCCAAGCGCCTCGCTGTCTCAGCCCCAAGCTTCGTGGCTGTCCCAGCGTTTTCTGCAAAGCGCAAGCCTGTACAAGTGCCTGCTTGCCTGCACTCAAAAGCCGTTTTTATGGCTACCCAGATATGTCTCGAAAAGAGTGTGATTTCTGGTGTCCCGGCCACGGCCGATAGTGCTATAAATGTAGTGTCGATGCCCACTCCTCTGTGCCCATCCATACACATAAGCACAGCCCTGCACTCAGGGCTCGCGCAAATAAAATCGACTCAGGTCGATTGCGCCCCCACATAGTAAAAGTGCCCACTACTCAGTGCCCACGAACACTATGTCTATCAGATCACAGGCTCTCTGTAAAAACGAGACCTGTGAGCGCGCGCGCTGCTTACACAAGCAGCGCGCCCCAAGCAGTAAATGTGCCCGCTCCCAGCCCACATCTACTCGCACACATGAGTCCTACGGGGCTCGCGCAGCCCTCCCTCACTCAGTCAAACACTGTTGTAAGGTCGAGGGCGAGCGCTCCGCCCGCTGTATTAAGCGCGCCCCCCGCCTCAAATGCCGCAGGCATAACGCCTATGTTTGTGAGCCCCGTAGCACCTCTGTCGCACGGCGAACAGAGCGCGCTCTGTATCCGGCCCCTAGCCAACCATGCAGATGCATGGGCAGCGCTTCCCGGGGTTTCGGACTGGGTCTTAGGCATTATAAAGAGAGGCTTCTCGCTACAGTTTTGTCGACGCCCTCCGCTTTACAGCGCGCGTCGAAACTTCGGTTCCGCTGAATGTAGCACACCTACTTCGCGCCGAAATATCAAAACTGATAAGCAAAGGGGCGATAGAGCTTGTCCCCCGTGTTCAAAGCGAACAGGGGATATACAGCAGATACTTTCTAGTCCCCAAAAAGGACGGCGGTATCAGACCCATTCTGGATCTAAGACGACTGAGCAGAGTATTAGTGAAACGCCGTTTCAAAATGCTCACAACCAGCAAAATTCTCTGGCATGTTCGGCGAGAAGACTGGTTCATGTCGATAGATCTGAAGGACGCGTATTTTCAAATACAGATAGCGTCACATCACAGGCGATTCTTGAGATTCGCCTTCGAGGGTCAGACATACCAGTATACAGTCCTGCCTTTCGGCTTGTCCCTGGCACCTCGTACATTTACGAAATGCATGGACGCAGCGCTCGCTCCTCTCAGACTCAGAGGCATGCGAGTGCTGAACTATTTGGACGACTGGTTGATCCTAGCCCAATCACGATCTCAGCTCATAGAGCACAGAGCCATTTTACTCGATCACCTCGAGAATCTTGGTATCACGGTCAATTGGGCGAAGAGTTCACTGAACCCCAGCCAAACGATTCCGTTTCTGGGTATAGTTCTGGACTCACAGTCTATGACAGCGCGGCTGTCACCACAGCGCGTGCTGAACATTCAGCGCGCGGCGATGTCTTTCCGCCGCGGCGCTTTCTCCCCGCTCAGAAAATTTCAAAGGATGCTGGGTCTCATGGCCTCAGCATCGTCAGTTCTCCGGCTGGGCTTGCTCCGCATGCGCCCGCTGCAGTTCTGGTTGAAAGCGCGGGTTCCGCGCAGAGCGTGGGTGTCCGGTCATTTACGCCTCAAGGTCGATCAGGACTGTGTCACAGCCCTGGTGCCTTGGATGGCGAACGACTGGTACCAATCAGGTGTAAGCCTGGGGACTTCCTCGAAGGTGAGGATGGTGTCTACGGACGCATCCACCTCGGGATGGGGAGCGCTGCTCGAGGGCAGACCGTCCTTCGGCCTATGGTCGGAACGGGAAAAGCTCCAACACATAAACTGCCTAGAAATGCTGGCAGTGCACAACGCGCTGACGCGTTTTTGTCCCCACATCAAGGACCAACACGTCATAGTCCGTTCGGACAACATGGCAGTGGTGTCTTACATAAATCGCCAGGGCGGTCTGAACTCCATACCCCTGTACAGGCTGGCGAAACGCCTCCTGCTATGGGCTCAGCACAACCTGCGCTCGCTGAGAGCAGTACATGTGCCCGGGCTGCTGAATGTGGGCCCGGACAGACTGTCCAGGAACAACGTTCCTACGGGCGAATGGTCTCTACACCCACAAACAGTCCGGCTGTTGTGGGAGAGATTCGGCAAAGCGGAGGTGGACCTATTCGCGTCCCGCGAAAATGCTCACTGCCCCGCATTCTTTTCAAAGACCGACAGCGCGCTGTCCCAAAAGTGGCCGCGCTGCCCGCTATACGCTTTTCCCCCCGTCTCCCTCCTGCCTCAGGTGTTGGAACGGGTCAGGAAAACGAAATGCCCAGTGCTGCTTGTAGCACCGTTCTGGAAGAACCAGGCATGGTTCCCAGTTCTGATGCAGTTAGCAGACATCGCTCCATGGCCAGTGCCGTTGAGGAGAGATCTCCTCTCGCAGGCCAGGGGCTCGATCTGGCACCCACACCCGGAACTATGGTCCCTTCATGTGTGGGCGCTCAACGGATACCCGTTGGTCTCGCAGAGGGAGTCATGAATGCCATCACGGAGGCTAGAGCGCCGTCAACCAGGCGACTCTATGCTTCAAAGTGGTCGGTTTTCTCCGGCTGGTGTACAGCTCGGAGCCTCTCACCCCTCGAATGTGAGGTAACGGAGGTTCTCTCCTTCCTACAAGAGCTGCTGGATAAGGGCAGATCCCCTTCCACGCTCAAAGTGTATGTGGCGGCTATTTCAGCGTTCTCCGGTTCAACGCTGGGTCAGTCACTAGGAAGGAATGATTTAGTCATCCGCTTCCTCAGGGGAGCTAGGAGACTGAATCCACCCAGACCTCCGTCAGTCCCTATGTGGGACCTTTCTACGGTCCTGGCGGCCATGAAAGGTGCCCCTTTCGAGCCTATCCAGTCAATCAGCCTCAAACATTTGTCTTTCAAAACAGTGTTTTTGATGGCTCTCGCTTCAGTGAAGCGCATAGGCGATCTGCATGCGCTCTCCGTGAGCCCGACGTGCTTGGAGTTTGGTCCTAATGACTCTAAAGTCATACTCAAACCTAAGCACGGCTATGTGCCGAAATCCCTCAACACGCCTTTTCGGGCTCAGGTCATTTCCCTGGCTGCCCTGCCGGCGTCGAGTGAGGAAGGGGACTCGAGTTTTCTTTGCCCTGTTAGGGCTTTAAGAACTTATATGTCCCGCTCTGCTGCCTTTAGACAGACAGAGCAGCTCTTTGTCTCGTTCAGCGGACGTTCCAAAGGAACGGCTGTTTCGAAACAAAGTCTATCCAGATGGATAGTTGACGCCATAGCGCTGGCTTATACTGCCAAGGGCATTCAATGCCCGTTGGGAGTCAGAGCGCACTCTACGAGAGGCGTTGCCTCCTCGTGGGCTTGGTCCAGCGGGATTTCCTTACAGGATATATGTACGGCGGCAGGCTGGGCCTCTCCGTCTACATTTATCAGGTTTTATAACCTAGAGGTTCCCGCCTTACAGGCTAAGCTTTTGTCGGTGTAATCTAATTACAGGCGCAATGCGCTACCGACTATACTGGGCAGAACTGTGTAAGACCCACGTTTTCCCACATTAGTGCAGGCTCCCTACCCTGGCTATGTGATGTCATATTCGCGTCTGTGGACATGTCTATATAAGGACGGAGGAAACCCCTCCTGTCTTTAGACTCTCCCTGTGAGGTCATGTTAAGCCTGCGGACGCTACAATATAGGGAATTAAGGCTCCCCCCCTTATTCCCTGACTCTGTGTGAGTCTATCTGGTGATTATGCACTGTATGCCTGAAATAGCTTCCGGTGATCAGTGTTCTTATCCCAGCACGCACGGCGTTTTGCAAGGGGTTCCCGTAGCGTTTTCAACGCAGTACGAGAGAACTCTCGTAAGAGAACGTACTCGGTTACTAACGTAACCTCGGTTCTCTCTAGAAGAGGGAACGAGTACTGCGTTCCCTTGCCGTGCATTTGGTTCACTCTGGTTCGCTTCGGCGATCAAAATCAAGTGAATCAGCCTTCTCGAGCTCCTTTTATAGAGGTAAGCCACGCCCGTCTCGGCGGGAAGTGGCGAGGAGGGCGCGAAGCGCCGTCATTGGTCTGATGTTGCATCAGCCTGCGCTCGATAGGCTTATGCAGTTGCCGCAGAGCAGCCAATGAGCAGACAAGCCGTCTTGCTTCAGCTGTCTGCTGCTGCCGCAACGCGTTTTACATATATGAAAAATTAAAGGATAATTTTTGCTTCAGTGTTTCGTGAAAAGAGACTTTTCCCGTAGCGTTTTCAACGCAGTACTCGTTCCCTCTTCTAGAGAGAACCGAGGTTACGTTAGTAACCGAGTACGTTTTATCTGATCATTCCCCACGTCCGAACGACCTATTACCTAAGATGGGCGTGGTTTTGCAGCGCACGACCCGTCAATCAAACACAGCGTCAGCGGGACAAGATGTCGGACACGGAGACGACAGCTTTTAGGTAAGTTGAATTTTGCGTGTTGTATGAATCAAATACTTGTATCAGTGCTAATTAACTTAGTTTTGCAGCAGTTGCTACTGTTTTAATAAAGTTAACTAGATCAACAGTTTGCATGAACTGTCTTGAGTAACGTAAACTGCTCCCGCAGTCCACAGAGCAGTTAACAACACTACACAAATATGTAGTTTAAACTGAAGAATAAACGCGAAATTACATTGACCTTTTCAATATAGCTACAGTAAACTGATTTTAATTTGAACGCGTTCTTGAGATTCAAAAGTTAATCGGCTAACGTTAGCTGCTAGCTTAGCTATGGCCCGGGTATTTCCCCCTCCAGTTATCTGTTTCATGTGTCAAGTTCGTCATCTGAAATCTGTAACTTATTTGTAATTTTATCGTGTAAGTCAGAGGTGTCAAACTCAGTTCCTGGAGGGCCACAACCCTGCAGAGTTTAGATCCAACCAGCTCCAAAAACACCTGCCTGGAAGTTTCTAGTAATCCTGAAGACCTTGATTAGCTGGATCAGGTGTGTTTAATTAGGGTTGGATCTAAACTCTGCAGGGTTGTGGCCCTCCAGGAACTGAGTTTGACACCCCTGGTGTAAGTTGTCCACAGTGTTTGCAGTTTTACAGGTTATAACAAGCTCCTATGTGACATTTAAAAAAGGAAGGATATCCCCAGGCTCCTCTTAAATTTGATATTTGGATCGAGCACTTGACAACAGTAATGGACCCTTTTCACAGACTGTAATTACGCGTTTTAACAACCATCAGTATTGCAAATTGTGCTAATTTATAATATACAGTGTATGGAAGGCCATATTTTCAATTCCTCCAGGCAGCTATTTTTTTTTTTTTGCTCAAATTGCGTTAAAATTTGTATTTATGGCTTGGTGCAGCAGTAAGTTGTAGGCGCAAATTTCTATGGTAACCGGCGCCTCTGGCGTTGCAGTGATGCAGAGCCGTTGAAAGAGAGTTGCGCAAAACTTTGATCTTGTGGTCACGTGGTTCATGTAGCTCTCAAAAGAGAGCCTAAGTCCCCCCCCTTTCGGTGGAATACCATGGGACCTTAATTTGGAAAAATATTGTATGGTAGCCAATGGCGAGAGACAACCACTGATCTATATAGATCAGTGGAGACAACAAATTATATTCGCAGCAATTTTTGCTAAATATTAACGCATAATATGCATTGATTACTACGAGGACCACATTAACTAGGGCATTTTATTCTGGGGAGTGATGGAGAGACAACATTAATGTTTTTCTTGAGTTTAACCCTCGTGTTTTCCTATATGATAATTGGGTCACACCCAAGTGACCAAACACCTTAAGTGTACCTTTTCATCAATTCAATAAATGTACTATATTTTAGTTCAATAATTATTTAAAGGAGCTGTATGTAAGAAATGTATTTCAATTAATCATAAAATGGCCCTGATATGTCACTAGACATTAAGAAATCATGTTCATTTCAAATACTTATATCACTGACAACAGTAGTACGGCCAGGATATTGTAATTTAAAAGTGATAGTTGCAGCCCTCAACTGATGTTGATGTTGTCATGTTGTGTTTTGGCCTGATGCACCGCCCTCCACCTATCTACCAATCACGAAGTCAGTTGTGTTTCAGCATCCGGGTTGCCAGCTCTGCTCTAGTTACCACAGCTGCAGCTACAAACGTGTCAGCCTATGTTCCTGCTGGATTCTGCAGCATATCTGGCAACCTCGAGTAAGGGGGGAGGGGGAGGGGATACACTGCTCTACAGTCATTTGAAAGTGATTGCAATACCAGTTTTGGCCACAATCTTACATACAGTTCCTTTAATATTTTAATCTTTTTGTTGCTTAATAATATTTGTGCAATAATTATGATCCATGACCTTTTAAAAAAAAATTTTGATTTAAGCAAAGTTATCATTAGATTGCAGTTTTGGGATGTGGCACGGCTCATTAATGCAATTTAAACTTTAAGAGTGCATTAAAATAGAAACAATGCAAAGTCCTTGAGCATGAAAAGCAATATAAATTTAGTAGCATCTGGCTCTGGGCTTAGGGACAAGAGCAGAGAGCTTGTCTCGTATCTTCATGTGTTCTCTCAATATTCCAAAGCAGATTAAACTTTTTGTAAATTGTCAGAAAATTTAATTAGATATTGTGCATGAGCAAGTACAGCATCCCAGTGCTTTTATACTAATCTCACCACACTTTAATACAACACTGTTTTATTTTCTCCCTGCAGTATCTCCGGAGATCCTCTCAGGGTTCAGTCCAGTCCGATGCGCTGGAAGTGGAAGCTGATGTGATTGTGGATAATGTCATTTAAAATGTTTTTGTTTTTTTTAGCTTGCTGATAGGTAGGGTTAGGTAAAGAGGTTGTTTTAGTTTTGTTTCATGTTTCATTATTTTGAAGTTTAATCAGTTTGTTCTATGTTAGTCCAGGTTTATTTTCATGTTAATTTCATATTTCAATTTAACCCAAGTCGGTTTCAATTGTATCTGTATCTTGAAATAAACTACACTTTGGTTCACTTCAGCTCGTCTTCAATGGACTACATTACACATATTATAGACATGATTCATGGGTCTTTTTGATTTTAAAGTAACAACATGTAACTTTTCAACCTTCATAATATATTTCCAAGACCCTTGTGATGGTACATCGACTTACAATAGGTTGAATGAGACGTCTGCCATAGCCTGACGGGGTCTGTATCGCTTTTACTGGCACTATGTAACTTCGGGGTGCGGGTAGTAACCAGCGCTCAAAAAGAACTACAAAATTCGACTGCTTTACGGCATACGTCACTTTGCCCACCACTTCCTCAAATGTGGCCAACCAGCGCGTTTGTTTTCGTACGTCTGTTTTCGTCATGGCTGAAGCAGCAGCGAAACGTAAGAAGTCCAAGGTTTTGTCGGAGTAGAGTCGGAAGAGGAAAAGGGAGAGTGATAAACTGAAAGGCAGGAAGAGGATCAATATTGGTCGAGCGTTTGCACGCTGGCGTTAGCTTATGGAGGAGGAGAGTTACCAGACCGATGCTGACTTGGCCGTCATGCTGTTGAACTAGTAAGTAACTGTAAATTGCTTGCATACTATCTTTAGTTTTTCTAATCTGTTGTCTGCCTGGCTACGTTACGGAAACTATCTGGTCCTCCATTTATTTATCTTCATGAATCAGCTAGTAGATGAGCGAATTATCAATCTGGTAGCTAGTAAACACTAACATGGTAGTTTTAGATGGTTAGGATGCTATCGCTATCATTCTCGTTCAGATTTGAGCATTGCAATCGACATGCAAATCGCAAATGTTTGAGTTAAAATGTTTAGTCTACTAAACATGTATAAATTATGAAAGGGGGAAGATTAATAATATTATCATTGCCCATATGAAAAAAACCTGCATGCTTCATATACAGTAACCGTAAATCGTTTTACGACAGCGGTAATGGACAATTCCGCTTCCAACCTGTAGGGCGACCGCAGAGGAAAAGTTCCATGTTGTTGCTTTAATGAATGAATGCGTTTTCATATTAATCTAGTGAGTCTATGATTCAATCACCCATTCATAAAGACAGTCGCTTGCTTTTGTCACTGAATATTCAATCGATTTGTTTAAACTGGAACTAAGTGGCAAAGAAAAATGGGGCGTGGCAACTGCAGGACAGAGAGGAAAACTTCCAAACACTACTGATTTCATTTGATTGGTAACTTTTGTGTCTTATTATTCTAACTCTATTTATGAATTTGTCATAAAAGATGAAAATTAATGATGTTAAAAATGCAATTTGACAATTTATAGTAAATCCCCTTATAAAGGGAAGGTGGATTTGTCATTGATCAGAAGGTGCTTCTAAACTTTTTAAATTAAAAATAAATGTAAGAGGAGAGGAGAGCCCTGCATCCAAATTAAGTTTAGGATCTCACATGGTAATGCTGCCCTCTTCTATCTTGTGTTTTTCTCAGATGCAGTCCGACGGAATGCCCTGACCAAGGATTCCACAGAGAAGGAAATTGAGATCCTCATCACCAGATGGCTGCAGCTTGCCTCTGATAGGGATGGTGGCCGGAGCCAGAGGGCAAACAGGCAGACAACATAGACCAAAGTGTGTGTGTGTGTGTGTGTGTGTGTGTGTGTGTGTGTGTGTGTGTACGTGCGAGCGAACGTGTGTGTGTGTACGTGCGAGCGAATGTGTGTGTGTGTGTACGTGCGAGCGAGCGAACGTGTGTGTGTGTGTGTGCGTGTGCGAATGTGCGTGTGTGTGTGTGTGTGTGCGTGCGAACGAACGTGTGTGTGTGTGTGTGTGTGTGTGTGTGTGTGTGTGTGTGTGTGTGTGTGTGTCTGTGTGTGCGTGCGAACGAGCAAGCATGATGAGCCGACTATGGTTAAGTGTGATCCAATAAAAAAATGCATTTAATGAACCTGTCTTCCTTGTGCTGTTTTATTTTCAGTTTATCTTGCATAAATAACGGTTGCTAAGATATTTTAGTAGGCTATTATCCTGACATGAATGAATTAAATAAGGTTTAAATAAGCCCTCTCACTCGGGGTTCCGCAATCGGGCCGCATTAAAACCGACCCAGCAAACACATTTACGTTGTGGCAACGTCTCTGGCACGTTGCATTTCTGCTATGGCAACGTCGCTGTATACGTGCTCGCAACATTGTAACAACGTAGAATTGTAAGACGTGACAGGGCTGTAGCAACGTTGTTGCGCGACATTCAGCAACTGAGAGACGACGTTCTGACAATATTTTTATATGGTGTATTTTGTTAGATAATTATATACTTTTTATCGTTTATTGTTTATCTATATTATTTAATGGGGCTATCAACACCTGCAAGTGTAGCCTACACTTTAAAGAGTAAAAATGACAGAAGGTTTCGTTAATTCAACTTTATTAAAATTGCATATAATCAAATTGCACTTCCAAAAGTCATACATTTGTAAAGAAAAAAAGAAAAAAAAAAGAAAGAAACGAATACACATTTATTTTAAGTATAATAAATAAAACATGAAAAGCAAAGGCAGATCAGAACATTTAATGAACAAAACCGGGTCTGTATGGCAGACAGTAGCCGAGCAGGTGTCACCGGGGAAACATCCACAAATCCAGAGGAGCAAAGAAACGAATGAGACTAAATAGCGGAAAAATCAAACGAAAAACTAAACTGTGCGAGCGATGCTTCATTAATCACATTAGAAATTAAAGCTGTAGGTTGTGTTTGATAGCTGAGGTAGGCTAAACGCAATACTCACGTATCCTTGCTCGATGATGAATGAGAACACAATGAGCCCAACAACAGGTGGTTGGGATTTAAAAGGCTGATTTTCCCGCTTCGGGGCAGTGACGAGTACATTATGTAGTCCAGTGGTTGTCAAGACACCCTAGGCACAACCTTAAGCAATGGCCCTGAACGATGGTTTAATGTCAACATTGTGACAACGCTGTAACAACCTTCACTACACAACGTAGTTATAGCAACCTTTTGGCCATGTTGTTAAAACGTTGTTAGAAGGTTGGCTACGTTGTGCCAACGTTCTGTGTTTGCTGGGCGAGCGCTCGCAGAGCAATCGGACCTGCCGAGGATCGGCCGAGTGTTTAATCGGGCCGCGTCAAAACCGAGCGCTCGCAGAGCAATCGGACCTAGATTCATGCCGAGGATCGGCCGAGTGTTTAATCGGGCCGCGTCAAAACCGAGCGCTCGCAGAGCAATCGGACCTAGTTTCATGCCGAGGATCGGCCGAGTGTTTAATCGGGCCGCGTCAAAACCGAGCGCTCGCAAAGCAATCGGACCTAGATTCATGCCGAGGATCGGCCGAGTGTTTTTGCCTTAATGGGGCCGCTGTAGGCCCGCGCCTTTTTTGCTAGCTGGGGTCCTACTGAATCAAAAGGTGTGCATGTAAACAAAATGAATGGCGACGAGAAAGCAAAAGACGTATCCCTTTGGGCGATCTCGAAATCCCGGCCGGACATGTCCTGGAATATGGTCACCCTAAGTTAACCCGAATAAGATTGTGTACTAAATAAATGATTGCTGTCACTGCCCCTGCTTGTCTCTTCGGATTAAAGAAATCTGCTTAATATTGACGATATATCCGCTCCCTCGTGAGAGACAGATCTGCATGTCAGGTCCTTATAGTTGCAGCATTCAAAATAGCCTGTATCATGATTGACATGATTCACGTGATTGTTAAAAGGTTTTGTAGGTTTTGTACGTTTTCATCTTTTATTATTTTTGGCTAATTACCACCATGTTGGGCTGCGTGTCTATTTTTCTTAAATGCATCAACTCAGAATGGCTAATGTTGGTTTGATTGATTTGTGTTACATAAGAAAATATTTTTTTGTCTGCCTGATTTAATACGGTGGTTCGGGTCGCGGTCTTTATGTCAATAGGGTAGGGCACGGAATAAAAAAAAAAAAAAATTAGTGATATATATTTCATTGCTATATTCTGTTTAGTTGCTATTACTAGTGCGGGTTTACCAAACAGAACCCGTGCGCGTGCAGGACTCAGAGCGCGCGTAACGTGATGCCATCATTGTTTTGCGCGTAATAAATAAAAAGTGAAAGTAAATGATCAGAGTTAATGTTTCGCCATTTAAACAGCCAGAATCGATTCTATACTGAGCATCAAATGCAAAGTGTTTCATGGAAACCTTCACAAAAGCTAAGACACGAATGTTCGTGCAACTACTTGATAGAAACGGCGGTGGAGTTTGTGAATCTGAATGTGATCAAACGTTGATCAAGGTGAGTGTTCAGGTCTCGTGACGTTTTACGGGTGACTTCCGCATTTAGGCCAATGTTCGCCTATTTCAATATGAAGGCCCATTAGTTATTTTATATGTGTTTGATATTTTTTAATTTAAAACATGGTTTCGTTGTTTCGTGTTGTCTGTGGTTTATTTAGCATGTGTGTTTAATATACCACTAGCATTGTGTATTTGAGTGAACGCCGCGTCTCATGATCCTGTTTCTCTGAATCTCAGGCTCCGTTCAGCTGAATTATTGTTTGTCATTTCCATTCAGAGTCAGTGGTGAAGATCAGATTCTGTTTCAACTGTTCAGCTTCATTATGGATGAAACTCAAACATCCAGAGATGAAAATTTTTATCCAGGTTGCAGGTATTTTGAATAAACTCCATATTAAATCATTTTTAAATTATAGGCAAGAAGATGTTTTTAAGTTAAAATTTTATTAAAGTTAAAAAGTTGAAGTCTTTAATTTTATTGAAAACAATAAGACCAACCATTTTTTTAATTAAAATACCTTTTAAGAACTTATATTAAATATTATTATCACCAATATAACATTTTTATGTTATAGTTCAGTTCATCAGAAGAGATCAGAAGAGCCCAGCTGTGTGAGGAGTGACGTGTCTATGGATTTTAAGAGTGCAGATACACAACATGATATCAGGTATAATGTTTCTGTGAAAATATGACTAATACAGCATGATATTTTTTTTATTATCAGAATAATATTGGTGATATTTTCTTCAAGATATGAGAAATTCCTATTTATGTGTAGCTAATATTTTAATGTAGTGTTACTCACATGAGAGACGTATAGAGAGCACTTAGTTCATTTTACAGGTTTTTTTATTAACATTGTGAAAATAAATTCTTTAAGGCTAAATTATATAAAATGAAATATTTCAATGTATTAACTTTAATCTATTTTTGTTATAGTTTAGTTCATCAGAAGAGATCAGAACCAGAGCCCAGCTGTGTGTCTATGAGGAGTGACACGTCTATGGATTTTATAATACATTTTAAGAGTGAAGATACACAGACTGATCTCAGGTATTACATTTCTATAAAAATATGATTATAATATGGCATTTTATATTATCAAAACATTATCAGTAATATATTGTACAAGAAATGAATAATGTTCAAGAAGAATGTTTTAATGTAATAAAACAGCTTCAAACTCCTGCTGAGTTCCAGTCTAGTAATGTTTTGCGTCTTTTTCACTTTAATGTACGCAGTCTGGTAAACAAAATAGACTTATTAAGAATATGGGCTGATTCGACGAACTCTGACATTATTGTTCTCTCAGAGACTGTCACGTTGTGGGTTGTTCCTTGTTCCTGTTTCATGTATGTCATGTGATCCCTTGTTCAAGTCATGTGATCCTGCCATGTGTTCCCTTGTCTAATGTGTCATGTTGTCATTAGGCTTGTTTGACTTGAACCGGCGCTGCACAGACCGATCGGTTTATGACATCAAAGTACCGCGAGAGCAATTCAAAAGCATAAGGAGCCATCTACAGCAATAAAGTCCAGCAAGATAAAGTTGTTTTATGTGAAACCATAGACCTTTATCTACAGATCAAGTATAATAAATAGTAGGCTAACATTGATTCATCTTGAAAAGAGTTTCATCGTGTTAACTGTCGTAACCGAACGCGACGCGCTGTTTGAATGCTGAGTAGGGAATAATTGACGACAGGCCGTTGAATTATTAGAAAAATAATGCAAAGCGGAGCAATGCAATAATGCAAATGCAATAATGCGAAGCGGAGTGGCCGTTACCTCGGGTGTGCATTATTTTTCTAATAATTCAACGGCCTGAAGTCAATTATTCCGCTTATACTACAGTTACCACACCTCGAAACATTGTTCAGATTATGTATTTCAAGACGTTTGTAAAGTTGTTGTCATTAAAACGCTCTTGTATGTAGGACTAATTTCTTACGCATCTAATCCCATCCCTCCGTTGCTAATTCCAAAACGTCATTTTAGAGTTAGTAACGGAGGTTTGAGCCATTGATAGCAGACTAGCTGGGGACACACGACTAGCTGACACATTCTCTGACTGTTTTCATCGACTGCAGCAGATTTTAAACACCGACTTTGAACACAGACTGAACGCACTGAACACGTGTTTGGGCATGATCAGTCATAAGTATCAAATTACATTTATAACCGGCCTTAAAGTGTGTCCCCGGCTTTATGCAGTTAATGCAGTTATTAGAGAGAGATGTTGCAATAATGAGACAGAAAAGCATGTGTATCAATATTATTATTTATTTATTAATTCAATTAGTTTTAATTAATTCGTTCATTCTTTTTTTTTTCTATTATTGACAGATGACAGTAGACTAGCCAAATAAATGAAACACAAAGCCCTTTAACAAGTAGGCCTATCAATAATTTATTTGTTATATTATATGCAATAAAAATCCGTGCTGCAGGACCATCCATTTATTTAGCCTATATTCAGTTTCATTTTCTATTGATTATAGATAGGACTATATACTTTATTTATTATAAATTAAACTGCATGTTTCCATTGATTGTGAAGCTAGACATTGAAAATTGCAGATCAAGCGCATGGGGCTAAATGTTTTTTTCTTGTTATGAATTGTATCCTATTTTCCGTTATTACAGTTGACTACGCGAAGTTATATGGAACTGTAATGCGGTCAAGACCTGCCTGGAACTACTTTAGCCGTGCGTTTCCCTGAAAATAATGCACACCTTAGAGCGTTCGTCAACCAATCAGATTCAAGCATTCAACGGCCCTGTAGTATAAATGAAGAATGATTGACAGCCGCTGCTGAGGGAAACGTTTACGTGAGCTTGAATTTAACAACTTAAATATTCATTTCTATATCAAATTATACTATATAATGGCTTCAGAACACTTTTAATATTGTGCACGAAAACTTATGGTCCTTTATAATGTTTTTGTGCCTTTTGTGGGGCTTAACAATAACACAGAATAGTATCGGATTTGGATCGGCCTTGTCTGACCGATACCCGATCCGGCAAAAATGGCAGTATCGGAGCGGTGCATCCCTGTAAACAGCTTTGTGCAGCAGCCATGCTGATCACAAATTATATTATTAAATGTTTGGATCAAATACGGCGCCAGGATTCCAGTTTTGGATGGGCCAGGCCAATTGTGGGTGGGCCTTAAATTAAAAACGTTAAATTAAAAGCGTTATCCAATCACTGTTTAACCTAATAAAAATGACTGACTAATATACTGTTATATTATCTGTGTGTATACATAATATAGATTTTAATAGCTTGATGCTCTTTAAATATTTTGTTGCATTGTAAAAAGTTTCAGTGCATAGGACGGACTATCCGCGATTGCTTTCCATGGTTCTGACCAAAGAAGAGCGCTTTGGAATCTCCATTACGTATCAAACGCATCATACCTGGGCTGCGTTTCCAGATAACGTTGTCTCTTAGCGCACTACGAAGACTCTTAAGGTATAACTTAACTAAAGGTATACTACCACTAAAGGTATACCATTGCTAGGCGTCTTCAGGGCTATCATCCACTCGCGAGGCAAAGACGCTGAGAGGCAGAGGCGCTGGCGCAATCCTAGCAACGGCACTGGTCATGCTAGCATCCTGGGGTGGCAGAGATGAAGATGTGCTAGGTGATGTGGGCTAGGGTCTGAGGGCTGGGTTGGAAAATATGTAACATCATTATGTTTTTTAATTTAATCAATGTTGATTATGAAAGTGAGCATGCAGCATGATACATCATGAGATGCGCAATATTTTTAGAGACATGGAGTGGGTAAAACATGATTTTGACCACTTCATTGAGTTTTGTTTTGTAGAAAGACTCTTTTTAAAAGATTTTCGTTTTGTATAAATTGTATCTTAATTTTGATCAATGTTTTATCAACCAATTGCCTGTATTTAATAAATAAGAAGCAAATATAGAGTAAATTGTTATAAATACGTATAACTAGATGAAAAACTGGGTTTTAATGTACATATTGAAAATCTCTTAAAAAGCTTAGACCAAGCTTTCCTTTTTCGTATAAAGAAATGTTTTCGTTTTGAAGCAAGAAAGAGAATTATTCAAAGTTGTTTCCTCTCAGTGTTGAATTACGGTGATGTGATTTATATGCATGCAAATTCATCTTCACTAAAAAAGTTAGATTGTGTATACCACCGCTGCCTTACGCTTTGATGAGTGCCTCTTTAAACTCTCATCATTGTACCTTGTATGAATTGGTGGGTTGGACGTCTTTGTTTCAAATGAGAAAAATACACATGTTGATGTTTATTGCTAAGGCATTGTTAGGCAAATTACCAATTTATATCTGTCGTCTTTAATCTTATTACACCTGTAATTATAGCACTAGATCTGGTGCTAAACTCCCTGGTTATAGAAACGAGCTGCAGAGTAAAATAATGATAGAAACACTCCCCCTCTTTAAAAGTTTTTAAAAATCTCTCCAATTTAAAAGAGACCTGTGCATGTTTTAAGTAGCTTTTGTTCTGTCATTTTTATGAGTGCTAGGTAAAATTGTATGTAGATTATTAGTTTTATGTTTGTATGTTGTTTATGTGAAACTTTTTGTGCTGCCATTTTGGCCAGGACTCCCTGGAAGAAGAGATTTTATATATATAATATAATATAATATAATATATATATATATATTTCTTTTTTTTATGCATACAGTATAGTGTTGCTCACACAGAGAGACATCTCTGAAACAACTAATTTCAATGTACAATTTTGTAATAATAGTGTAAATTAAATAATCATAAAGAGTGAATGTTTATTGATAAATGGATATGTAATATGTTGAATAATATGGCAAATATGTATAACTTTAAACTCTGTTATAGTTCAGTTCATCAGAAGAGATCAGAACCAGAGCCCAGCTGTGTGTCTATGAGGAGTGACGCGTCTATGATTCGGCCAGTAGATTTTAAGAGTGAAGATACACAGTCTGATCTCAGGTATTACATTTCAACAAAATATATAATTAAAAAAAGACATTGAGTTTATTAATGCTGTGGTATTTTCATTTTACAGCCATGAATTCCTCAACAGGTTTAGATCAAATCTGATGAAGAAGTTTGAGTGTCTGTATGAGGGAACGGCACAGCAGGGAAACCCAACACTCCTGAATGAGATTTACACAGAGCTCTACATCACAGAGAGTGAGAGTGGAGAGATCAGTAATGAACATGAGGTGAGACAGATTGAGACACAATCCAGGAGAGCAGCAACAGAGGACACACCGATCAAATACAAAGACATCTTTAGACCTTTGACTGGACAAGACAAACCCATCAGAACTGTGCTGACAAAGGGAGTCGCTGGAATTGGAAAAACAGTCTCTGTGCAGAAGTTC
Organism: Leucaspius delineatus; assembly: GCA_023718395.1. Taxonomy (NCBI): domain Eukaryota; kingdom Metazoa; phylum Chordata; class Actinopteri; order Cypriniformes; family Leuciscidae; genus Leucaspius; species Leucaspius delineatus. Next base: position 7,916,115 of record CM043362.1, read on the forward strand.
ATCCTGGACTGGGCTGAAGAGAAAGAGAATCAGGACGTCCAGCTCATATTTCCTCTTCCTTTCAGAGAGATCAATCTGATGAAGGACAAAACACTCAGTCTTTCAGATCTTCTTCATGTCTTTTTCCCTGAAACTAAAGAAATAGAAATATACAAAGACAAATATAAAGTGTTGTTCATCTTTGATGGTCTGGATGAGTGTCGTCTGTCTCTGGATTTTCAGAGCGATGTGAGGTTGTGTGATGTAAGTGAATCAGCCTCAGTGGACGTGCTGCTGACGAACCTCATTGTGGGGAATCTGCTTCCCGCTGCTCTCATCTGGATCACCTCCAGACCAGCAGCAGCCGATCTCGTCCCCTCTGAGTGTGTCCATCGAGTGACAGAGGTACGAGGCTTTAATGAGCCACAGAAGGAGGAATACTTCAGGAAGAGAATCAGTGATCAGAGTCTGGCCAATACAATCATCACACACCTGAAGTCATCAAGGAGCCTCTACATCATGTGCCACATCCCAGTGTTCTGCTGGATCTCAGCCACTGTTCTGGAGAAGATGTGGAGCGAAGCAGAGACTGGAGAGATTCCCAAGACTCTCACTCAGATGTACACACACTTCCTGATCCTTCAGACCAACATCAAACATGAGAAGGACTATGAGAAGAACGTGACAGATGAAGACATGATCCTCAAACTGGGCAAACTGGCTTTTCAGCAGCTTGTGAAAGGCAATGTGATCTTCTATGAGGAAGACCTGAGAGAGTGTGGCATTGATGTGACAGAAGCATCAGTTTACTCAGGATTGTGCACTCAGATCTTCAGAGAGGAGTTTGGCTGGTATCAGGGGAACGTCTTCTGCTTTGTTCATCTGAGCGTTCAGGAACATCTAGCGGCTCTATATGTGCATCTCTACTATATAAACAACAACAGAAATGTGTTTGACCCAATCACCAAACAGAGTTTGCGGTCTAAAGTCAATGACTTGCTTCAGCTCATGTTTAAACATGTTTCATTATCTGCGCTGCATCAGAGAGCTGTGAATGAGGCTCTACAGAGTAAAAATGGACATCTGGATCTTTTCCTGCGGTTTCTTCTGGGTCTGTCAGTGGAGTCTCATCAGAATCTCCTACTAAGACTAATGAAACAGACAAGAACATCTGACAGCAATGAGAAAACAGTTGAGTACATCAAGAAGAAGATCAGGACCATTGACTCTCCAGAGAAATCCATCAATCTGTTCCACTGTCTGAATGAACTGGGTGATCATTCACTAGTGGAGGAAATACAACAGTATCTGAAATCTGGAAGAATAAAGAAAGCCAAACTCTCTTCATCTCAGTGGTCAGCTGTAGTCTTTGTGTTGTTGACATCAGAGGAGAAGCTGGACAAGTTTGATATTAATGATTTTGTTGGACGAGACAATAAAACTGAACAACTAAAGGTTCTTCAGAAACTTCTTCCTGTGATTAAAGAATCCAGATCAGTTCAGTAAGTATCAATCAGAACAATCAGTTCACTGTTAAAACATTAGGAAAATAACAGTTAATAAATCTTCAGCGCTGTAGATGTTGTCTAGAGTTCAGTGGTCAGTATTTTGATGTGTTTCTTAAACCGTGACAGTGTAAAATTCCTTCAGGCATTCAAACAAAGTCAGAAAATTTGTGTATGAATAAATAATTCAGGTTTACTAGTTGAATGTTCTTGCACATAAAGAAGGAATTTAAATATTTAAAAGAAATGATAAAAGAAATGAAGACCAAGCAAACAACTGGAGAAACAGCTCAGTTATCAAGTAGCTCAAATCTCCTAAAAAAAAAAACATTTGATGTATGGTTTACATAGCAGTCATACATTTAAATTTTTACTATTAGATGGACAATTAAATATTAACTTTTATTTTTCTTGATTGAATGATACTTTAGATGTTTAATCATGTTTTGTGACATTTTAGATCAAACGTGTTCATTTTTGCTTTAAGTTTGAACTTTCTCTTTAATAATGGATTCACTGCCAAACTGATCTGATCTGAACTGAGAGAGTGAAGTGTGTGTCATTGTTCTCTACAGGTTGAAGGATTGTGGCGTCACAGATGAAGGTTTTGCTGCCCTGACTTCAGCTCTGAGATCAAACCCTGAACACCTGAGAGAACTGAATCTGTCATGGAATAAAATAGGAAAATCAGTGAATCTGCTGTCTGATGTACTACAGAATCCTCACTGTAAACTGGAGAAACTGAGGTAAGATCATATTTGACTCTCACACATGAATCACAATGTAAAGTATATTTGAAGTGTTCAGCCTCTATACAAAAGGAACTGTATTGCACTAATTACTATTACAATGCCAACCGTTTGAGAGGGTCGATTACCACATTTTGATGTCCAATGACCACAAGAGTAATGAAGAGCAGGCAACTGTACTAAATTGTACTATTTACTCTTAAGAATGTTGAATAAGAATAATCAAATACACTGTGTATACATTCACCGTCAAAGGATTACACAAATGCAAAGAAAAATGTACATATGAAGGGCGTAGGCCTGCGCAAAATAATAAACAATATAAACAATGAAATATTTCAACAGATTTGAATTAAGGATACAGATGTTAGCTGGTGTTGTGATTTGGCAGTGAAAACAATGATTGCAACAGTCCGTGTTAGTCTCTACAGTTAGTGTTAGTCTCTCAGACGTAGTCGAAGTCGACTGAATGGGATCACGCTAGGGAGCCTATCTTCTTCGAGCATGCTTGAACGAGCCAATGCGCTATGGCGACATGAATTGCATCACGCGCTCTGCCCCGCGAGACGGGTATCAATATGGAAGCGGATGCATACACCATCTGTCTTTCTCTTCGGAGCCGATCGTTCTCTATGACGAAATCTCTGAAGAGTGTTGTCTTCTACAACGAGCGAGTATGTCGGTGCTTCTTCAGAAAGTCTCTCCCTGGTTGGTGTTTCTACAGCGTGAGCAGCAGTGGTCGCGAGCTCTTTGAGCACTCAACATATCTATTTGTGTTTGTTTGTCTGACGGCTGGTTGAGAGCGAGAAGAGTGATTGCTTCACTGGTACAGGCTGCACCATCCCTGTCAGTGTTTCAGCAATCATTCCCCTGGGTGCTCCGGCACTGGTGAGAGGTTTCTCACTTCCTGAAAGAGCAACATAGGTGGGTTTGCGTCTTTTTCAAGATGTCATTCCGCCCATGCGTTTCTGGATGTGGTCATTCCCTGTCCCCTTCTGACGGTCACAATTGCTGCGTCATGTGTTTGGGTGTTCAGCACGCTGACGCAGCTTTTGTGGACGGTTCATGTTCCCATTGCGGGAATATGACTGTCTCAGTGTTGAGATCGAGACTCGCCTTCGTTCACGAAGGTGCAGTCCCCATTACCACGCCCCACCCCAGGGTGCCGTGTGGGATGGGTGATCGGAGATCAGTGATGGAGTTTCCGCCTGGTAACCATTCCCTGTGGGCTACTCAATCCTCCATCACACCGATACTGGTGGAGCCCCCTGCTGAGAGCACTGGTCCCTCTGTAATGGACCGAGCAGATGTCTCACTCGCGGCTCCCCCAGAGGACAGGATGCCGGTTGCAGTATTGGAGGGTGAGCTGATCTTTGGAGATGACGACTCGGCTGCGTTATCCGGGAGTATGTAACCCTCCACCGTGTCCCGCTCAGTCTCGGTTGGATGATTGGTTCTCAGCCCGCCGCCCCAGTGCCCTTCTTTCCCGAAGTGCATGGAGAGCTTACTAGGTCGTGGATGGCATCTTTAACTGCCGGAAGCGACCTGGAGAGTTTTCCCCCCTCACTACCCTTGACGGAGGAGCGGTGAAGAGTTACGAGGCTATTCCCCCAGTCGAGTGGTCTGTCGTGGCGCACCTGCACCCCGCCAGCCGCTACGGCCTGGGCAGGAGATCCTCGTTTCCCCCCTCAGGCCTGTGATCGCTCGTCTGTTCTTACGGACAGAGCATACAGAGCCTGTGGGCAAGCCACTTCCTCTTTGCATGCCCTGGCGTTGCTTCAGGTCTACCAGGCCAAAGCACTCATGGACATGCACGAGGGTTGTCTAGGCCGTGCGCTCACCAGTGAGCTCCACACCACAACTGACTTGGCTCTCCGGAGATCGGCCTAGCGGTGTCCACCCTGGTGGTCCAGGAGCGCCATACTTGGCCCAACCTGGTTGATTTATCGGATGCGGACAAGGTTCGGTTCCTGGACTCCCCAATTTCCCAGGTTGGGCTGTTCAGGCCTCAGCGTAGAGCGAGCCACAGGCAGGCCGCCCAGCCTGTATCAGTCACTGCCAAGCCAGGTGGCAACTGTAAGACTAAGCGTCCCTGATCCAGGCTGCCTGGGGACGGGGGAACAAGCTCTTCAGACGGTTACCGTTCCACCATTGGCTCTCCGGAGTCCAGTGGTACCCCAGTTGTCACAAGAGCGAATTCCTCTTTTCCTGGGCCCCAAGAGGGGTCAGACTTGCGGTGTGCGACCCTGTAAAGCCTTGCACCCCTTGGTCCCCTCTTGTGTCGGCAGTTGGGTACGGTCCGAGGACCCGATTACGCCTTCTCCCGTAACCCCTGCCGACCAGTGGAGTCAGGTAAGTGTTGCCTCGCACACTCAGACCTCGCTTTGGGCCATCTCCGGGCCTTCCGAGCCAGGTCCCTGTCCTCCACCCCACTGACCCACTCCGGGTACGTCTGTGGTGCCTCTGGTCCCCCTGTCCCGGTTTGTGGAAGCTTGGAGAGAGCTTTCCGGCTAGTCCAGCTGGCTCCTCCGTACCATCAGACTCGGCTACAAAATTCAGTTCTTCCGGCATCCGCCCAAGTTCAGCGGCATTCTGTACACTTAAGTGTTGACCGAACGTGCCCGTTATGCGTGCAGAAATCGCAGTCCTACTGGTGAAGGATGCGATAGAACCGGATCCGTAAGCCGATATGAAGTCGGGCTTCTACAGCTCATACTGCATTGTACCCAAGAAAGGAGGTGGGTTATGGCCAATCTTGGACCTGCAACGCTTGAATCGGGCCCTTCACAAGTCCCCGTGATTGGTTTGCAGCGGTCGACCTGAAAGACGCGTACTTTCATGTGTCCTTCCTGCGTTGGGTCTTCAGGTGAACTAGGAAAAGAGCAAATCCTCGCCCCCGTGCAGAGGATCTCTTTTCTCGGTATGGAGCTGGACTTGGTCCAACAGACGGCACGCCTCACAGAGGAATGTGTCCAGTCAATGATGAATGTGTCCAGACCTGCCTGAGTACGCTCAAGAGCAGAGAAGAGGAGCAGGTCTTGCTAATCGTCCCTTATTGGCCCGACCGGTCCTGGTTCCCTGAACTTATACTTCTCTCAACAGCCCCTCCCTGGCCCATCCCTCTGAGGGAGGACCTCCTCTCTCAGGGACAGGGCACCATATGGCACCCGCGTCCAGACCTCTGGAAACTCCATGTCTGGTCCCTGGACGGGACGTGGAGGTTCTAGGTGATCTACCACAATCAGTCGTAGACGCTTATGCCTTGAAGTGGAACCTATTCGTTGAATGGTGTTCTTCTCATCGAGTAGACCCCCAAAATTGCTCGATCCACGCTGTACTTTCTTTCCTGCAAGAGGGGTTGGAGCGAGGGCTGTCTCCCTCTACCCTCAAAGTGTATGTTGCCTCTATTGCTGCACATCACGATGCAGTGGATAGGAGATCCGTGGGAAAGCATGACCTGATCGTCAGGTTCCTAAGGGGTGCGAGGAGATTGAATCTGCCTCGTCCCCTCCATACCCTCTTGGGACTTGTCTTTGGTGTTAACTGCACTGCAGAGACCTCCCTTTGAGCCACTGCAGGCAGCTGAGTTAAAAGTCCTGTCTTTAAAAAAAGTTATCCTGCTTGCTTTGGCCTCCCTCCAAGAGGGTAGGGGACCTGCATGTATTTTCGGTCAACGAATCGTGCCTGGAGTTCGGGCCGGCTAACTCTCATGTTGTACTGAGACCCCGGCCTGGTTATGTGTCCAGGTTCCTACCACTCCCTTTCGGGACCAAGTGGTGAACCTGCAAGCGCTGCCCCCCGGAGGAGGCATAAGCCAGTGGGCTTTTCTCTGTCCAGTCCGTTCCTTACGGATATATGTTGACAGAACGCAAAGCCTCAGGACCTTAAATCAGCTCTTCATCTGTTATGGAGGCCAGCAGAAGGGAAAGGCTGTCTCAAAGCAAGGGTTGGCCCATTGGATAATGGATGCCATCCTCTTGGCGTATGAGTCCCAAGGTGTACCTTGTCCCCTGGGATTGCGAGCTCACTCCACTCGGAGTGTAGCCGCCTCCTGGGCGTTGGCTCAAGGTGCCTCGCTTACAGATGTTTGTAGCTGCGGGCTGGGCGACACCTAACACATTCGCTAGATTCTATAGCCTACGCGTCGAGCTGGTTGCTTCCTGTGTGCTCTCTTCAAATAGAAGCTAGTTAACACCGTAAGCCCCGCTCGATGTGCCGGCTTGCTGCGCCATTCCCCTCCTATGGACTGGATATATGCGCCATTTTGCTCCAGTTGAGTTCTCCTTCGGCAGAACCCTGTTGAGCTCCTTCATGCCCCCTGCGGCTCGAACATGGCGGAGCGTCCGATGCTAGGCCTACCACTCGTATGCGTTGGTGGAACTTGTGCTAGGTGCTGGGTCCATATGTTGTGATCCCTACGGCGATCCCATATGTGTATTTTTCCACGGTACACAGCAAAATCCCCAGTGTTAAATAAACACCTACAGTGTCAAATTTAACACCAGCAAAGTGTGTATATGTGTCCACACTACACAGTGTTACATTTACACTTTTGAAAGTGTTAATTTTTTAACACTAATTTTCTGTATATTGTTAAAAGTTAACACTATTCAACACTTAACATTGTTGTTTTTACACCACACTAGTGTTAGTGTTAAATTACAGTGTTATTGAGTAATACTTTTTATTTTACACCAACACCAGTGTAGTGTGAATACAACAATATTAAGTGTTAAAATACTGTTCAGCAATAACATTATGGAGTGTCAATACCAATAGGCTACCTCTAGAGCTGCTTCCAATCCTACTAAAGACAAATGGCAGAAAATGTCACAAACACACTTTATTAAGGTACACAGCAAAAAAGCCAGTGTACATTTAACTCAAATTGAGTCAAATTTAACACTCCCGAAATGTATAAATGACTCCCTCCATTTTGGAGTTAATATAATGCTTTTGAAAGTGTGAAATGAATACATTACTCATGGAGTACATTTGAACACTTTGTTAAAATGTATTCCGTGAGTAATGTGCATTTTTCACACTTTCAAAAGTGTTATTTTAACTCCAAAATGGAGGGAGTCATTTATACATTTCGGGAGTGTTAAAAGCTTTTTAACAAAAGGAATCTTTCCAGAAATAAAAGCAAAGTATTAAACCTATTGATAACATTGAATGCACATCAAAACAATCCAGAAAGTTAAAATGTAACCTTAGTCTGGGATCATAGTAGAATTCTGTTCAATAAAGTAAAAAAAAAGGCAAAATGCAAACAATTGTTTTAACAAACTAGTTTTTATTAATGAACAAGTCCCTTTACATCATAGGTTAACTTAAAATAAATGAAAGCAAAATATAGGCATTTGTCATCACAATTATGTGAAAGCTGCTCATCAAATGGTCTGTATCTCTGTAATACTTCAAGTCCTGTACATGTCAGTGAATATAAGTCCTGTGTCAGTGAAGTTGAGTCAATACCTTCGACTTTGCAACAGTACAGCAACAACATTCAACAGATGAAGAACAGTTGCAGGATATGAGTGGATCAGTTGTGTCCAGTTGCTAACAGTAAAGTTCAGTGCATAGTTGTTTCACAGAGAAGGAAAGGCTGTGCAGATCCAACTTTCTCAAAATCCTGGAGTGCTGGTTCCCTAGACAACACAAAACCAGACCAATTACAATCAATACAATTTGTGTTTTATAAATACAGCAAGTTTATGGTGGAAAAAGTTCAATCATCTTAAACTTTCGTGACTGATTTCCAAGTAAATTAAAGACTTAATTCATCCAAAAATGTAAATTCTGTCATTAATTATTCACCCTTATGTTGTTCCAAACCAGTAAGAGTTTTGCTCATCTTCGGGAAAAACTCAAGATATTTTGGTAACGCTTTAGATTACAGCCCGGAAAGTACTGCGTAATTAAAATGAAAGTACAGTGTAACTTTCGGTAATTACAGTGTACCTATAAAGTACTTACGTGTAAGTATAGGGGAACAATATGTAAAGTCTTGGGAATAAAGGTGTAACAACCAGGAAAATACTGCGTTATTAAAACGGAATTACAGTGTAACTTTCGGTAATTACAGTGTACCTATAAAGTGCGTACGTGTAAGTATAGGGGAATAATATGTAAAGTTTTGGGAATAAATGGGTAACAACCAGGAAAATAACAAATTATTTAGGCAAATTATTTAGACTGTAAGTATTCCATGTAGTAACAGGGTAAGTATGACATTGCGGGCTGTAAATTAAAGTGGTGCTTCTTACCTTCTTGTTTCGTGTAGTTACAGGGTAAGTATGACATTGCGGGCTGTAAATTAAAGTGGTGTTTCTTACCCTCTTGTTTCATGTAGTTACAGGGTAAGTTTGACATTGCGGGCTGTAAATTAAAGTGGTGTTTCTTACCCTCTTCACAGCAAAATCTCCAGAGTTAAATTAACTCTGTTCAGAGAACATTTGGTCCCTCTCTACAGAGAGTTAAAATAACTCTGAATCAGAGTTAAAGTTAATGAGATACTTAAGTGATTAATTAAGTGATGATTGGGCATTGATGATGAACACCTGCAGTCAACAAGTTCTCAGCAGAGGAGGATTAAACAACTCCATAAACAGCATTACCAGCTTCACTTATTACTAACCAGACTGACTTTATTTCTGTCTGACGTCTACAGAAGGTCTTATTGAGAATTAACAGAGGTTTAGATGTTGACGATTTATTGAAAATGTATGATCACCATTATGGTGATGAGTGTTTCCTTCAGTTGGGCAGTTTGACTCTTCTTGTGAGTTTGTGGTTTTTGTAACAGTGTTTACCAAAACACGTAATTTGTTACAAAGAAAGCCAAAAACAAAGATGATCAGGTGATATAGATTTAACAGCAGATAGTAAAAAAATGCACTTATCTCATGACTGTCTAAAAGTGATTATTTGATGTTAATAGATTATATTCACTAACAATACTCTGTAGCCACAGATCGGACATTCTGAATTTAGATTTTTAAAATACATTATAGGATTTTTTTTTTTTTTTTAAACAAAGACATCAAGAATCAGCATATGAATCTCAACAATGGTGACATGCTTCATGCTGCAATGCATGCTGGAAGCCACAATAGTATAAAACTCATGGCTCCCAGGATGCATTGCGGCATGAAACATGTCACCATTGTTGAGATTCATATGCTGATTCTTGATGTCTGTGTCTTAGGAAAAAAAAAAAATCCCCCATTATGTTTTTAAAAAATTCAAAATGTCCAATCTGTGGCAAGACAGTATTGTTAGTGAATATAATCCATTAACATCAAATGACCATTTTTGGACAGTGATGATATAAGCGCATCATTCTACTTTTGTTGTTGAAAACTAGATCACCTGAACATATTTGCTTTTGGTATTCTTTGCAACAAATTACGTGTTTTGGTAAAAGCTGTTACAAAAACCACAAACACACAAAAAAATAAGTTAAGAGTCAAACTGCCCAACTAAAGGAAACACTCATCACCATAATGGTGACCAAACATTTTCAATAAATCGTCAACATCTAAACCTCTGTTAATTCTCAATAAGAACTTCTGTAAACATATGACAGAAATAAAGTCAATCTGGTTAGTAATAAGTAAAGCTGGTAATGCTGTTTGTGGAGTTGTTTAATCCTCCTCTGCTGAGATCTTGAGAGATTTAATGTCTTATTTTGTCTTCAGTTGATTTCATATAAGGCTGTGGCTGGAAGTCAGTTGTAGTTCTTGTGTTTCTCTTTTTTTCTGTTCTTGTTTCTCTTTCCTTCAGCGATTCTGCATGTTGACAGCAGGTGTTCATCATTAATGCCAAATCATCACTTAATTAATCACTTAAGTATCTCATTAACTTTAACTCTGTTTCAGAGTTATTTTAACTCTCTGTAGAGAGGGACCAAATGTTCTCTGAGCAGAGTTAATTTAACTCTGGGGATTTTGCTGTGTTGTTTCATGTAGTTACAGGGTAAGTTTGACATTGCGGGCTGTAAATTAAAGTGGTGCTTCTTACCTTCTTGTTTCGTGTAGTTACAGGGTAAGTATGACATTGCGGGCTGTAAATTAAAGTGGTGCTTCTTACCCTCTTGTTTCATGTAGTTACAGGGTAAGTACAATAAAAAACACATGTACACACACAATCTGACATCACTTGGAAAACCTTTATTTGAAAAACAACTTATTTCAAAACAGATTTACAACATATTACACTTCTTATTTATTTAATTTATTTAATTTATTATCATTTTTTTTAAATCAACTTTTCATTTCAAATTCTAAAGTCCTGACAGAAAGTAGCATGTTTTGTCCTTTTTTGTTTCTCTTGCATGGCTTCCTCCTCCTCTTGGTCCTCCTCTTTTTCTATCGTTCCACTGATTATTAGCCTAATCTTAAGGAGTCTTTTTCTATTCTGTATTATGTATTAAAAGAAAATACAGTACACCCAGAAATGTTCTCATAATTTACTCATCTTTTCGCTACCGACCAACTTTCACCAGCGAGTGCATGAGAGTCGGCTTCATAGGGGCGGCTTGAATGGCTTCGCGTTTGGTGAAGCTTTCAGCGTTCATTGCATTCTCGCGGGAGTTTGATGTGAAACGTGCACGAGAACTGGTGTCTCTGTTCTTCTGCATGGTTTGTTTTTCATTATTATTATCTGTTATTGTTTGTATTTTGTTGTGAGCAATAATAAAAACATTAAAAAAAATAATAATTCAACATTGGTTTTTCGGTGCGCTTACGTCACGCTTTAAGCCTCTGTTATACTCCAGTTTGGACGCGTACACGACAGCTGCGCAGCTCGGACGCGGACAACTTGTATTTATACTTTCTCTCAACCCTCTCATGAACGCGCAGGTGACAGTTGGTCGGAAGCGATAGTCTACAGTTTAAAAATGTAAAATATTTGGTATTTTTCTTACAAACGCTTATCGTTTCACTTCAGAAGAAGAGGAACAAGAGGAGGAGGAAGCAAGAGAAACAAAGTGCTGTAAATCCGTTTTGAAATAAGTTGTTTTTCAAATAAAGTTTTCCGAGTGATATCAGATTGTGTGTGTACATGTGTTTTTATTGTACTTACCCTGTAACTACATGAAACAAGAGGGTAAGAAGCCCCACTTTAATTTACAGCCCGCAATGTCATACTTACCCTGTAACTACACGGAACAAGAGGGTAAGAAACACCACTTTAATTTACAGCCCGCAATGTCATACTTACCCTGTAACTACACGGAACAAGAGGGTAAGAAACACCACTTTAATTTACAGCCCGCAATGTCATACTTACCCTGTAACTACATGGAACAAGAGTATATTTTCCCAGCATTTAAAAAAAAAAAAAAAGTTGCAATAGTTTTACTTGCCTTGAAACTTAATCAGTGCACCTTTGCAATAATAACAAATTAGCCTACTTTATAAATGCACTGATATGTACCCCGTGATTTAAAAAAAGCCTTTATGTATTTTTGTACACTATTATTACAAAAAGGTGCAGTGTATGTAGGCTACTCGCTAAATTGCTCCCAAAAGTAAGATTCTAAAATACTTAGTCTAAATAATTTGCCTAAATAATTTGTTATTTTCCTGGTTGTTACCCCTTTATTCCCAAAACTGTACATATTGTTCCCCTATACTTACACGTAAGTACTTTATAGGTACACTGTAATTACCGAAAGTTTCACTGAAATTTCGTTTTAATAACGCAGTATTTTCCTGGTTGTTACACCTTTATTCCCAAGACTTTACATATTGTTCCCCTATACTTACACGCAAGTACTTTATAGGTACACTGTAATTACCGAAAGTTACACTGTACTTTCATTTTAATTACGCAGTACTTTCCGGGCTGTAATCTAAAGCGTTACCGATATTTTTTATAAAATTTCTGTCCCTTCATCGACAGCCTATTCAATGACTTACAAAGCCACGGAAAGGTATAAAGAAAATCATAAGTAATTCTCATGAACGCATGTTGGAAATTAATATTTTATAAATTAAGTGGTAAATGTTTTGTTGCTGCAAACACAGCACTTGCGTAGTTTAATAAAATGTAAGTTAAACCACTGGAGTCGCATGGAGTACTTTAATGATGTACCTTTACACCTTTCTGGGGCTTGAACGTGGTAGTTACGTGGACTGTCAATGGAGGGACAGGAAGCTCTCAGATTTCATTAAAAATATCCTCATGTGTTGTGAAGATGAAAGAAAGTCTTGCATGTTTGGAACGAGATGAGGGTAAGTAATGACAATTTCCATTTGTAGGTGAACTAACCCTTTAAGGAATAAATTTAGACACGCACCTTAAAAAACTCACTAAATAGTCAGCTGACGGAAGAATCTTTGTTCCCTTCCTGTGGCTTTGTGATGTTGGGGGCAGGTGATGGGCAGAGATTTCCCAATCAGTTGAGTCTAAAATTAAAAAGCAAGAAAACATCTACCTGTCAAATCATGAAAACAATCGGTTTGAAAATTTTTATTTTAATAACTTTTGTAAAGTAATTTGACTGGACAAATTCAAAATGAGTGTTATGAAACAAAAAATCTAGTTATACCAAATAGCAACAAAGCTATGATTATTGTTTATGTTTATGCACATGATTATCTCATATGTTATCTGTAAAATCTGACCCTCACCAGGTTCTAGTCTGTACAGCCTTTAAAGACCAAGCCTGGTTAGCCTCATGGTGCAGCATGGAAATGCTCCTAGCAAACACAAATAGCAAAATCAATACATTTAAACATGAAAGCATATCCAAACATCAACCAAAATTGAATCTGATAAATACATTTTCATAAACATTTAATCTTAAAGAATTACTTACACATTCTAAGAAAATTTGTTTTTCAGTTAACGTTAGGTTTCAGTTAAGATAAGTTAGGTGTGCTGGCAAACGAGAGTAAAAGATAGTTTGAGGATAAATACATATGATATTTGCACATCACAAATATTGTCATAAAACAAAATAACATTATAAAATACGTATTGTAAATGAGTTAAAACACTTAGTGTTTTCACCGTTAAAAGCAAACTCCACGTCTGCACTGCGTCACGAGTCAAAGAAGATGCAGGGCATAACGTTAGTCTGTAAGAAAGGTTTAGGCGCGCACATCACTATCGTTATAAAACAATATAATGCCATGAAATACATGTTGTAAATTAGTTTAAAAACACTTACTTTCGGTGTTGTCCCTGTTAACGTTACAACCTTCTCATCGTCAGCTCCGTATTGAGTCAAAGATGTCGCCTTTGAGAAAGGTTTCGGCTCGTTTAAAGTGTAAATTGCAGGTTAAATTTTTCACAAAGATAATGCAATGCGTTTATTAAACATAAAGATAAGAACCGCCCACCATTGTTTTTTATACCAAAATGCTGATATAATATGAAAAGTTGGCAGTTTTAACAGTGGTTTTAACCGCTCCCGCTCCCTTCCACTAGATGGGGCGTGACGTCATAAGAGGAACTCACTAGTAGAGTTACCGTACGCTAGCAGCTATATTCGCCTTACATAACTTCAGAAAAGTTGGTTGTATGTTTTATTTGATAAAAAAAATTATGGATAAAATAACTTTATGGTGGTTAACCTGCAACTTACACTTTAAGCACGGAGAGCATTTACATTTCTCTATAAATCAATGGGCCCTATCTTGCACCCAGCGCAATTGACTTTGTACAACATGCGTATGTTTCATTCCTATTTTGCACCCGCGCAAAGCGTGCTTTTCCCTCCACAGAAGCACGTCGCAAAACTAGGGAATGAACTTGCGCTCCCGGGCGGTTCAGCGCAGAAAAGGAGGCGTGTTCCGGCGCAAACAATCCCTGGTGCTATTTTACTGTTCCATAAAACAATTGCGCCACTGGCCAGAAAAAACCTAGTCTAAAATCAGTGGCGCGTTGCGCGTTGTTTATTATGCTATTTTAAGGGCGCATGCTTGACCATAATGTATAGCGTGCACAACGCGCATACACTTTGATTCTCTAATCTACACAGAAGCAGGCGTTTTCATTTTTGCAAATCATATTATTACAAACGATAGATAGATAGATAGATAGATAGATAGATAGATAGATAGATAGATAGATAGATAGATAAATAGATAGACAATTTATTATAAAAGCATACATCTAGCTTACACATTTACCCACATTATTATATGCCTGTTTAACCGAAGCTAATTTGGGTGTGTTTCTCCATCCCCAATGTCACTTCTCTCTCTTTTACGGCCGTGACGAGAGCGTTGCTCTCCTCGGCTGTGAACCGCTCCTGGCGCGCGCTTGGCAAATCCGCCGTTATAATAGCAATACGCCAAGGAAAAAGCGCGTCTGCTCTTAAAGGGAATGTGAGATGACGCTCTGATTGGTTTATTTCACGTTAGGCCCAAACCACACCTATGAATAATGAAGCTACTTCAGACCAACCACTTTTAGATTTGCACCGGGCGCAAGAGTCATTTATCCCGCTGGGAAAATAGCAACAGCGCCGAGACCCGCCCACAAAGTTACTTGCGTTTTGCGCTTTGACACTTGCGTTTCAGATCGTTAAAATAGGGCCCAATATGTTATAAAAATACATATTGTAAATTAGATAAAACACTTACTTTCGTCGTTTCTCTGTTTAAAAGCAACCTCATCCTGGTCTGCTCTGCATCGCGCATCAACGGAAATGCCTTTCTGAGAACGGTTTAACCGTTCACAGCACATAAATATTGTAATAAAACAATATAATGTAATAAAAGTTTATAAAATGCATATATAAATGCGATAAAACACTTAATATCAGTGTTTTCCCTCCTCGTATGCCTTGCATCGCGAGTCAAAGAAAATGGCGTCTGTGAAAAAAAGTTTCAGGTCGTTTCGTCGCGCCCAGCGTGTAAATGTCCCGGATGTAATTAATTACACTCTCTCGGTGTAAATTTAATAACTCTACATATTTTAACCAGCCAGAGAGTGCGGTTTACACTAGCAGTGTTAATCCCTTGAAATTCAACACCAGAAAATTAACTCTTTACTCTAAGAGTCCTTAACACCAGGATTTCAACACCGGAGATTTTGCTATGTACGGTTTTGATTTTGCTCCCTAAGGTGAGCCCGTGTTTTTCCCTTGGCAGAGTTTCTGCCGTCACTGTTTTGGTTGATCCTCCCCCCTGTTATAGGCTGGAGTCATCCCAGTGACATTCCATGTGTTGTGCTGCCCGACATTTTGCCCAGTTCATATGTGTATCTCCCACGATTCCCCCCTTCAGGCTGGATGTGCCCTTCCTTCCATCGACAGGGCACGCTTTCCCAGTGTTATCCAAGTCTACTGAGCGGGTCTTGCGGAACAGCAGTGACTTCCCTGGCCTAAGCCCTGTCCTATCACCACCTCAAGATGTGGGAGGTTCAGCAGGCTTTTGTCTAGGCACTGGAAGGTGGCAGCTCTAGTGGCGTTTTCCAGGGTTAAAGATCCCATTCAGTCGATGTCGACTACGTCTGAAGGAGGGAACAGAGGACGTAGTCCCTTTGCCACTATAGCTGGACCACCGCTGACTCCGAGTTACGCTCGACTCCTCAGCGAAAAACAGATGGTGTATGCATCCGCTTCCGTATTTATACCCATCTCGCGGGGCGGAGCGCGTGATGCAATTCATGTCGCCATTGCGCGCATTGGCTCGTTCAAGCATGCTCGAAGAAGATAGGCTCCCTAGCGTGATCCCATTCAGTCGACGTCGACTACGTCCTCCATTCCCTCCTTCAGGGAACAATGGGTTGCATACGCAACCAGGACGTTCTTTAAGATGTTCAGATGTCCGGATAGCGATATGAAGTTGGTCGTTGAGCTGCAGTCTCTGGCCCCCTGATGCATGATGAATCCTCGACGATAATAAATGCAGGTGTAAATCTAAGATGTGTATGAGTGTTTTACCTCGTTGATGTATGACTCTCAAATGTGGTTAATCTTCAATGACGCACATTCAAGATTCGTCACTATGGAAACTTCAGCTCAAAGTTTAATATCATCCGCTGCCATTGAAGAGCACAAATATCCTGCAGTTCACAAAGTGAAGGCGCTGCAGAAAGAGATTTTAATCTACCTTATTTTACTGCTTTTCAGGTAAGATTGCAGGACCTAATTTTTTCCTCAGGATCCGAACAGAAAAAATTATCTGCTCTCACGCGATCTCAAATTAAACCACACCTCTTCACATTCAAATCAATGACCAACATAATAGCTGCTCAGCCCTTATAATAAATTAACACAAACATGGGCTTTTTTTACACTCTTTCTGCTGCTGTGAGTTCAGATTATTGAGCTGTAAATGATTGAACACATGATCTGATCCTCAATAACATGAAACTGCAGGACTGAGAGTCACACTGAAATACACACTTTCACACACAATCAACATTTCAGTCTCTTGACTTTAAACAGACTCGAGCTCAACACAGTCAGAACTGAGAAGGGAAGAATATGCTGGATTCATTCTTACTGTTAATTATGTTCATCTTTCTGCATTGACACTTTCTAAAGGATTGTTTTTAATTTTGAAAAATGAAAACACACACACACCCTAATTGACACTCCATACATATCATAGTACAAATCTAGTAAGTAACGTAGTAAAACTAGTCTCTGTTGTGAATAGTTATTTATTAAAGCAGATTTTGCACAAGACTGACTTTTAACATAGTGTAAATAAGAGATTATTTTCCTGATTGAATAATACTTTAGATGTTTTATGATCATGTTTTGTGACATTTTAGATCTCAATCTAATGATCCATCAATGATCCAGTTAAGTTTGAACTTTCTCTTTAATAATGGATTCACTGCTAAAGTGATCTGATCTGAAATGAGAGAGTGAAGTGTGTGTCATTGTTCTCTACAGGTTGAGTGATTGTGGCGTCACAGATGAAGGTTTTGCTGCTCTGACTTCAGCTCTGAGATCAAACCCTGAACACCTGAGAGAAATGAATCTGTCTGAGAACAAAATAGGAAAATCAGTGAATCTGCTGTCTGATGTACTACAGAATCCTCACTGTAAACTGGAGAAATTAGAGTAAGATCATATTTGACTCTCACACATGAATCACAATGTAAAGTATATTTGAAGTGTTCAGCCTCTTTCTGCTGTTGTGAGTTCAGATTATTGAGCTGTAAATGATTGAACACATGAGCTGATCCTCAATAACATAAAACTGCAGGACTGAGAGTCACACTAAAATACACACTTTCACACACAATCAACATTTCAGTCTCTTGACTTTAAACAGACTCGAGCTCAACACAGTCAGAACTGAGAAATGAAGAACATGCTGGATTCATTCTTACTGTTAATTATGTTCATCTTTCTATATTGACACTTTCTAAAGGATTGTTTTTAATTTTGTAAAATCAAAAAAACACACACACACACACACACACACACACACACACACACACACACACACACACCAATTTATTACTCCATAGATATTACATACAGATCTAAGTAACAGCAAAACTAGCCTATGTAGTGAATATAGTGTAATTTAAGAGATTATTTTTCATGATTGAATGATACTTTAGATGTTTTATGATCATGTTTTGTGTCATTTTGGATCTCAATCTAATGATCCCTCAGACATTTTAATTTGTGCTTTAATTTGGAACTTTCTCTTTAATAATGGATTCACTGCTAAACTGATCTGATCTGAACTGAGAGAGTGAAGTGTGTGTCATTGTTCTCTACAGGTTGAGTTATTGTGATCTCACAGATGAAGGTTTTGCTGCTCTGACTTCAGCTCTGAGATCAAACCCTGAACACCTGAGAGAACTGGATCTGTCTGGGAATAAAATAGGAAAATCAGTGAATCTGCTGTCTGATGTACTACAGAATCCTCACTGTAAACTGGAGGAACTGTGGTAAGATCATTATTTGACTCTCACAAATGAATCACAATGTAAAGTATATTTGAAGTGTTCAGCCTCTTTCTGCTGCTGTGAGGTCAGATTATTGATCTGTAAATGATTGAACATGTTTTACATCATCAGTCATTGACACGTTTGGTGATGTGAGCTGCATTACACGCGGGATTGAAATGGTGGCTAAAGAAATCTCTAATGTTTATTTTGGTCATGGCTTGTCTTGAAAAACGAAGACAATGTGACGGTTGTCGTAGGAGAAGTCACACTGCAGGACTGTGAGTCAAATCTTCTGACACTGCCAGAATCTCGTCTGAGGTAAAATTTGATCGCAACAGTCATTAATCGGCTGTCGGTGAACATATCAAATAGAGCTGCACGATTTAACGCAATTAACATGAAATTGATTTTGCTTATCGCTATTATGAAATCGCAAAAGCTGTGAGCTTTTGCGATGTGCAGCTTGTCAGTGACGTACGGCTCTGATCAGTAGTAAACGCTGCTCCATCTGAAAGCACTGCGAGTTTGAGTCGCTTTTAATGTGCATTTGAAAAAGAAACACACATCAAACATCTTTCCAAACATTAGAAGCATTTATGAACCTCTTGTCCAACAAAAGACAATATTTATTAAATGAATGAAAGTGTTTCAATCTTCTGTTTATTCAGCTACAGATAGTATGATGCACATAGGGATTTCCTGGAATGATGTGTGTTATTGTTCTTCTGTGGTGGGGAATATTTTGTGTGTGTGTGTGTGTGTGTGTGTGTGTGTGTGTGTGTGTGTGTGTGTGTGTGTGTGTGTGTGTGTGTGTGTGTGTGTGTGTGTGTGTGTGTGTGTGTGTGTGTGTGTGTGTGTGTGTGTGTGTGTGTGTGTGTGTGTGTGTGTGAGAGAGAGAGAGACAAGCCCTCTGGTGCTCAGATCGAGCAGCATTTACTACCGATCACAGAGCCGTACGTCGACGTGTGCGCAGGCGCGCTTTTCAGAGAGAAATGCTCATATAAGGAGTTCCACTCTCGTCTACGTCATTAGACCCACGATCGAAAAAAAACAGCCGAAACTTGTACCAACCCAGAAGTAAGATTTTCGGCACAGAAATTCTCTGTTATTCGTCCAAAATATTTTTTTTAAACTTTGGCCATGTTTAGCATGAGAATCCATCTCTTTAACACTGTAAACAACTCTGAATACATGAAACACCATTGTACCCCCCCCTTTAAAGGACTATTCCGGTTAAAAATGAACCTGGGGTAATTAACACATGGTCACCGAGTCGATCGTTCCCGGGGATGCGTTTTCATTATAATCGAATATAAAGAGTTTTATCTCTAAAAACAGATTAGCTCATAACACTAGTATATGGGGCACAGAGTAAGTAAAAGTAAATCGCTAGTTAATACCACTAACAAGGCTCAAAATAGCCTCACACTAACATGGTAGCATAATGAGGGTCCCTACATGCAAACCGAAGCATTGAGAACTTTGTAAGTGTACAGACAGTTAAATAAGAAGATACTTCATAAAGACAGTACATTACGCATTTACAGGCAGCGGGCATCTTGGAAAACAGTCTTGATTAGTCGAGCCACGAGCGCCGTGCTAAGTGAGCTGGTCGATAGGAATTACGTTTGTGAAATCTAACGTAGCACGGCGTTCATGGCTCGACTAATCGTACCTAATGTACTGTCTTTATGAAGTATCTTCTTATTAAACTGTCTGTACACTTACAAAGTTCTCAATGCTTCGGTTTGCATGTAGGGACCCTCATTATGCTACCGTGTTAGTGTGAGGCTATTTTGAGCCTTGTTAATGGTATTAACTAGCGATTTACTTTTACTTACTCTGTGCCCCATATACTAGTGTTATGAGCTAATCTGTTTTTAGAGATAAAACTCTTTATATTCGATTATCATGAAAACGCATCCCAGGGAACGATCGACTCGGTAACCATGTGTTAATTACCCCTAGGTTAATTTTTCACCGGAATTGTCCTTTAACAGTAAAACTAACCTATGTTGTGAAAAGTGTCATTTATTAACCCTCTGGGGTCTGAGGTGTTTTTGGGGTCCTTGAGATGTTCTGACATGCCCTGACATTTGTGTTTTTTTCAGTTGCTTATAAACATATTAATGGCAGGTGTAAAAAGTGTAATTACACTCTATTTAGCACAAACAGGGCTATCATAATATGTGAGCAACATATATGTACATGTTTGTTTTTTTGAGAGAATAATGTTTATGCATGGTTATTGAAAAAAACTAAAAATGAAAGTTTCTGAAATAAGGCCACAAAATATGTGACTTTTGAATAATGTATTTTGTCGCTTAGAGTTTTTTCTTCAAAATGATGTGAAAATCATCCTGCCTAATCATTCACATAAAACAATACATTGATTTAAATTTTGTAAGACACTTTTTGTTTGGAAAGGCAATATGCGTAGGGGCGTGATTCACACCTGAGAAGACAACGACTCGCATAATGAGCTGCATAATGAGCCGCATAATGAGCTCAAAACATATGAGCAGGAATTCGCAACATTATAAGCTTATTTGATGTGGCAGTATTTTACAGTGAAACTTTATAATCTATCCGATTTTTCTAGTCGATGTTTTACTCATCTCAGTATAGAGTTTGGTATAAGCTGTTCATTCATTCACACACAAAAACGTGATTCATATTTAAACAGTATTTTTGCCAGCAGTAGTAGCTACACAACAGTGCGTATCTGTGCGTTCATTCATTCACACACAGAAACGCGATTCATATTTAAACAGTCTTTTTGTGTACAGACACTATTGCGATTAGAACAAAGTAAATATAGAACTGACCTATTCCTCAGCTGGATCCGTTGCTCCTTAAAAATGAAACTTCCAGCACTTCTGAGGTAAATTTTCCAGGATTATTATTAAGATAGTATTATTCCTCACAGCGTCGTAAAGTACATGAGTTTAATAAACTCTGTGTGTTTTATTCAGCTGATGTGGGCATTCACCGGTTTGCATGTTTCGCCTCAGATCATTTGCGTTTGAATAGTGCACACTCTCCGTGGGCGGGGTCACATTAAAACTTAATGAGCTGAGATGAGAACGACTGACATCTCTCTCTTTTCATACATATTACATAAACTGAGAATATTTGTTTTATATAAATTACTTCATTTGAAAGAAGAGAATTCAAGCTTCATGCCCGTGTGCCTGTGTGACTGTTTGACTGAGTATTCGCTGAGTTACAGTTCATTTTCGGACGCGTTTCAGAATGGACTTAACTGACAGAGAGAAAGTAGAACTCGCATCATGTTTATTTTTCTTTATTTGGCAAAAAGCACAACACTTTGTTTTTATTGTGAGTATACACAAAAAAATTTGACATTTCAAGAAGATCAAAGTCAACAGAGTATTTTGAGTCTCTTTTGCACTGATAAGAAAAAAAGCGAGGCAGATCACGCCGGCGTGATTGTCGACCCTATGAGGTTAAAGCAGATTTTGCACGAGACTGACTTTTAATATATTGCAAATAAGAGATGATTTTTCCTGATTGAATGATACTTTAGATGTTTTATGATCATGTTTTGTGACATTTTAGATCTCAATCTAATAATCCATCAAACATATTTCAGTTTAAGTTTGCTTTAAAGCTACACTGTGTGATATTTTCCCCCATCTAGCGGTGAAATTGTATATGACTACCCAGTCAATATTAGTTTTTGTGATCCGTTGCAGCACAGATTTATGTTACAAGGTAAACAATACTTTTTCACCATTGACGCGAGGAAAAGTAACGCAAGTTATACTAAGAGGTCGTTCTGGCATTATGCACAACCATGCTATGGTTAGACAAGCAACTATAAAACTTTGAATTTACACAAATAGGCTGAATTACCTGTCAAGAAGAAAGCAGGCAACTTCGGCGTCTGTTTTAAAATCTTTGCTCCTCATGAGCTCTTTCCATCTGGGAAAAGTTACTCCAATATTGACTTTGGTCTTGCTGATTTGCCTGACGCGTTGACGTTTTAGTTCTCTCTTTCGCTTCCTTGGCGACTCTGCTACATGTCCTCGAAAATAGGCGTGATCCTCCATCTTCAGCAATTTTTCAAATCTGCTGGCAGTCGCGAGTAATCTCCCCCTCACATTCGTCACAGTGTCACTGAGTGTAAAACGCGAAAGGCGAAGCTTGAATTTCCAGGTATGTCCCTCTTTGGCGAATGTATTTTCAAGATGGAGGCGCAACATGGCTGCCGCCATTCGAGGGACTCGCTCATATGTATTATAAATGGCAGATTTTACGCTTATGAGAATACTTTATTAGTTGGTGGAAGTAATTACACATTAATGAGCATATATACTTTTGATAGAACAAAGTGTTTTTTGCTAAGAATCAACTTAAAAAGTTACACAGTGTAGCTGTAACTTTCTCTTTAATAATGGATTCACTGCTAAACTGATCTGATCTGAACTATGAGTGAAGTGTTTGTCATTGTTCTCTACAGGTTGCGTGATTGTGGCGTCACAGATGAAGGTTTTGCTGCTCTGACTTCAGCTCTGAGATCAAACCCTGAACGCCTGAGAGATCTGAATCTGTCTGGGAATAAAATAGGAGAATCAGTGAATCTGCTGTCTGATGTACTACAGAATCCTCACTGTAAACTGGAGAAACTGTGGTAAGATCATATTTGACTCTCACACATGAATCACAATGTAAAGTATATTTGAAGTGTTCAGCCTCTTTCTGCTGCTGTGAGTTCAGATTATTGAGCTGTAAATGATTGAACACATGAGCTGATCCTCAATAACATGAAACTGCAGGACAGAGAGTCACACTGAAATACACACTTTCACACACAATCAACATTTCAGTCTCTTGACTTTAAACAGACTCGAGCTCAACACAGTCAGAACTGAGAAATGAAGAACATGCTGGATTCATTCTTACTGTTAATTATGTTCATCTTTCTGCATTGACACTTTCTAAAGTATTGTTTTTAATTTTGTAAAATCACACACACACACACACACACACACACACACACACACACACACACACACACACACACACACACACACACACACACACACACACACACACCAATTTATTACATACATATTACATACAGATCTAAGTAACAGCAAAACTAGCCTATGTAGTGAATAGTGTAATTTAAGAGATTATTTTTCCTGATTGAATGATACTTTAGATGTTTTATGATCATGTTTTGTGACATTTTAGATCTCAATCTAATGATCCATCGAACATATTAATTTGTGCTTTAAGTTTGAACTTTCTCTTTAATAATGGATTCACTGCTAAACTGATCTGATCTGAACTGAGAGAGTGAAGTGTGTGTCATTGTTCTCTTCAGGTTGAGTTATTGTGGCATCACAGATGAAGGTTGTTTTGCACTGGCTTCAGCTCTGAGATCAAACCCTGAACACCTGAGACATCTGAATCTGACTGGGAATAAAATAGGAAATTCAGGAATGAAGTTGCTCTCTGATCTGAAGGATGATCCACATTATAAACTGGAGAACCTACACTACTGTGAGTATATTTTTATTTCAAGCCTTTAAATTGACCCAATTTCAGTAACAGGTCTCATATGTGTGTAACTGGAGAATATAAGATAATAATTCAGCTCCACTTTAGTCTCTGTAAACTGTTTTTAATAAGAGTTTAGTTTAATTCTGTGATGTGAATATGATCTATGAATAGGCTAGGTCTATATTAGAGGCTGACATTTTTTCGGGAATCCCGCGGGTCACGGGAATGGGAAACAAAATCACTATTAATCACGGGATTGGGATGGGACAGGAAAAAATATCAGCGGGAGTGGGCGGGACCGGGAATCGTAATAAAACTATGATACCCAACTTTATACACAAATATACAGTTTCTATAAATAAACTCTATATTTAAATTTGAATTAAATTCTATTTGCCCTGTCTCTTTATGCTCTCCTGTTTGCTTTGGTGTGGCAAGTGAATGACGTGCTCCACACACCCGTACCAGTTGGTGGCTGTAATATATGCACCAAGTTGGTATAGAGCTGCCAACTCTCACGCATTCACCCACGCTTTTCACACGCTCTCACGCCCCACACATCCATTTTCTCAAGCACCGAAAAATCGCAAAGCAAAGAGGACACGGAGACCGACAGACTAGACAGAGCAGGTTACTTTATGATATAAAAAAATCTCAGCTCTCAGATTCTGTCAGTTTTATTACTTAAAAAGAATTTAGCTAAATATGTGTTCTATATTACATATTTATTATATTTTTACTTATATCATTAAATAAAGTTGTTATTATAATAATAATAAAAAAAACGCATTATATTTAATTTGAGTTATTTTTAACCTTAAATAATAGCCTACTACCAGCTGATAGGGCTCTCTGTATGTTTACAGCATTAGGTGAGTTGTTGTTTTTTTCTTGAGAAAAATGAACGCCTATCTTGTGTAGCCTACCTAATATTTATCCAAATGAGTCAATATTAAATCAAATCACAATAATTGAATTGAAATAATAAAAAAGCGTAGCTTACCAGAAATTGTACCATGTAAACATTGTAACATGTTGTCACTAAACCTAATAAAATTCAGTTTAGTTACTAAAATGTGTTTGCATGGATGATTTACAGGAAATTTAATGTGTTTAATGTGCATTGTTTAAACTGGCTTTCAGTTCAATAAAGTAACATAAGCTGTGCTATGCTGTCATCTGTACTGTATTTTTTTTTACTGTAACTGACAGATTCCGGTAAAAAAAAAAAAAAACACAACACGGGAGTGGGAGGGAATAGGAGTCATTCTTCTGGGATTGGGACGGGATTGGATGTTTTTTCGTGGGATTGGGATGGGACAGGATTTTTTTTGTGGGAGTGGGACGGGAGAGGTTTGAAAATCCACTCCCGTGTCACCCTCTAGTCTATATGAATATTTTCATCCCTTACATGTTTACATGCACAACTTTTGTTTTTGTTTTGTTTGATGTGTGTGTTTATGTCACAAGCTTCAAACCGGAATTGAGTTTTTTCCCGCTGTGTGCACATACTATTCTCTTCTTCAAACACTTTGTTTGTTTTAAACGGCAGACTTAATATTTATATATTACGGATTAGGTCCTAATTAGGAGACAATGAGCACATGAACCGTTGTGCCGTGCTGCTTATATTTATCCCGCAGTAAAAACACCCCTACCTGCAGCCGAAACAGCCTGTGGATGAGAGTCTGAAAGAAGGACTGAAGGCCGTGACATTGTGTTGGTCATTCATGACACTTCATTCAACAACTACAACAACTCGTACGCATCATACGGCATTACGTCATTGCACATGCACAGAAATTTCCAGATTCGGTTTTCAATCTGATCAAGTGTTTACATGTCCTCTCGATCAAATTAGAAAAGGAATAAACCACCCAATCCGATCGAAATTTCATTCAGATCGAACTCATTCGATTAAGGTGTTTACATGAAGGCTTTTCAGTCCGAGCCATCAATCTGATTACTTACAGATTATTTGTTTGCATGGAAATGTGGTGTGTGTGTGTGTGTGTGTGTGTGTGATGAAGTGATAATTGTTTATCATTTGCTGTTATTAATCTATTCCAGTTTGTCATTCATATCTCTGACTGTAATATGAATATATTAATATCTCTGGCTGTGTTTTCCTGAAATGATCTCCAGATGTGATGTGACTCAGTAATGTCTCATACTCATATATGTCTGTCTGTGTGTTTTATTGTAGGACTCTCAGTGTTTAGACGTCAGTTCAGTTTCCTCAGGATCAGCTGATGGTGAATAAAGAGCCGCTACAGAGACTGAAGACACAGAGACACACAGCGATCACACTGACGTGTGTGTGTGTGACTTCACACCAGTTTCTTGTTTTATAGTAATGGCTCATGAAAATGAGTGTTGAAAATAGTAGCTTTGAATTGTTTCACATTTGTTATATATTGATTATAATGTAAATGGTGAAACACTTAAAATATGAGACAAACGGTTAAAGCAAAGTGAAAACAAGCCTTAGACAATAGATTTATTGTGCAATACAGACAGCGTCAGGAAAAGTATTATAGGTTTTATCAAGAGTTTGACTTCAGAAGAGATGTTGTAAATTATACCATCAGAGGAAGACAAAGATTATGCAAATAATTTCACTGAACATTAATTTCTGTCAAATAATTTTATAATTTTATATGATGATCTATGTTTCCAAATAAATCTTCACATTCTTTTACTGGTTTCTTGTTTTTTTCTCTCCTGCTTCTGAACACAGTTAATTACTAATTGCAATGTTAATTTTTATCATATTCCTCTTGATGTATCAAGTATTTCTAAAGCCAACAACTAAAAAACAGTGATATGAGTGCGGGCTGAGATTTGATCCAGAAATCAATCCATTGAGTGAGTGTTTGTTACACTAATCTAGTTACAAAGTTTATTCATAATCGAAAGTGTTACTTATTATTTGTACACCGCGCTATCTATTATTTACCTCCATAATCTTACGTTTTAATGACCAAACGAGAGCATGCATAGCTCTGGTTTCTTGTGTGTTGTAAGAAACACAACGGAGTCAGAAATATATGCAGTCTTGTTAAAAAGCTTGTGTGGCAGGGCGGGGTTAGATCCCGCCCTAGTAAGTGTTGTCATCTAATTGATGGGCGTGAGCGCCTATTGGCGGCCGTCCCTGGCCTATTTAAGGTGGCGTTCAGGCCACCTGGATATGCGTCATTGTTACGATCGCCTCTGTGTGGGTGCGCTCGCAGCTCTGCGGGAGGTATGTACCTAGCTGTTTGGTTAATGTTGCTGCTAGCACACATGCACCAGTAAAGTGGTTATGTATCTGTTTTAGCCAGGTTATGGCTGGGACTGGTGTGACCTTGCTTTTTGGTGCAGGCTGTCTTTCACCACAGCTCATGTGTATGGTTGGATGGAGCAGTTGTACATTTGTGAGTTTCCTTTTATGAATGAAGCTGCGAGTAACTGAGTTATTTGTGGGTCTAGCGATCGACTTCTGGGTATGTATATCTAACCACTTGAGCATTATGAGATTGGGTGTTTTTAATTCATTCATAAACTTTCTATCTTTAGTGCATCAATCCGCTCGTGATCAGTTCGTCTCGGTGGACTGTGGGGCAAATGCTTCCCAGACAACGCTGTTAGGCTGCACTGTTTGTTCTGCTGCCATTAATACCACTATGTGACCGTTTATTATTTTGATATATTACTTTGTTTTTTTCTGTTTGTTTATTTTGTTTTTGAAGATTGCTTTAAGCCCACGGTTGTCAAACTGGGGTACGCGTACCCCCAGGGGTACGTGGACTGATTTCAGGGGGTACGCGAAATAGAGCTCGGGCGTAGACGTTATGGAATGATGCATTGTGGGTAACCACGGCCATTTTAGAGGCAACGCAGAAGTGTTCGGAATAAAGTAATAGCGTAGCCGACCGGTCTCCACCGGCACCGAGAAAGAAAGAGAAAAAGTTATGGGCCGTGACAAAAAAAGTTGGCTATACCGTATACTGACAAACTTAATAATGAAGCCAAACAACGCTACTTAAAAAAAAAAAAAAAAAGATTTGATCCCTATGAATAAAGTCTGGAGGTGGCTAATATCAAGCCTCAGTTTCCCTGATATTTTCCTACCTGGTCTGTGGAGTAGCGCTTACATCTCCGATCCAGAGCCGGATTTACAATTTCCTGTGCCCTCGGCAACAACATTCACACACACATTTTAATTGTTTAATAAACAAATGGTTTTTATTTTGTCACATTTGGCTGCAAAGATGAGGTTGACGATGCTGATTGGCGATCTTTGCTGTAAGTGAACGCGCCAGAGAGAAATGCAAATTGCATACGGATTAACTTACATAAGCAGAGAGCTGTCTGTTTTCTTTCGTTTTGAATTGTTTGTTTAAAAGTAGACACTTTTAGAAAAGTAGAAACTTGTCACTGGAGGCTCACTTGCAGTTCACAAATGGATGAGTGCAAGATCTGCAGATCTACAAAGTAAACGCGGAGAAAACAATCGTTCGCACCGTTAACCAAGCATCAGTAGTGACACACACACACACACACACACACACACACACACACACACACACACACACACACACACACACGTACACTTGTCAGATTCTGTGAGCTACGAAGCTTGTCTATGCGGGTTTGTTACACTTCAGGAGTAATTTATCATACGTGCAATAATCCACTGTTTTCGTCCGGTTGACGACCAGCGGCGACCCAAGCCATTCGACGAAAATAGGGAAAACTAATATGATTTATGAGGCGTTTGCCCTGTCGATCATGAGACCGATTACAGCAGTTCACAATACAGCAATACTGAACCATTTTCCAGAAAATAACCTAAATGAATGACCAAATGATCAACGTTACCTACTGCCTACTATACGCTACTATACAGTACAATCTTACTTCCGTACCGTGATTCCCACAATGCATTGCGGCGTGACGCAACGATCCCGAGCTCTATAGGGCTGTGCCGGTAATCTTGACAAACGCACCACCGCGGTTGTAAAGCGCCACCGCGGTGGCTGAGTATTAGACTACCGGCGATGGTTTGCCAAATATATGAATGCTGTTTTACATTAATATTATGACACACAAAGCTTTGTTTACAAAAGAAATAATAGGTTAGCAATTAAATGTTATATCGCAGCCATGGAAAAGTTTGAATTCATGACTAATGAGAGAGTTGTGCGTGAGCCCATAAACTTAAGCTTTTTCGGCTTTGAATTCTGGTTTGCGATCTGGTCACCCGATTATTAGTGAATTTAAAAATATATGGTTATTCCTTATAGAAAGCTTGAATTGTCTACTTTTAAACAAAACAATTCAAAACGAAAATAAACCGACTAGCATATCCGTATGAAGTGTGCATTTCTCTCTATAGGCGCGTTCACTGCGAAGATAACGAGTCAGCAACTTAATCTTTGCAGCCCGACACTGACACAAAAAAATAAACACTTTATTAATAAACTATTCAAATGTCTCATTCCTATATTTGACACATTCATAATCATTACTTTTGCCGGCTCTTTGTGACAGCTGTTATGTGCGTTATTGGCAGCGTCACCCTCTGGTTACATGAACTCGTCACCACCGCATCAGCACCAGAACATGGAGATTTAATTTTAGAGAAAGATCGCACAACAGACATTAGAACATTAGATAGTCTATAATTAAATAAACTAATCGAATATTCAAAAATCGTGACTCATGTTAATTCAACATCCTCTAACGTTTACTAAGATAATAAGCGAACATTTAAAAATGCACAGAACTAATCATCGTCTAAATATCGTATTGTATGCATTTTGATTTGACTGTTTCATCAGTCGACCAAAACAAAGCTGCTTATGGGGTAACTATTGTAAAACATGCTTTTCCAATGCTTCCTCGCTGTCTGTTAAATTGATATCCGAGAACAGAACTCGTTCAAATTTTCCGCGATATTTCAACGGTCAAAATGATACATCTCCCGCCTTCGCGCTGCTCTCAGGGCAGGAGTACTTGATAGATTCAAACTGCTGTTATTTCAGTGTATTACGCGCTGCTCTCAGGGCAGGAGTACTCGATAGATTCAAACTGCTGTTATTTTAGTGTATTACGCGCTGCTCTCAGGGCAGGAGTACTCAATAGATTCAAATTGCTGTTATTTTAGTGTATTACGCGCTGCTCTCAGGGCAGGAGTACTCGATAGATTCAAATCACAGTTATTTTCAGTGTATTACGCGCTGCTCTCAGGGCAGGAGCAGGCCCGGTTCTACGGGGGTGCTTGAGGGTGCTAAGCACCCTCAAATAAAAGTGAAAGCACCCTCAGATGAAAAATTATTAATAGCACACATAAACGAGATTTTGCCGAAAATAAAACACAGACGGATTTCACACTCTTGCCTATAATAGGATAGCCTACACAAAATAAATAAATTAATAAAATTAAACAAATATATATATATATATTAAATAAATTATTTCGTTATGCTTTCATGTTTAATGCATTGTAGTAGTTGTCCTTTCGTGATCGCGATACGCAAAAGGTGAAGCTGTCTCTTTAATTGCCCACTTTGCTTGCGTGCGTGCTTCCCGCTCAGAAATTTTGTTAGCTGACTTTCTGAGACGGGGCTTTAGGTAACGTAAAAATAAGTGTCGATCCATTTTTAATCATCATGGACATAAGAAAATGGCTCAAGCAAGCCGTTTGAAGGAAGGTTACAGTACTGAATATATTTGGATTAGCTTCTCCTCCGAATCACAACCTGTAAGTATTATTATTAATAATTGTAGCATGCTCAATAAGTATTTTGTGTAACGTTATGTGTGTTGTGTAACGTTAAGCTAGCGCAGCTTCTTGGTCTTTTGCTGTCAATTGTTTTGAACTGCTTGTCGTTGTTATTGGAGTTGTCATAAAGAATAGAGCAGCAATACCTTGGTGTAATAACGTTACTGCAGAAGTGCTTTATCAATATGTTTATGCATAACGCTAACAATGAATGACTGATTGGGTGTTGATGTGTTGTCATGGTTGTCATATTGTACAGACCCGGCAGTCAGCGCTAGTGCATTATGGGTAATTGTTTGTTGGGAGTTGATTTATGCGTTATTACAGCAATATGGTTGGGGTTTGTGTTAGTTAAGTTACGTGTGTTTATGTTCAAGTTAGATTGGATGTTCTTGGTACATTTTCTGCCTGGTTATGTAAAAATGTGTCTCTCACCGTCATGGAGAGAGACGTGTGTAAGGCAGTGACTTCAATGAGTGTTCAATTGTCGTTGAAGTTGGTTACAACAAAGGTATTACCACAGTGTAGGTAGACTATGTGTTAATGTTTTGCAAAGTGAAGATTGCTGCTTGTTTACATGCTATTCTATAATTTACTGTCAGATCGTATATTGTTTAATTTAACAGCAATTACAGCAGTATTGTTGTATACAACATCCCCAATTTTGAGTTACTATGTTTCAGACTGATGACTGAGCTATTTCCTACGATTATGTAAGCAGCACCCTCACTATATTCAGAAGCACCCTCAGTGATTTGGTTCTAGAACCGGGCCTGGGCAGGAGTACTCGATAGATTCAAACTGCTGTTATTTTAGTGTATTACGCGCTGCTCTCAGGGCAGGAGTACTCAATAGATTCAAATTGCTGTTATTTTAGTGTATTACGCGCTGCTCTCAGGGCAGGAGTACTCGATAGATTCAAATTGCTGTTATTTTAGTGTATTACGCTCTGCTCTCAGGGCAGGAGTACTCGATAGATTCAAATCAGTTATTTTCAGTGTATTACGCGCTGCTCTCAGGGCAGGAGTACTCGATAGATTCAAACTGCTGTTATTTTAGTGTATTACGCGCTGCTCTCAGGGCAGGAGTACTCAATAGATTCAAATCGCTTTTATTTTAGTGTATTACGCGCTGCTCTCAGGGCAGGAGTACTCAATAGATTCAAACTGCTGTTATTTTTAGTGTATTACGCGCTGCTCTCAGGGCAGGAGTACTCAATAGATTCAAATTGCTGTTATTTTAGTGTATTACGCGCTGCTCTCAGGGCAGGAGTACTCGATAGATTCAAATCACAGTTATTTTCAGTGTATTACGCGCTGCTCTCAGGGCAGGAGTACTCAATAGATTCAAATCGCTTTTATTTTAGTGTATTACGCGCTGCTCTCAGGGCAGGAGTACTCAATAGATTCAAACTGCTGTTATTTTTAGTGTATTACGCGCTGCTCTCAGGGCAGGAGTACTCAATAGATTCAAATCACTGTTATTTTAGTAACTTATATTACGAGCTGCTCTCAGGGCAGGAGTATAGATTCAAATTGCTGTTATTTTAGTATATTAAACGCTGCTCTCAGGGCAGGAGTATAGATTCAAATTGCTGTTATTTTCAGTGTATTATGCGCTGCTCTCAGGGCAGGAGTACTCAATAGATTCAAATCACTTTTATTTTAGTGTATTACGTGCTGCTCTCAGGGCAGGAGTACTCAATAGATTCAAATCACTTTTATTTTAGTGTATTACGTGCTGCTCTCAGGGCAGGAGTACTCAATAGATTCAAATCGCTGTTATTTTTAGTGTATTACGCGCTGCTCTCAGGGCAGGAGTACTCAATAGATTCCAATCGCTGTTATTTTAGTGTATTACGCGCTGCTCTCAGGGCAGGAGTACTCAATAGATTCAAACTGCTGTTATTTTTAGTGTATTACGCGCTGCTCTCAGGGCAGGAGTACTCAATAGATTCAAACTGCTGTTATTTTTAGTGTATTACGCGCTGCTCTCAGGGCAGGAGTACTCAATAGATTCAAACTGCTGTTATTTTTAGTGTATTACGCGCTGCTCTCAGGGCAGGAGTACTCAATAGATTCAAATCGCTGTTATTTTAGTGTATTACGCGCTGCTCTCAGGGCAGGAGTACTCAATAGATTCAAATCGCTGTTATTTTTAGTGTATTACGCGCTGCTCTCAGGGCAGGAGTACTCAATAGATTTAAATCGCTGTTATTTTTAGTGTATTACGCGCTGCTCTCAGGGCAGGAGTACTCAATAGATTCAAATCGCTGTTATTTTTAGTGTATTACGCGCTGCTCTCAGGGCAGGTGTACTCAATAGATTCAAATCACTTTTATTTTAGTGTATTACGTGCTGCTCTCAGGGCAGGAGTACTCAATAGATTCAAATCGCTTTTATTTTAGTGTATTACGCGCTGCTCTCAGGGCAGGAGTACTCAATAGATTCAAATCGCTGTTATTTTAGTGTATTACGCGCTGCTCTCAGGGCAGGAGTACTCAATAGATTCAAATCTGTGTTATTTTAGTGTATTACGCGCTGCTCTCAGGGCAGGAGTACTCAATAGATTCAAACTGCTGTTATTTTAGTGTATTACGCGCTGCTCTCAGGGCAGGAGTACTCAATAGTTTCAAATCACTGTTATTTTAGTGTATTACGCGCTGCTTTCAGGGCAGGAGTATAGATTCAAATTGCTGTTATTTTAGTGTATTACGTGCTGCTTTCAGGGCAGGAGTATAGATTCAAATCGCTGTTATTTTAGTGTATTACGTGCTGCTCTCAGGGCAGGAGTATAGATTCAA
Organism: Leucaspius delineatus; assembly: GCA_023718395.1. Classification (NCBI taxonomy): domain Eukaryota; kingdom Metazoa; phylum Chordata; class Actinopteri; order Cypriniformes; family Leuciscidae; genus Leucaspius; species Leucaspius delineatus. The sequence goes on from CM043362.1 coordinate 7,949,343, forward strand.
ATTGCTGTTATTTTTAGTGTATTACGCGCTGCTCTCAGGGCAGGAGTACTCAATAGATTCAAATCACTTTTATTTTAGTAACTTATATTACGAGCTGCTCTCAGGGCAGGAGTATAGATTCAAATTGCTGTTATTTTAGTGTATTACGCGCTGCTCTCAGGGCAGGAGTACTCAATAGATTCAAATCGCTGTTATTTTTAGTGTATTACGAGCTGCTCTCAGGGCAGGAGTACTCAATAGATTCAAATCGCGGTTATTTTTTAGTGTATTACGCGCTGCTCTCAGGGCAGGAGTACTCAATAGATTCAAATCACTGTTATTTTAGTAACTTATATTACGAGCTGCTCTCAGGGCAGGAGTATAGATTCAAATCACTGTTATTTTAGTAACTTATATTACGAGCTGCTCTCAGGGCAGGAGTATAGATTCAAATTGCTGTCATTTTAGTATATTAAACGCTGCTCTCAGGGCAGGAGTACTCAATAGATTCAAACTGCTGTTATTTTAGTGTATTACGCGCTGCTCTCAGGGCAGGAGTACTCAATAGATTCAAATCTGTGTTATTTTAGTGTATTACGCGCTGCTCTCAGGGCAGGAGTACTCAATAGATTCAAACTGCTGTTATTTTAGTGTATTACGCGCTGCTCTCAGGGCAGGAGTACTCGATAGATTTAAATTGCTGTTATTTTAGTGCATTACGCGCTGCTCTCAGGGCAGGAGTACTCAATAGATTCAAATCACTGTTATTTTAGTGTATTACGTGCTGCTCTCAGGGCAGGAGTATAGATTCAAATTGCTGTTATTTTTAGTGTATTACGCGCTGCTCTCAGGGCAGGAGTACTCAATAGATTCAAATCACTGTTATTTTAGTGTATTACGCGCTGCTCTCAGGGCAGGAGTATAGATTCAAATTGCTGTTATTTTAGTGTATTACGTGCTGCTCTCAGAGCAGGAGTACTCAATAGATTCAAATTGCTGTTATTTTTAGTGTATTACGCGCTGCTCTCAGGGCAGGAGTACTCAATAGATTCAAACTGCTGTTATTTTAGTGTATTACGCGCTGCTCTCAGGGCAGGAGTACTCAATAGATTCAAACTGCTGTTATTTTAGTGTATTACGCGCTGCTCTCAGGGCAGGAGTACTCAATAGATTCAAATCGCTGTTATTTTTAGTGTATTACGAGCTGCTCTCAGGGCAGGAGTACTCAATAGATTCAAATCGCGGTTATTTTTTAGTGTATTACGCGCTGCTCTCAGGGCAGGAGTACTCAATAGATTCAAATCACTGTTATTTTAGTAACTTATATTACGAGCTGCTCTCAGGGCAGGAGTATAGATTCAAATTGCTGTTATTTTAGTATATTAAACGCTGCTCTCAGGGCAGGAGTATAGATTCAAATCGCTGTTATTTTTAGTGTATTACGCGCTGCTCTCAGGGCAGGAGTACTCAATAGATTCAAATTTCTGTTATTTTAGTGTATTACGCGCTGCTCTCAGGGCAGGAGTAGCTACTCAATAGATTCAAATTGCTGTTATTTTTAGTGTATTACACGCTGCTCTCAGGGCAGGAGTACTCAATAGATTCAAATCGCTTTTATTTTAGTGTATTACTCGCTGCTCTCAGGGCAGGAGTACTCAATAGATTCAAATCGCTTTTATTTTAGTGTATTACGCGCTGCTCTCAGGGCAGGAGTACTCAATAGATTCAAATCGCTGTTATTTTTAGTGTATTACGCGCTGCTCTCAGGGCAGGAGTACTCAATAGATTCAAATCGCTTTTATTTTAGTGTATTATGCGCTGCTCTCAGGGCAGGAGTACTCCGATTCAAATTGACTTCAACATGCACTAACTGTGATAAGCACAATATAACTGTGTCTTTAGTGCTGTTTTGAGGGCATTATAAATGTATTTTAGCTTAAAGATCTTAAGATTTTTACAAGTAATTTTATTTGCTTACATTGGTACCACGTTACAATAAGGTTTCATTAATGTCCCTTGCACCAAGTTTACTCCACAAAAGAAATAGTCCAGGAAATATTTTTTAAAGAGGATGAAACTGAAGCTTTCAGGTGAAATACATTTTACGTTTTGTTTTTTTATGACTATCAGCTTACATTGAAACCAACATCTTTATGTAATTCATTTGCAGGAAGACCTACAGATCTGGAGAATTTAAGGAGGAACTGACAGACATTTGACCAGGCGACCCGTAGCGTTGGGCCTGGTTTAACGGGAAGCCCATTAAAGTTCAATGACACCCATCTAAAAGAAAAATAATAAAGCAATTTAAAAACCTCTAAGAATAATGATATGAGCTAGTTAAAAGTACAACAGTTTAATGAGAGGCTACATCTTTGCTCTGCATTTTTTTGTGATATGTTTCTGTTTTATACATTTAATTCACTGGAAATGTTTTGTAATACTATAAAAAAGGAAAGTCATGATTATGCTTGAATTGGTTATTTTGCAAAATTGGACCAGAAGACAGTTCAATAAAAATATAATTAGTAAACTAGTTATTTACAATAAATTTGTTCAGTCATTAAATGAAATCAAAATTCCATACTTTTGTAAGGATGGATTTCCTACAGGGGTTCAGGCTGCTAGACTGCCGAATTACTAAAGAAATGTTATCAGTAAGATGGTGGAAAACTGTAGATTTCTTGTCCATTACCACCCACTGCTACTTAAATCAACAACGGAAATAAGTGCAGTTACAAGTTGTATCAACAGCTAAATATGTGGCAGATTGCTGCTATAGAGTGACGATATTGTTTTGCAATAGGTAGCACTTCAAAGACAATACCTAATCAAAACTAGTTAGCACATTATATGTAATTGAAAGGGTCTAATGACACTATATATGGTTACACTTAAAGTTACAAAATAGATGTGATGATAAAAACTTATCCCATCCCAAAATACCATTAATTGTACCCCCATATATGTAAAGTGTTTCATGAGAGATATAAAGAGAGGGAGAGGGTGCAGAAAGACACAAAGAGAGCCAGAGAATAAAAGGGACAGAGAAAATAAAAGGGACAGAGAAACTGTTATAATCTTTGATGCCTTCCTTGACCATGTGTCTGTAACCCAAATGTGAGACGTTCAAATCGACTAATCAGATAATTACAATTTCCCCCATTGTAAAAGGTGTGACAATTCGTTGACCCCCGAAGTACACACTTTTTGACCTACAGGCCTTGAGCACTATCAGCACCTCTGCCTTTAGGAACTCCAGATGGTACCCTGGGGTAAGAAAGGGGAATTGAAACAGTAAAAGAAAATGTTTTTGTTCATTTTCAAATATCTTTAATTATTTTTAATCTTACACTTTTCCACACAGACTTAAAATTGCAATCCTCTCTCTAGTTTTTTCTAACCATATTAAACATTAATGTTTCATAAAACATTACATCTTTGGTATACAGTACAAATGTTTTCTGGAAGTGATAAGCACTAACAGGATGAGAAGAAACCTAAAATGCTTTATAACCTGTGTGGTTTGATGTTGCATGAGTTAAATGGTAGTCTGCTCCTTTATCTGTTGCTGGTAGAGGGGTAAATGCACATTCATTTAGTGACATTCAAAAGAGACTCGCTTATGATAAAGACAAACAATCTCTAAATGATCACTAAACTTTTGCCATGTATTCAATCGGCTTTTGATAAATGTATTTTTAGAAAATCTTAATTTTATATTTTGGCAAACAGAATGGTGGGAAAAATATGGAAACAAAAATATTTTTCTATACTTGGAAATTACTCAAATCAAATGCCAAACTTTTCCAAATTGCGTAGGAACCCTGAAATTAAGTGTCTTTGTTTCTCTACAATACTCAGTGGAAAATTAAGTATTTGAACACAGATCCACATTTTGCAATCACATTTATGCACCACAAAGTCAACACTGAGATTGAGTGCTTGTATCAGGTGGAACCAAACGCTCCCCATCTTTGCATCCAGGTGTTAATCATAGACTGGGTAGCATCAGCCATCTTCAGTGTTGGTTCCTTTTATTCATCCAGTTTCTGCCAGCTCTTTCAGGTAACTGAAGAATGAGATAAAAGAACAAGTTAATAATAGACCAAAAAGAAATGGTCTACTTATGTAACAACAAAATGATTAAAAATAATCAAATATACCCTTAAAAATGTGTAGGGCTATAGATTTACTAGACTATAAAACCAGCAAAAATATAAACAGAAAAAAAAAAGAGTATTTTGTACTGTATATTTTGGTATTGTGGGACAACTTTGCTTTAGTTTTACAAAAGTAATGCCCTGGGAGCTGACAGCCATGTTTACTGAATGTTTTTATGAGTGATGTTTTTTTTTTTTTTTAAGAATTAACAATGATTAGTTATAGAGAAAAATATAATTATTCTAGAACTGAGCTTAGTGTATCAAATTATTAGAGCACATAGTATCAATACTACTGTATATTCCTGCAATACAGGAATATTACAGGACTTCATTTCTAGGAAAATGCAAAGCAATTAGAATCTCTTAAGTACTCCTTCACTGACAGCTTGGAGTACTGCGCTAAAAGAACAGCGATTTGAATCTATTGAGTACTCCTGCCCTGAGAGCAGCGCGTAATACACTAAAAATAACAGCGATTTGAATCTATTGAGTACACCTGCCCTGAGAGCAGCGCGTAATACACTGAAAATAACAGCGATTTGAATCTATTGAGTACTCCTGCCCTGAGAGCAGCGCGTAATACACTAAAAATAACAGCGATTTGAATCTATTGAGTACACCTGCCCTGAGAGCAGCGCATAATACACTGAAAATAAAAGTGATTTGAATCTATTGAGTACTCCTGCCCTGAGAGCAGCGCGTAATACACTGAAAATAAAAGTGATTTGAATCTATTGAGTACTCCTGCCCTGAGAGCAGCGCGTAATACACTGAAAATAAAAGCGATTTGAATCTATTGAGTACTCCTGCCCTGAGAGCAGCGCGTAATACACTAAAATAAAAGCGATTTGAATCTATTGAGTACTCCTGCCCTGAGAGCAGCTCGTAATACACTAAAATAAAAGCGATTTGAATCTATTGAGTACTCCTGCCCTGAGAGCAGCGAGTAATACACTAAAATAAAAGCGATTTGAATCTATTGAGTACTCCTGCCCTGAGAGCAGCGCGTAATACACTAAAAATAACAGCGATTTGAATCTATTGAGTACACCTGCCCTGAGAGCAGCGCGTAATACACTGAAAATAAAAGTGATTTGAATCTATTGAGTACTCCTGCCCTGAGAGCAGCTCGTAATACACTAAAAATAACAGCAATTTGAATCTATCGAGTACTCCTGCCCTGAGAGCAGCGCGTAATACACTAAAATAACAGCGATTTGAATCTATTGAGTACTCCTGCCCTGAGAGCAGCGAGTAATACACTAAAATAACAGCAGTTTGAATCTATCGAGTACTCCTGCCCTGAGAGCAGCGCGTAATACACTAAAATAACAGCAATTTGAATCTATCGAGTACTCCTGCCCTGAGAGCAGCGCGTAATACACTGAAAATAAAAGTGATTTGAATCTATTGAGTACTCCTGCCCTGAGAGCAGCGCGTAATACACTAAAATAACAGCAATTTGAATCTATACTCCTGCCCTGAGAGCAGCTCGTAATACACTAAAATAACAGCAATTTGAATCTATTGAGTACTCCTGCCCTGAGAGCAGCGCGTAATACACTAAAATAAAAGCGATTTGAATCTATTGAGTACTCCTGCCCTGAGAGCAGCTCGTAATACACTAAAATAAAAGCGATTTGAATCTATTGAGTACTCCTGCCCTGAGAGCAGCGCGTAATACACTAAAAATAACAGCGATTTGAATCGATTGAGTACACCTGCCCTGAGAGCAGCGCGTAATACACTGAAAATAAAAGTGATTTGAATCTATTGAGTACTCCTGCCCTGAGAGCAGCTCGTAATATAAGTTACTAAAATAACAGCGATTTGAATCTATTGAGTACTCCTGCCCTGAGAGCAGCTCGTAATACACTAAAAATAACAGCAATTTGAATCTATCGAGTACTCCTGCCCTGAGAGCAGCGCGTAATACACTAAAATAACAGCAGTTTGAATCTATTGAGTACTCCTGCCCTGAGAGCAGCGAGTAATACACTAAAATAACAGCAGTTTGAATCTATCGAGTACTCCTGCCCTGAGAGCAGCGCGTAATACACTAAAATAACAGCAATTTGAATCTATTGAGTACACCTGCCCTGAGAGCAGCGCGTAATACACTAAAAATAACAGCGATTTGAATCTATTGAGTACACCTGCCCTGAGAGCAGCGCGTAATACACTGAAAATAACAGCGATTTGAATCTATTGAGTACTCCTGCCCTGAGAGCAGCGCGTAATACACTAAAATAACAGCAATTTGAATCTATTGAGTACTCCTGCCCTGAGAGCAGCGCGTAATACACTAAAATAACAGCAATTTGAATCTATTGAGTACACCTGCCCTGAGAGCAGCGCATAATACACTGAAAATAAAAGTGATTTGAATCTATTGAGTACTCCTGCCCTGAGAGCAGCGCGTAATACACTGAAAATAAAAGTGATTTGAATCTATTGAGTACTCCTGCCTTGAGAGCAGCGCGTAATACACTAAAAATAACAGCGATTTGAATCTATTGAGTACACCTGCCCTGAGAGCAGCGCATAATACACTGAAAATAAAAGTGATTTGAATCTATTGAGTACTCCTGCCCTGAGAGCAGCGCGTAATACACTGAAAATAAAAGCGATTTGAATCTATTGAGTACTCCTGCCCTGAGAGCAGCGCGTAATACACTAAAATAAAAGCGATTTGAATCTATTGAGTACTCCTGCCCTGAGAGCAGCTCGTAATACACTAAAATAAAAGCGATTTGAATCTATTGAGTACTCCTGCCCTGAGAGCAGCGAGTAATACACTAAAATAAAAGCGATTTGAATCTATTGAGTACTCCTGCCCTGAGAGCAGCGTGTAATACACTAAAAATAACAGCGATTTGAATCTATTGAGTACTCCTGCCCTGAGAGCAGCGCGTAATACACTAAAATAAAAGTGATTTGAATCTATTGAGTACTCCTGCCCTGAGAGCAGCTCGTAATACACTAAAATAAAAGCGATTTGAATCTATTGAGTACTCCTGCCCTGAGAGCAGCGCGTAATACACTGAAAATAACAGCGATTTGAATCTATTGAGTACTCCTGCCCTGAGAGCAGCGCATAATACACTAAAATAACAGCGATTTGAATCTATTGAGTACTCCTGCCCTGAGAGCAGCGCGTAATACACTGAAAATAAAAGTGATTTGAATCTATTGAGTACTCCTGCCCTGAGAGCAGCGCGTAATACACTAAAATAAAAGCGATTTGAATCTATTGAGTACTCCTGCTCTGAGAGCAGTGCGTAATACACTAAAATAAAAGCGATTTGAATCTATTGAGTACTCCTGCCCTGAGAGCAGCGAGTAATACACTAAAATAAAAGCGATTTGAATCTATTGAATACTCCTGCCCTGAGAGCAGCGCGTAATACACTGAAAATAACAGCAATTTGAATCTATTGAGTACACCTGCCCTGAGAGCAGCGCGTAATACACTGAAAATAAAAGTGATTTGAATCTATTGAGTACTCCTGCCCTGAGAACAGCTCGTAATACACTAAAAATAACAGCAATTTGAATCTATCGAGTACTCCTGCCCTGAGAGCAGCGCGTAATACACTAAAATAACAGCGATTTGAATCTATTGAGTACTCCTGCCCTGAGAGCAGCGAGTAATACACTAAAATAACAGCAGTTTGAATCTATCGAGTACTCCTGCCCTGAGAGCAGCGCGTAATACACTAAAATAACAGTGATTTGAATCTATTGAGTACTCCTGCCCTGAGAGCAGCTCGTAATACACTAAAAATAACAGCAATTTGAATCTATCGAGTACTCCTGCCCTGAGAGCAGCGCGTAATACACTAAAATAACAGCGATTTGAATCTATTGAGTACTCCTGCCCTGAGAGCAGCGAGTAATACACTAAAATAACAGCAGTTTGAATCTATCGAGTACTCCTGCCCTGAGAGCAGCGCGTAATACACTAAAATAACAGCAATTTGAATCTATCGAGTACTCCTGCCCTGAGAGCAGCGCGTAATACACTGAAAATAAAAGTGATTTGAATCTATTGAGTACTCCTGCCCTGAGAGCAGCGCGTAATACACTAAAATAACAGCAATTTGAATCTATACTCCTGCCCTGAGAGCAGCTCGTAATACACTAAAATAACAGCAATTTGAATCTATTGAGTACTCCTGCCCTGAGAGCAGCGCGTAATACACTAAAATAAAAGCGATTTGAATCTATTGAGTACTCCTGCCCTGAGAGCAGCTCGTAATACACTAAAATAAAAGCGATTTGAATCTATTGAGTACTCCTGCCCTGAGAGCAGCGCGTAATACACTAAAAATAACAGCGATTTGAATCGATTGAGTACACCTGCCCTGAGAGCAGCGCGTAATACACTGAAAATAAAAGTGATTTGAATCTATTGAGTACTCCTGCCCTGAGAGCAGCTCGTAATATAAGTTACTAAAATAACAGCGATTTGAATCTATTGAGTACTCCTGCCCTGAGAGCAGCTCGTAATACACTAAAAATAACAGCAATTTGAATCTATCGAGTACTCCTGCCCTGAGAGCAGCGCGTAATACACTAAAATAACAGCAGTTTGAATCTATTGAGTACTCCTGCCCTGAGAGCAGCGAGTAATACACTAAAATAACAGCAGTTTGAATCTATCGAGTACTCCTGCCCTGAGAGCAGCGCGTAATACACTAAAATAACAGCAATTTGAATCTATTGAGTACACCTGCCCTGAGAGCAGCGCGTAATACACTAAAAATAACAGCGATTTGAATCTATTGAGTACACCTGCCCTGAGAGCAGCGCGTAATACACTGAAAATAACAGCGATTTGAATCTATTGAGTACTCCTGCCCTGAGAGCAGCGCGTAATACACTAAAATAACAGCAATTTGAATCTATTGAGTACTCCTGCCCTGAGAGCAGCGCGTAATACACTAAAATAACAGCAATTTGAATCTATTGAGTACACCTGCCCTGAGAGCAGCGCATAATACACTGAAAATAAAAGTGATTTGAATCTATTGAGTACTCCTGCCCTGAGAGCAGCGCGTAATACACTGAAAATAAAAGTGATTTGAATCTATTGAGTACTCCTGCCTTGAGAGCAGCGCGTAATACACTAAAAATAACAGCGATTTGAATCTATTGAGTACACCTGCCCTGAGAGCAGCGCATAATACACTGAAAATAAAAGTGATTTGAATCTATTGAGTACTCCTGCCCTGAGAGCAGCGCGTAATACACTGAAAATAAAAGCGATTTGAATCTATTGAGTACTCCTGCCCTGAGAGCAGCGCGTAATACACTAAAATAAAAGCGATTTGAATCTATTGAGTACTCCTGCCCTGAGAGCAGCTCGTAATACACTAAAATAAAAGCGATTTGAATCTATTGAGTACTCCTGCCCTGAGAGCAGCGAGTAATACACTAAAATAAAAGCGATTTGAATCTATTGAGTACTCCTGCCCTGAGAGCAGCGTGTAATACACTAAAAATAACAGCGATTTGAATCTATTGAGTACTCCTGCCCTGAGAGCAGCGCGTAATACACTAAAATAAAAGTGATTTGAATCTATTGAGTACTCCTGCCCTGAGAGCAGCTCGTAATACACTAAAATAAAAGCGATTTGAATCTATTGAGTACTCCTGCCCTGAGAGCAGCGCGTAATACACTGAAAATAACAGCGATTTGAATCTATTGAGTACTCCTGCCCTGAGAGCAGCGCATAATACACTAAAATAACAGCGATTTGAATCTATTGAGTACTCCTGCCCTGAGAGCAGCGCGTAATACACTGAAAATAAAAGTGATTTGAATCTATTGAGTACTCCTGCCCTGAGAGCAGCGCGTAATACACTAAAATAAAAGCGATTTGAATCTATTGAGTACTCCTGCTCTGAGAGCAGTGCGTAATACACTAAAATAAAAGCGATTTGAATCTATTGAGTACTCCTGCCCTGAGAGCAGCGAGTAATACACTAAAATAAAAGCGATTTGAATCTATTGAATACTCCTGCCCTGAGAGCAGCGCGTAATACACTGAAAATAACAGCAATTTGAATCTATTGAGTACACCTGCCCTGAGAGCAGCGCGTAATACACTGAAAATAAAAGTGATTTGAATCTATTGAGTACTCCTGCCCTGAGAACAGCTCGTAATACACTAAAAATAACAGCAATTTGAATCTATCGAGTACTCCTGCCCTGAGAGCAGCGCGTAATACACTAAAATAACAGCGATTTGAATCTATTGAGTACTCCTGCCCTGAGAGCAGCGAGTAATACACTAAAATAACAGCAGTTTGAATCTATCGAGTACTCCTGCCCTGAGAGCAGCGCGTAATACACTAAAATAACAGTGATTTGAATCTATTGAGTACTCCTGCCCTGAGAGCAGCGCGTAATACACTGAAAATAAAAGTGATTTGAATCTATTGAGTACTCCTGCCCTGAGAGCAGCGCGTAATACACTAAAATAACAGCAATTTGAATCTATACTCCTGCCCTGAGAGCAGCTCGTAATACACTAAAATAACAGCAATTTGAATCTATTGAGTACTCCTGCCCTGAGAGCAGCGCGTAATACACTAAAATAAAAGTGATTTGAATCTATTGAGTACTCCTGCCCTGAGAGCAGCGCGTAATACACTAAAATAACAGCAGTTTGAATCTATTGAGTACTCCTGCCCTGAGAGCAGCGCGTAATACACTAAAATAACAGCAATTTGAATCTATACTCCTGCCCTGAGAGCAGCGAGTAATACACTAAAAATAACAGCAATTTGAATCTATCGAGTACTCCTGCCCTGAGAGCAGCGCGTAATACACTAAAATAACAGCAATTTGAATCTATACTCCTGCCCTGAGAGCAGCTCGTAATACACTAAAAATAACAGCAATTTGAATCTATCAAATACTCCTGCCCTGAGAGCAGCGCATAATACACTAAAATAACAGCAGTTTGAATCTATTGAGTACTCCTGCCCTGAGAGCAGCTCGTAATACACTAAAATAACAGCAGTTTGAATCTATTGAGTACTCCTGCCCTGAGAGCAGCGCGTAATACACTAAAATAACAGCGATTTGAATCTATTGAGTACTCCTGCCCTGAGAGCAGCGCGTAATACACTAAAATAACAGCGATTTGAATCTATTGAGTACTCCTGCCCTGAGAGCAGCTCGTAATACACTAAAATAACAACGATTTGAATCTATTGAGTACTCCTGCCCTGAGAGCAGCTCGTAATACACTAAAATAACAGCGATTTGAATCTATCGAGTAATCCTGCCCTGAGAGCAGCGCGTAATACACTAAAATAACAGCAATTTGAATCTATTGAGTACTCCTGCCCTGAGAGCAGCACGTAATACACTAAAATAACAGCAGTTTGAATCTATTGAGTACTCCTGCCCTGAGAGCAGCGCGTAATACACTAAAATAAAAGTGATTTGAATCTATTGAGTACTCCTGCCCTGAGAGCAGCGCATAATACACTAAAATAACAGCAATTTGAATCTATCGAGTACTCCTGCCCTGAGAGCAGCGCGTAATACACTAAAATAACAGCAATTTGAATCTATCGAGTACTCCTGCCCTGAGAGCAGCGCGTAATACACTAAAATAACAGCAGTTTGAATCTATCGAGTACTCCTGCCCTGAGAGCAGCGCGAAGGCGGGAGATGTATCATTTTGACCGTTGAAATATCGCGGAAAATTTGAACGAGTTCTGTTCTCGCATATCAATTTAACAGACAGCGAGGAAGCATTGGAAAAGCATGTTTTACACTAGTTACCCCATAAGCAGCTTTGTTTTGCTCTACTGATGAAACAGACAAATCAAAATGCATACGTTATTTAGACGATGATTAGTTCTGTGCATTTTTAAATGTTCGCTTATTATCTTAGTAAACATTAGAGGATGTTGAATTAACAAAATATAGTTGTAAATTCACTTACCTTGCAATAAATGCGTTCTCCCACGAACATCTGTCTTTTCTTCCGACTATTCCTCAAGAAATCCCTCCGCAGCGCATCTCAAATTCAAACGTCTAAACCCCGCCCTTGCTTCAGTTTCATTGGTTGAAACTGTAAACCAATCATTTTCCTTTCTGCCCTCAGAACATGTTTGAGTAAGTAAAACTCCCATCTGCAAATTTAGCCCTTACCTTTTGGTTATATTGCCACCAGCAGTTTGGTTATTTTGCTCTTTGATCGGTGCTTTTCTTAAGGACCGTGAAAAGTGAGCTACATTCTGTTTTGGATTTATTTTCTGTGATTCAATTAATTGTTCTCATTTCGTATTATTTCACTTTATTTTTCTGTTTATATAGCCTAGCATTTGGCTGCTCTGTTTGTGCCAAAATGGCAATCTGATGTGAACTCCTTGGGAAACACTAGCCAGCTTAACTTCTGTGGCCAGTAAATTGCCAAGTGTTGGCTTCTTTTATAGTTAGAATTTGTTCTACTGTAATTTGTTAATACATGTGCCTGCAGCAAATTGTGAAATTATATTGTGTTTTTTTGTGTTCCTTTCAGAAGCTGAAGGCCCCCGGTGTAGGGAAGCTAGCTGTTTGTGCCTTTTTGGTGGTGGTGTTTCCTTCACCGAGTGTTTTGCCGTTGGCACCTGCGTTTCTTTCACTTAGGTGTGAGAGTGAGAGTGTTTGTGTGGAGTGTGGTGTGGTCTTAGGATACTCCCTGTCCAGCTAGCTCCCTACTGGTAAGCCTCAGCCTGAAAGTGTCTTTTTTTGGGGTTTTTTTGTTTTTGTTTTGATGCACACCAAAGTGGTGTAAAACTCTTGTCTCCCCTGGAGTCAATAGCTTTTTATATATTTAAAATAATTATTATTGTGAAAAAGTATTTTTGTATTCAGATCCACGTCTCTTGTCCTCTGTGGTAGCGAACCTGTGTGTTCTTGTGAAATTTCCCCGTTCAGTGAAACGGGGTGGCGTAGTCTGCTCTTTATTCTGCTATACTTTCTCATAAGTGTAACTTTTGCCCTTCCACCACCTCACCACACTTGCTTTGTAGAATATAATGCATATATGTGTGTTATTGTGAACTGGACAGCACTGCATACTACTAGAGCTCAATGAATTATGTGCTATCCTCCTTATCAAGGGCTCTACATTATAATAAAAGATCATCAAACATTATTTAATGTATAAAAGATCATTCATTTGTAAAGGAAAATGTCACATAACTTAATTTATTTGCCTTATTTTTTTCCTGAAACATTACTTGAAGCATTAACTTTAAAATAATTTTAGATTTGTATATTTTTATATGAATTTCTATTTATTAAATGATAATTAATATATTAAACTGATATCTGTGATCACATGACACGCTGACACTGCTTCATAAACATGCATATAATGTTTGTTAATACTATTTTTAAGTGTAATTAATAAAACTGTTTTCTGTTTTGCATTGGTGTGTTTTAATTCTCTAACTCTCAGCTGCTAACCGATATCACAACCATGTAAAATTCCTTTATCTCTTCGATATCCATGAATTCTGTCACTAAGATAAAGCAAATGTATGCAAACGTCTCCTGTTTTATGGCTCGTTCTCTGTCAGGGCTGCACTAAAGGTCCTCATAACAGCGAGAAGCCGCTTGAACCCGTGAAACCAGACGTGAGGGTCTCAGGAGAGAAGAAAGAGCTGGAGGATCTGAAACCCAGGTTTAATGAGTATATCATCCAGGCCCCCAAACCACTGGAGTCCATCCAGAGACCCAGGTAACTCTTCCTCCTCATCATCATCATCATCGCTATAATGGCTGCTTTGAAAGGATCTGTATTGTATAAAGCGCTTTATAAATGTTGTTTCAGCGCTGAGGAGCCGCTGGTGGAGCTGCAGAGGAAAGTCTCCCCGTCTCTGAACCAGACGCTCGAGAAACTCAGACTCGCAGACGCCGCTCAGCTCCAAGAGAAAGGTGACGTTACATCATTATAAACTTGCAGGAGGTTCTAGATTCATTCTCGTTTTATTTAGTTACTTGACCATCTCATGCAAAGATGACATGTGAATCTTTTTGACCTTCAGAAAAGGAAGTGAGGTCAAAATTGGGACGGCGTGTAAAAATGGAGGCTGCTCGAAGGTTAAAGAACATTTCTGCTGTATGTTATGGTGATATAAGCTCCTGATAGTTAAAGAGGACCTATTATGATTTTTCCATGTTCATCTTTCTTTAGTGTACAAATATTGCTGTTTGAGCATGAGAAAGTCCCTCCAGCAGGAGTTATTCTCTATATCAGTGTCACTGTTTCTGAACTCCCTGAAACGCCTCCATTGTAGTCTTGAGTTTCTTCCAGGAACGAACACGTCACAATATTCCTCATTTAAATAATAAATATGCACAATAAAGGGGCAGAGACTGTTGAGTTAGTTAGTTGTGTGTTGAAACTGGTGGTTATGATAAGGGGCGGGACATTTCCCAAACACATTCAAAGTGCTTGACCAATCACAACACACTAATCCACTCAACCAATCAGAGCACAGTGTGCTCTTCAGAAGGAGGGGCTTCATAGAGACAGGAACTAAACAGAGCATTACTGACAGACTGAGAAGAGAGGAGCTGCAACAATGGAGAATATGGGAAAATAATGTGGTTTTTTTAACTATCAAATATGAAAAAAGCTGTTCTAGTAGTGCCCCCCCCCACCCTCCCTTTTTGACCATTTTTTATTTTAATAATCTATATTTAGAAATTAACATTACTTAATTAATATATTTTTTTAATGAAATGTGTGCTAATATTATGCCATTATGATTATCAGACATACAACGGACCGAAGACTGATGCAGAAACGTGTTCATATCATCCCGGAGTGCCCATCTTCCACGAGGGGTGAGGAGAATTTATAACTGATGCTGAAAAGCGACTATTTGATCTTTTTAGATGGTATTTTATGCGCATGCATGGTTTCAGGATGAAGTACTGGAGCTGCTGTAAGAGGAAGACGTCTGATTTTAACTCATTCCTGTCTCAGGAGGGCTGTAATAAAGGATTACACCAGTGGAGGAAAGACACGGTGAGCCAAGCAATTGCTTCACGTCCATCAGGTCAATATCACATGATATACTATGATTCTCAAACACGTGTGTTTTCTGTCCCTGCAGGGTAACAAAGTGGCTCCATGTCGATTTGATTGGCACCAGACAGGAAGTCATGTGACCATGTCTATCTATGCAAAGAACTCGAATCCTGAGTTTTGTTCTGTGGAAGCGAACAGCATCTCGGTGAGGGAGTTCGACTGTTTAAAGTGATATACT
The DNA here is from genome assembly GCA_023718395.1 of Leucaspius delineatus. Taxonomy (NCBI): domain Eukaryota; kingdom Metazoa; phylum Chordata; class Actinopteri; order Cypriniformes; family Leuciscidae; genus Leucaspius; species Leucaspius delineatus. Next base: position 7,964,780 of record CM043362.1, read on the forward strand.
GTGCAATATATGTGTTTTTGCTATTGTCCAGTGTGGTGATGTTATTTATTAATGGTCTGTACTTTTGTTGTCTGATGAATGATTTTTTCGGCAGCTGAAAATTCGTCTGATCTTTGATGGAGAAAAAGAGTTTGAGCTGAAGATGAGCCTGTGGGGGGTGAGTTTCAGTGACCATCCATTATCTGTCCTTAAAACACATTTAGTGTCATTGAGATAAAATTATTGATTTATTCATATTTTAAACTAGCTTTTATTTTTTATATTTAGAATTTTAATTTTAGTTCATTTGTATGTTTTTGTTAGTTTTTGATTATTTTTATTAGTTTACTTTTTATTTCAGTTTTAGTTTATTTTAGTACAAAAATGTTGCCTTGGCAAACGGCTGAAATACAATAAGTTAAGTTTTTTTTTTAAATATTTCATTTTATTTGCTTTGTTTATTTTATTTAAAGTAAATCCTTTTGTTTAGTTTCTTTAGTTTTACTAACTATAATACCACAATTTGTTCAGATAATTTGATTATCTTATAAACTTTTCTTAATTTTTTTTTATCTTAATTATGATCTTAAAAAACATTTGTTCTAAAATCTGCTAAAGTGCTTGAAATTACTTTCTAGACAACAGTGTTATTCAACAGTGTATTTCAAAAGCTAAAAATATTAGGCTAGATGAAAAGAAATACATTTGAAATGTTGAAAGAACTGAAAGAAATCATATAAAGTTGAAGTGCTGAAATTTCGAAAGCTGAAATAAAAATAAATTAAAGCTTAAAAGAACACGTAACAAAAATACTGAAATGAAAACTTAAAATGAAAGCTGAAAATAAAAATAAATAAAAAATACAAAATAAAACTATAATAGTATATAAATAATATTATAAGACAAATATAAATTGTGCACACATTATTTTCAAATGTGATATTTTAGTTTATTTAATTTTTTTTTTTAAATGAATGAGGTAGTGGAAGGACAATTAAGTAATTAACTTAAAATATATATTACATGTGTTTAACTATGTAATTCTCATACTTCCATTTATTTATGCCAATGTTTGATTGGATTACATTAGTACTAAAAAGTTAAAAAAGACTTAACACTTTCAAGTCAGTGATTTACAGTGTGAATTTAATCCATTAGATGGCGTTATTAGATGTTTTGTTAAGAAGAATTCAAAGTTCATGATCTTGCAGTGTATTTGGGTCGTTTTTTTGTTCATATATGATTGTGTGATTGACAGGTGATTGACATCAATAAGAGTGTTGTTAACATGATGGCCTCTAAAGTGGAGGTGGTCATGAAGAAGGCGGAGCCTATAACCTGGGCGCGGCTGGACACGCCCCCTCCAAAGCCTCAACCGACCAATGAGAAGAAAGAGGATCAAGACCAAGAGAAAATGATCGATTAACTCCCGCCTCACTCAGACAGCAGTGATCAACTAAACCTGCATCCTCACCCGCTGTATGATCTGGCAAATCTCTGAGATTATTGATTTACTTTAATGGAGTTCATAATAATCTGATAATATAGATTGTGTAGGATGAGCGCAGCCGCAGACTGTTCTTGCTTTACTCTCTAATCAGTTTAGATGTGAATGAAAACGAAGCGGTGAGGGATAGAAGTACATTTACACCATCTTTATGTTAATATTATAATAATTTTAAAACTTGATCAAAATATAGTAAATATCAAACTAACGCATACAGATACCAAACTAACTATCTCTAACTGTGGGAGCTGCTGCAATTATTAGTTATGTAGTTATTTTTATATCACATCACAACAGTCAACTAGTAATAACTAATTTTTCTAGTTGGTTTTATTAATCTGGAACTTGTAATTACGGTAATTTTAACATGACATCAATGCAGCATCACTTTTTTGTATTTTTCCCCCCTGCACATAATTTTTCCCACTTAATTTGTGGAAATGCTAATTTCATTGGGTGAACAATTCGTTTAATATCTCTCACAGCCTTGTTTTTATTGGTGTCTGATTCAATATGGCACCTAAAGTCTTTACAAAATGATTTCACTGAATTATAAAATTTCAATTTGGCAATAAAACAGATGTTGTCCAGTAATTCTAGCTTTCCTGTAGAGGTGAGAGTAAGATGAGTCCAATTAATGCGCATTAAAATATCAAACAAAATGTTTAAAAAAAAAGTATCTTGTCTGTATTTTGGTTATTTCCTCTTATGTTAGTGCTGTCAACATTTATACAAGCAAATATACATGTTGCCTTTTTGTTGTTTTATCATTCCATGTTGTTTTGATGATTTACAGCCTTAATTTTCATGTATATTCGCTTCCTAAACAAGTCTTAGCTGAGCTTAAGTTTAACAGTCTCAGTTCAGCTTGGATTAGGTTTGCTTGTGTCGTGGATTGGGAACTTTTGTTCATGTCGTGTCACGAATGTAGTCGATGGAAGAATGAAGCACCTTCACACACTTACTCTGGTTTGGCATTCTAGAAATAAACTGCAGTAAATCACTGAAAACCAGAATTAAATATTAGTGTGTTTATGTGAATCTGATGGATCTATTGTTTATTAGACTCTCATGTTACTGTAAACATTAAATTATTGTACTTTACTCTCAAATTTGTCTTTGTCTGATCATTCAGTCTAACTTCAGGAGATTTTACTTGCGAAATACTCAAATAGCATGCGTTTGCTAGAGATTATATTTTTGTAAAACATAGTGCTTTATTAGGGAGAATTTTTCTGGAATTTTTTATAAAACCATTCCATCACATGAATGTTTTATTAACTATTTGTACATTCATTCTACATTGACTGTCAGTTTTTACTAGGGTGACCAGATGGGGGGGTAGTCCTACTATGATATTAGACTACATAGCCTATAATAAAATGAATTTTCAAACCTGAACCAAACATATTTTTATTCAAAGATCAACAGTCTGTCATTAATATTTAGTCTGCCACAAAAAAAAACAATATTAAAATTATGAACTCAAATGTCATTGTGACCAAAAAAAAAAAAAAAGACTGTTGTAACAGTGCGTAAATCAGACATTTCAAGCTATAGTAAAGTCTAACGCTAATAAGCCTTATGCCAAAATTATTATTATGACGAAATTGTCGGTCATTAAATAAGAAAACTAAATAACTGTGTAGATGATTTGCTTTGTGTAACCCAACATCAGACATTAGGCCGAAGTTTTTTTTTTTGCAAACAGTGCCGCGACCAATCAATCACTCCTTTACTGGCTGCCTGCACATTCACTGTACTCGCGGCTGCGGCAACTCGCGCTCGCTTATCAATGCATTTTAATTCGCGCCTACGGTATCTTTGTTGAACTTCAAAAAAAGAAAAAGATGCTGCAGCCAATAAGCAGCCGGCGGGGGCTGGCTGCAGGACGACTCAACCTCCACGGACAGTTTTTAATGTTTTATCAGACAATACTCAATAATTTGCTTTAGTATAATTTTCGGGACAATTAGGGCCGGATTCGGGACAACAGCTTAGATTTCGGGACTGTCCCGAATTTTTCGGGACGTCTGGTCAGTGGTCACCCTAGTTTTTACAGTGTTCAAACCAGACGCGACGCCGCAACACGCAAAAAAAAAAAAAAAAAAAAATTCATGTTACATACGTTTTTTTTTTTCTAACCATCTATTTCTTTGAAGTCCCGACTGGAACATCAACTTACAAAATATGACAATGAAAATCTCAGATATTGTTTATGTGCTTTACTTAATGTAAAAAGCGTCTAATGAGTGTGTGAATATCTTTTGTGAGTGACCTTTAGACACTGACAGCAATGGGTAATAATTCACCAGATCCTGAAAATAAAACAAACAAGAACTTTGAAACTGTCTACTCGGTGTGATCAAGTCTATTCTATGACAAAGATTGTTTCAGTCACTCGATATGTACTTTTAGTAATGTTAAAGTAGCCTATAGTGTTATATTTATGAATTTGATTAAGGATTTGTAACCAGGGGCGGCTGGCCAATATAGGGCGCTAGGCGCTAAAATATATTTTGCTTTCCATTCTTACTTTTTAAAACAACCGGGCACAGATCCAGCATGAGGGATTTGAAGCACCTGTCTGAGAAAATAACGAAACAGTCAGTAGCAGTTTTAACATTAAGCTGTGTTTATTGCCACATCCGGTCTTTATTGGCATGTGCCAGTGGATAGTGGCATGGATGTGTCACTGACATTACAGCGAGATTCACGACACCTGACCTGACTGACACCGAGTCGCGGAACAGAACCTGCACCAGCGCTCAAAGAGATCTCCGCGGACGTGCAGGACTGTGAGCGCGCGCGTAACGTGACGCCGTTATTGATTTGAGCGTAACAAATAAAAAGTGAACGTAAATCACCAGAGTTGATGTTTCGCCATTTAAACATTCCATACTAAGCATCAAATGCAAAGTGTTTCATGGAAACCTTCACAAAAGCTAAGACACGAATTTACGTGTAACTAGCCTACTTAGAAACGGCGGTGGATTTGGTGAATCTGAATATGATCAAAGGTTGATCAAGGTGAGTGTTCAGGTCTCGAGACGTTTTACAGTGACTTCCGCATTTAGGTCAATATTAGCCTATTTCCCCTAAAGGACATATTCATTATTTTATATGTGTTTGATATTTTTCATTTTAGAGCTAAACATGCTTTTATTGTTTCGTGTTGTGTGTGATTTATTTAGCATGTGTGTTAATACACGACTAACATTGTGTATCTGAGTGAACGCCGCGTCTCATGATCCTGTTTCTCTGAATCTCAGGCTCCGTTCAGCTGAATTATTGTTTGTCATTTCCATTCAGAGTCAGTGGTGAAGATCAGATTCTGTTTCAACTGCTCAGCTTCATCATGGATGAAACTCAAACATCCAGAGATGAAGATTTGTATCCAGGTTGCAGGTATTTTGAATAAACTCCACATAAAATCATCTTTAAATTATAGGCAAGAAGATGTTTTTATTAAGTTAAAAACTTTAATTTTATTGAAAACGATTAGATCAGCCAGTTTTTATTATTATTATTATTAAAATACCTTTAAAGAACTTATATATATATATATATATATATATATATATATATATATATATATATATATATATATATATATATATATATATATATATATATATATAATATTATATATATTATTATTATTATTTTTTTTTTATTTTTTTTTATTTCTTTTTTTTTCTGTTATAGTTCAGTTCATCAGAAGAGATCAGAACCAGAGCCCAGCTGTGTGTCTATGAGGAGTGACGCGTCTATGAATGAGATAATACATTTTAAGAGTGGAGATACACAGACTGATCTCAGGTATTACATTTCTATAAAAATATGATTATAGTATGGCATTTTATATTATCAGAACATTATCAGTAATATATTCTACAAGATATTAACAATGTACAAGAAGAATGTTTTAATGTAATATTTTAATGCATACAGTTTAGTGTTGCTCACACAGAGAGACATCTGTGAAATAACTAATTTAACCTTAGCCGAGCTCTAGCGTGAATGACTGATGTAACATAAACTCTGGTAAAACAAATCTTGCTCCATGCTTAATCTTTCCTCAAAGTAGTGAGAAAAACAGACAATCTGCATTAATAGACACAGTTATAGGTAATAGTGGCCCACAACTGATTAGCTGAAGAATTTCAGTAAGACAGTAATAATGTGAGTTAGACAGTTAGCAGGAGACCTACACAATATAAAACTCAAAACTAAGTATTTTGAACACCATCTTTCAAGAGCAAGCGGTTTGCGAATCCTGCATTGAGATTTGAGAAACAGTCGTCAGTGAAATAAAGGGAACACAGCAAAAGTTTAGGAGTTTAATAAAGGTGAATTTTTACCACTGATTCCTCACATGTTCGTCCTTGGGCAGTGAAAAAAAAACTGGCTTTACCTTCACATTGTAGAGCACAGCATCTTCTCGACATAATAATAATAATAATAATAATAATTTGTTACATTTATATAGCGCTTTTCTAGGTACTCAAAGCGTTTTACATGGAAGGGGGAAATCTCCTCAACCCCCACCAATGTGCAGCATCCACCACTTGATGCTGTCCAGTATCTACAGGAATCAGCTGCAGTGTTTGAGATTCAAGTTTTCCTGGTGTCGCACAATAAGTGGGTCGGCAACATACTAATGTTTTGTCTTGAAGTCACAACGAAACGACTCAACGAAACGTTTGAAAAACGATTTGTTTAATTGACCCTGAGTCGACTCTTACTTTTGAAAGACAATAACTTTATATACGGGGCACTTTCAGATTTTAAACTTTTTGCAGGATGTTTTCATTCACTTAAAGCTGTGTTACACACTACATGAAAGATCATTTTCAAAAATGTATAATAGGGGCCCTTTAATGTATGTAGTGTTACTCACACATGAGAGACTTAGTTCATTTTACAGGTTTTTTATCAACATTGCTAAAATAAGTTCTTTAAGGATAAATTGTGATTTTTTTTTTTTTTTTTTTTTTTTTTTAATACAGTAATTCAATGTATTAACTTTAATCTATTTATGTTATAGTTCAGTTCATCAGAAGAGATCAGAATGAGAGCCAAGCTGTGTGTCTATGAGGAGTGATGCGTCTATGATTCGGCCTGTACATTTTAAGAGTGCAGATACACAGACTGATCTCAGGTATTACATTTCAACAAAATATATTATTAAAAAAAGACATTGTGTTTTTTAATACTGTGGTATTTTAATTTTACAGCCATGAAGTCCTCAACAGGTTTAGGTCAAATCTGATGAAGAAGTTTGAGTGTCTGTATGAGGGAATGGCACAGCAGGGAAACCCAACACTCCTGAATGAGATTTACACAGAGCTCTACATCACAGAGAGTGAGAGTGGAGAGATCAGTAATGAACATGAGGTGAGACAGATTGAGACACAATCCAGGAGAGCAGCAACAGAGGACACACAGATCAAATGCAGTGACATCTTTAGACCTTTGACTGGACAAGACAAACCCATCAGAACTGTGCTGACAAAGGGAGTCGCTGGCATTGGAAAAACAGTCTCTGTGCAGAAGTTCATCCTGGACTGGGCTGAAGAGAAAGAGAATCAGGACGTCCAGCTCATATTTCCACTTCCTTTCAGAGAGATCAATCTGATGAAGGACAAAACACTCAGTCTTTCAGATGTTCTTCATGTCTTTTTCCCTGAAACTAAAGAAATGGAAATATCCAAAGACAAATATAAAGTGTTGTTCATCTTTGATGGTCTGGATGAGTGTCGTCTTCCCTTAAACTTTCACCGGAATGCGATTCTACGGGATCAGACCAAAGAGACCTCAGTGGACGTGCTGCTGACGAACCTCATTGTGGGGAATCTGCTTCCCTCTGCTCTCATCTGGATCACCTCCAGACCAGCAGCAGCCGATCTCGTCCCCTCTGAGTGTGTCCATCGAGTGACAGAGGTACGAGGCTTCAATGATCCACAGAAGGAGGAATACTTCAGGAAGAGAATCAGTGATCAGAGTCTGGCCAACAGGATCCTCTCACACCTGAAGTCATCAAGGAGCCTCTACATCATGTGCCACATCCCAGTGTTCTGCTGGATCTCAGCCGCTGTTCTGGAGAAGATGTTGAGCGAAGCAGAGACTGGAGAGATTCCCAAGACTCTCACTCAGATGTACACACACTTCCTGATCCTTCAGACCAACATCAAACATGAGAAGGACTATGAGAAGAACGTGACAGATGAAGACATGATCCTCAAACTGGGGAAACTGGCTTTTCAGCAGCTTGTGAAAGGCAATGTGATCTTCTATGAGGAAGACCTGAGAGAGTGTGGCATTGATGTGACAGAAGCATCAGTTTACTCAGGATTGTGCACTCAGATCTTCAGAGAGGAGTTTGGCTGGTATCAGGGGAAAGTCTTCTGCTTTGTTCATCTGAGCGTTCAGGAACATCTAGCGGCTCTATATGTGCATCTCTCCTGTACAATCAACAACACAAATGTGTTTGACTCAATCTCTAAACAGAGTTTAGGGTCTAAAATGAAGGACTTGTTTCAGCTCAATTCACCAGAAGAACATGTGTCATTATCTGAGCTGCATCAGAGAGCTGTGAATGAGGCTCTACAGAGTAAAAATGGACATCTGGATCTTTTCCTGCGGTTTCTTCTGGGTCTGTCAGTGGAGTCTCATCAGATTCTCCTACAAAGACTAATGAAACAGACAAGTAGATCTGACAGCAATGAGAAAACAGTTGAGTACATCAAGAAGAAGATCAGGACCATTGACTCTCCAGAGAAATACATCAATCTGTTCCACTGTCTGAATGAACTGGGTGATCGTTCACTAGTGGAGGAAATACAACAGTATCTGAAATCTGGAAGAATAAAGGAAGCCAAACTCTCTTCATCTCAGTGGTCAGCTGTAGTCTTTGTGTTGTTGACATCAGAGAAGAAGCTGGATGAGTTTAATATTCATGATTTTGTTGGAAGAGACAATAAAACTGAAAAACTAAAGGCTCTTCAGAAGCTTCTTCCTGTGATTAAAGAATCCAGATCAGTTCAGTAAGTATCAATCAGAACAATCAGTTCACTGTTAAAACATTAAGAAGAGAAAGAGTTCATTTATCAAGTAGCTAAAATCTCCTAAAAAACATTTGATGTATGGTTTACATACATTTAAATTTTACTATGAACAATTAAACATTTACTTGATGTTTACATTAAAATTAAACATTTTAATGTTACTGTGAGATTGACAATTAAGAATCAAATCACTGAATATGTGAAATTAGTGATGGTTCTCTAGTAAAGTTCAGATTTAATGTGTAGAAACGACTCTTACAAAAAGCTCCCTTTAGTTTTTAAATTTAGTGTTACTATAACAGCTGTCCATGCTGGATTCATTCTTACTTTTAATTATGTTCATCTTTCTGCATTGACAGTATTGTTTATAATTTTGTAAACTGAAAACACACACACAGCAATTGCCACTCCGTACATATTACATAGTACAGATCTTGTAATTAACATAGTAAAACTAACCTATATTGTGAATAGTCTCATTTATTAAAGCAGATTTTGATTTTCTCTACAGGTTGTATGATTGTGGCGTCACAGATGAAGGTTTTGCTGCTCTGACTTCAGCTCTGAGATCAAACCCTGAACACCTGAGAGAACTGAGTCTGTCTGAGAATAAAATAGGAAAATCAGTGAATCTGCTGTCTGATGTACTACAGAATCCTCACTGTAAACTGGAGT
>CM043362.1:8576510-8744010 GCA_023718395.1 Leucaspius delineatus
AATTACAGGGCATGGAGAGCGTCTTTCCTGAACACTGTCAGAGGCCTTAATCTGACCGCAAAAGAAGAAATAGACTTGTTAGTAAAGTGGCTAGGGCCAGAATCAGCAGAACATGCGAAACGCTTGAGAGCTGTACACGTCAACGACCCAGGAAAAGGGCTGTTAATCGTGTGGGAGAGACTAGAAGAGTGCTACGGTGCGCCCGAAGTCATCGAGGACGCACTATGGATGAGACTAGATAACTTTCCAAGGATTTCAAACAAAGACAATCAGAAGCTCAGGGAGCTGGCGGACTTGCTGACAGAGCTACAAGCTGTAAAATTGGAAGGTGAACTCCCAGGCCTTGCATATCTAGACACAGCACGCGGCATAAGCAACATCGTACAGAAGCTACCGTTTGCTTTGCAAGAAAGATGGATGACACAAGGCTCCAACTACAAAGACAACTACAGAGTTGCTTTCCCTCCATTCTCTTTCTTTGTCAACTTTGTCTCCCAGCAAGCAAGGACACGCAACGACCCAAGTTTCATATTTGTTCCTTGTACTGGAGATCAGATCAAGACAGACAAATATACTCATAAAAACATGAGCTACCGTACACCTGTATCAGTCCATAAGACTGACATCTCATCAGCCACAGTTACACCAGCTGACCCTACACACACAAAGATAGAAGACCCAGCAAAGACATGTCCTATTCATAAGAAGCCCCACCCCCTTTACAAATGCCGTGCGTTCAGAGAGAGACCCCTCGAGGAGAGAAAAGCCTTTCTGAAACAAAGTGGCATCTGTTTCCATTGTTGTGCGTCAACATCTCATCTCGCGAAGAACTGTGCAAAGAATGTTAGATGCACCGAGTGTGACGACGACAGACACCATTCGGTTCTACACCCGGGGCCCGCTCCATGGTCCACCAAGACCCTAAAACTTTCACACGAGCATGGCGGGGAGGATGAGAGTGTCGGTCCAAGCGTTGCAGTGACATCAAAGTGTACAGAAGTTTGTGGCGGAGACACGACTGGAAGATCCTGTTCTAAGATTTGTTTGGTCAGAGTCTTCCCTACCGGCCAACGGGATTAAGCAGTCGAGCTGTACGCCATATTGGATGAACAGAGTAACCGGTCCCTGGTAAGATCTGAATTCTTCGAACTCTTCAATGTTAAAGGTGACCGTTCTCCATATTCGCTCAGGACATGTGCGGGAGTAGTGGAGAAGTCAGGGAGAAGAGCGCATGGCTTCCAGGTACAATCTTTGGATGAAGAAGTCACTCTCTCCCTCCCTACTCTGATAGAGTGCAACCAAACCCCCAACAATCGATCTGAAATTCCTACTGCGGAGGTAGCTGTTCAACACACGCACCTAAAATGTATCGCAAAACAGATTCCAACGCTACATCCCCAGGCACCCATAATGTTGCTCCTTGGCAGAGACCTCATCAGAGTCCATAAAGTGCGTAAACAAATTAACGGCCCGCACGACTCTCCATACGCACAGAAGCTCGACTTGGGCTGGGTTATAGTGGGCAGTGTCTGCCTTGGTAAGGTCCACAAACCAGACACAGTAAACACCTTTTACACTAACACACTGGAAAATGGACGAGCATCCCTCTTCAAGCCATGTCCCAACCACTACTTTGTGAAAGAAACACATGACAGCACTGGGTCTCTCATCTGCAAGGACAACAAAGACCACATAGGATGCACTGTGTTTCAGAGATCCAAAGACAACGACAAAATTGCACCTTCATTTGAAGACGTGGCGTTTCTGAACATCATGGAACTAGGGTTTTACAAAGATAAAGATAACAGTTGGACGGCTCCCTTACCCTTTAAGACACAGAGACGTCGCCTGCCCAACAACAAGGCTCAAGCCCTTAACCGTTTCAGATCACTGCAGCGCTCCTTCAACAGGAAACCAGAGCTGAAAGAACATTTCTTCGCATTTATGCAAAAGATATTCCAGAATGAGCATGCAGAAGAAGCACCCCCACTCGAACCTGAGGAGGAGTGCTGGTATCTACCTATTTTTGGGGTGTATCACCCTAAGAAACCTGGACAGATCAGAGCAGTCTTCGACTCAAGTGCTAAGCACGATGGAGTCTCTCTTAATGACGTCCTCCTGACTGGTCCAGACCTGAATAATAACCTCCTAGGCGTGCTCCTTCGTTTCCGCCAGGACTCTGTTGCCATCACAGCGGACATCCAGCAGATGTTCCACTGCTTCCTTATCAGACCAGACCACCGAAACTTCTTACGTTTTCTGTGGTATCAAGATAATGACTTTAACAGAGACATTAAGGAATATAGAATGCGTGTGCATGTTTTTGGTAACAGTCCTTCACCGGCCGTAGCCATCTTTGGTCTGAGAAAGACTGCGCAAGAGGGAGAGGAGACTTTTGGAGGAGATGCTAGAAGATTCGTGGAGAGGAACTTCTACGTAGATGATGCATTAAAATCTCTACCTTCAGCTTCAGCTGCCATTGATCTGCTCAAAAGGGCACAGCAGATGCTGGCACGCTCCAACCTCAGGCTGCATAAGATCGCGTCAAACAATGCAGAAGTCATGGCGGCCTTCCCCTCAGACGATCATGCCAGCGACCTAAAGGATCTAGACCCGGGAGCCGAAGATCTCCCCATGCAGCGAAGTTTAGGTGTCAGTTGGGACCTGAAGAACGACACATTCACATTTCAGGTGTCTGATGAACACAAACCTTTTACGCGACGTGGAGTCTTGTCAACCATTAACAGCCTGTATGACCCCTTAGGATTCGTCGCCCCGATCTTGTTGCAGGGGAAAACCATACTTCGGGAATTAACAGTTGACTGTCATGACTGGGATGCACCGCTACCTGCCGAGAAAGAGCAACTATGGACAGCATGGAGAGAATCACTTCAAGAACTCAGAAACCTACAGATACCTAGGTCCTATACACAGGTCTCCCCACCAACAGCCCAACGCAGAGAACTCTGCATTTTCTCGGATGCATCAGTCAAGTCAGTAGCAGCTGTGGCCTACTTAAGGCTCTTTGATCAAGATGGAAACTGCCACATAAGCTTTGTTCTAGGCAAAGCAAAACTAGCCCCTCGACCAGAGTTGACTATCCCGCGGTTAGAACTATGTGCTGCCGTGTTAGCAGTGGACATCGCAGAGTTCATTACAGCTGAACTGGACATTCAGATAGATGACATCAGCTACTTCACGGATAGTAAGGTAGTGTTGGGCTACATCCACAATGAAAAGCGTCGATTTTATGTCTTCGTGAACAACAGAGTGCAGCGGATAAGAAGGTTCTCCAGCCCCACACAGTGGCACTTTGTATCAACGGACAACAATCCTGCTGATCACGCAACGAGATTCATCTCAGCAGCACGCCTCAAAGACACCATGTGGCTCACAGGTCCAGCTCTCCTGTCACAGCCCGAGCAAACGCACAACAAGCAGGTCGCCTTTGACCTAGTGAAGCCGGAACAGGACGTAGATGTCCGCCCCCTTGTGACTACCCTGAGCACAACTGCCAGGGAGAGACTACTTGGGTCCCAATGGTTTTATCGCTTCTCAAGCTGGAAGTCACTCACCCGTGCCATTTCATGTCTTACCCATATAGTCCGCCTCTACAGGAAGAGAACAGAGGATTCTCGTGATGGTTGCAATGGATGGCATCACTGCACCCAAGATCACACGGTAGAGATGCTCACCAAGGCCCAAAACACAATCATACGTACCGTCCAAGAGGAGACTTACGCAAAAGAGCTGCAGTGTATCAGGGATCAAAGATCTCTTCCTCAGGACAGCCCCATCAGAGCCCTGAGCCCTTTCATTGACACAAACGGTCTCATTAGAGTGGGCGGACGCATCACACAGGCTAGTATAGGATGCGAGGAGAAGCAACCTATAATAGTTCCTGGTCGTCACCACATTGCCACTCTTCTTGTGCGCCATTACCATGAACGGACTCAACATCAGGGACGTCTCTTTACAGAGGGCGCTATTCGTTCTGCCGGCTTGTGGATTGTGGGTGGGAAAAGGTGTGTGAACAGTCTTATTTTTAAATGTGTCACTTGTCGTAGACTCCGGCGCACCTGCGAAACTCAGAAAATGGACGACTTACCCGACTGCCGCCTCAACACGGATCCTCCGTTTTCGTACGTTGGACTTGATGTCTTTGGACCATGGTCAGTCTCTTCACGACGCACACGGGGGGGTCATGCAGACAGTAAAAGATGGGCGGTCTTGTTCTGCTGTCAAAGCATTCGTGCAATCCACATCGAAATCATCGAATCTATGGACACTTCTTCCTTTATCAGTGCCTTGAGAAGATTCATCGCCATACGCGGACCGGTCAAACAACTACGCTCAGACAGGGGAACTAACTTTGTCGGAGCTTGTCATGAGCTACTGATCCCTTCCAACATCAATGGTAAAGTGGAGAGGTTTCTTGCAGATCAAGGTTGCGTGTGGGAGTTTAACCCCCCTCACGCCTCCCATATGGGCGGAGCCTGGGAGAGGATGATAGGGCTGACACGCAAGATCTTGGACTCAATGTTCTTACAGGTCTTCAAAAATCACCCATGAGGTCCTTGTCACCTTGATGGCTGAAGTGACCGCCATTGTAAATTCCAGACCGCTCGTACCAGTGTCTACAGACCCAGACGACCCATTTATACTTACCCCTGCAACTCTGTTAACACAAAAAACTGGTCCTTCTCTTGCTCCTCCAGGCGACTTTGATTGCAAAGACTTGTACAAACGTCAGTGGAGACAGGTACAAAGTCTTGCCAACACCTTCTGGGACAGATGGAGGAAACAATACCTGTCCACTCTGCAGACAAGAAGAAAATGGCAGTCTGACAAGCCAAATCTCACTAAAGGGAGTGTAGTGCTCATCAAGGACAATCAAGCCAAAAGAAACACATGGCCTATAGGGCGTATCGCAGAAGTGTTTCCCAGCAAGGACGGTAGAGTCCGCAAAGTGGAAGTGAAGGTAGCACACCCAGACGGGGTTAAAGTGTTCCTGAGGCCAGTTACAGAGTTGGTCCTCCTTTTACCATCCGAAGACTAGACTACTTCTGCCCTTTCAGACATGTATGGTATATTAAGTAATGGTATCCAGGGACACCAGACGGGGAGTGTTCTGTATTGTTACTTGTTGTCTCCCCCTTGTGGTATACTAAAGAAATCACAGTCACTTTTGTTCTGCGGCTTCCTTTAATGATGTCATCAGTGAGCGCTCAGTTTTGTCTTCAGACAGCTGCATCTTCTGTTCGTGTATCTAAGTCCTTCTGCTCATGTTCAAGCTATAAACGAGCATTGTCGGTATGTAAATGTTCTTTAACGTCATCTATCTATGCAGAGGAATATTTTCATATAAGATGAGATGTAATGTTATTAAAATTGTTGAATAATTTTCCGGATGTTCACTTATGCCGGCTGTGATATAAACAGAATAGTCTGAGCAAAGTTATGACTAAATACCTTTAAATAACCATTTCATTGTGTAAAATAACAAGTTATTTGTACAAGTATTGTTTAAAACATGTGAACAGACTCAATGTGAAGATTTAGTACTTATTTATGTATATATTTGTTTTCAGTTTTACCCTACTTTTGGTCATCATTAAAGAAGTAAACGATTCACCTTCGTCCAGTGTGGTGACTAGAGGAGGAGTTAAACTGTCTGTCAATTTACACAAAGGGTTGTAACAAGGACGGAACACTCCCTTTATATGTTTGCTCTTTCCCTCTTGTGTTTGCCAGTTCGTTAGATGTTGTACCTCAGAGTACTATTGTGTCTCAGTATCGTTCCTCTTAAATTGTTAGTGTTTTGTTGTAGAAGTTTGTTAGTGCTCTGGTTACTGCCTTTGGCTCTGTTTGTCTTGTTCCCTGTCCAAGTCCTGTCCAACAAGCAGCCCTGTTCTGAGCCTGAGATTCCTGAGCGCCAAGCTGTAAGAAGTTCCTGTCTGGCTTTAGCTGGTTACCTCTGGTCTCACTCTGATCTAACATATCAACACTCCAGCCTACGGACACCTCATTACCTCTGCTGTTGTCATTGTCTCATCTACCTATTGTTTGGATTGCTACCTTCTCCCACCCCGTCGTGTCATCTGTTTGTCAATAAAGCTGTTAATTGTCATCCTGCATTTGAGTCTTCCTTCACAGATCCATAACAGATTACAATGTAGATCGTGAAACACTTAAAATACGTGGCAAACGGTTAAAGCAAAGTGAAATCAAGCCTTAGACAATAGATTTATTGTGCAGTACAGAGAGCGTTGGGAAAAGTGTTAAGTTTTATCAAGAGTTTCACTACAGAAGAGTAAATTATACCAGCAGAGGAAGACAGATTATGCAAATTTCACTGATCATTTATTTCTGTCAAATATGTTTTTATTATTAATCTATTTTTTATATGAAGATCTATTAATGTTTACAAATAAATCGTCACACATTCTTTTACTGGTTTCTTGTTTTTTTTCCCCTCCTGCCTCTGAACATAGTTAATTACTAATTGCAATGTGAATTTCTATCATATTCCTCTTGATGTATCTAGTATTTCTAAAGCCAACAACAAAAAAAACAGTGATATTAGTGCGGGCTGCGATTTGATCCAGAAATCAATCCGGAGGGTGAGTGTTTGTTACACTAATCTAGTTACAAAATTTATTTATAATCGAAAGTGTTACTTATTTTGTATACCGCGCTATCTATTATTTACCTTCATACTCTTACGTTTCAATGACCAAATGAGAGCATGCATAGCTCTGGTTTCTTGTGTGTTATAAGAAAAACAACGGAGTCAGAAATATATGCAGTCTTGTTAATAAGCTTGCTTTGTAGAATATAATGCATATACAGTGAGGAAAATAAGTATTTGAACACCCTGCTATTTTGCAAGTTTTCCCACTTAGAAATCATGGAGGGGTCTGAAATTGTCATCGTAGGTGCATGTCCACTGTGAGAGACATAATCTAAAAAACAAAAAATCCAGAAATCACAATGTATGATTTTTTAACTATTTATTTGTATGATACTGCTGCAAATAAGTATTTGAACACCTGAGAAAATCAATGTTAATATTTGGTACAGTAGCCTTTGTTTGCAATTACAGAGGTCAAACGTTTCCTGTAGTTTTTCACCAGGTTTGCACACACTGCAGGAGGGATTTTGGCCCACTCCTCCACACAGATCTTCTGTAGATCAGTCAGGTTTCTGGGCTGTCGCTGAGAAACACGGAGTTTGAGCTCCCTCCAAAGATTCTCTATTGGGTTTAGGTCTAGAGACTGGCTAGGCCACGCCAGAACCTTGATATACTTCTTACAGAGCCACTCCTTGGTTATCCTGGCTGTGTGCTTCGGGTCATTGTCATGTTGGAAGACCCAGCCTCGACCCATCTTCAATGCTCTAACTGAGGGAAGGAGGTTGTTCCCCAAAATCTCGCAATACATGGCCCCGGTCATCCTCTCCTTAATACAGTGCAGTCGCCTTGTCCCATGTGCAGAGAAACACCCCCAAAGCATGATGCTACCACCCCCATGCTTCACAGTAGGGATGGTGTTCTTGAGATGGTACTCATCATTCTTCTTCCTCCAAACACGTTTAGTGGAATTATGACCAAAAAAGTTCTATTTCGGTCTCATCTGACCACATGACTTTCTCCCATGACTCCTCTGGATCATCCAAATGGTCATTGGCAAACTTAAGGTGGGCCTTGACATGTGCTGGTTTAAGCAGGGGAACCTTCCGTGCCATGCATGATTTCAAACCATGACATCTTAGTGTATTACCAACAGTAACCTTGGAAACGGTGGTCCCAGCTCTTTTCAGGTCATTGACCAGCTCCTCCCGTGTAGTTCTGGGCTGATTTCTCACCTTTCTTAGGATCATTGAGACCCCACGAGGTGAGATCTTGCATGGAGCCCCAGTCCGAGGGAGATTGACAGTCATGTTTAGCTTCTTCCATTTTCTAATGATTGCTCCAACAGTGGACCTTTTTTCACCAAGCTGCTTGACAATTTCCCCGTAGCCCTTTCCAGCCTTGTGGAGGTGTACAATTTTGTCTCTAGTGTCTCTGGACAGCTCTTTGGTCTTGGCCATGTTAGTAGTTGGATTCTTACTGATTGTATGGGGTGGACAGGTGTCTTTTATGCAGCTAACGACCTCAAACAGGTGCATCTAATTTAGGATAATAAATGGAGTGGAGGTGGACATTTTAAAGGAGAACTCCGGTCAATTTTAGTAGTTGATTGTCGAGTTCACGCGCATAGGTTTAGTTACCTGTGAACTCGCCAATCGACTACTTTGGACTTCAACCGAAAACAGGATGTAAATACAGGTATTTGCGCTGGCTTAAATAACATCATTTTTATTCATATCTTTCACATCTACTGCAGTCAGATTAACCCGCGTTCACCCCGAAGGAATCACTCACATGACCTGTGCACTTGTAATGACACATCAAGGATGTTAAGAGGCTAAAAGCAGGTTTAAATATTGCCCCATTGAAGTCAACAGGGTGCAAATTTTAAAAAGAGGATAACACGGTGTAGGCAACACCGATTTTTGTCGTTGTTCTCTGTATTGACAGCACTCCAAATTGACAAAAAAATTAGCTCAATGTTAAAATTGACCGGAGTTCTCCTTTAAAGGCAGACTAACAGGTCTTTGAGGGTCAGAATTCTTGCTGATAGACAGGTGTTCAAATACTTATTTGCAGCTGTATCATACAAATAAATACACTGCTCAAAAAAATTAAAGCAACACTTTGAATACACATCAGATCTCAACGGGGAAAAATATCATGCTGGATATCTATACTAATATCGACTGGGTAATGTGTTATGTACGAAAGGATGCCACATCGTTTGATGGAAATGAAAATAATCAACCTACAGAGGATTGAATTCAAAGACACCCCGGAAATCTAAGTGAAAAAATGATGCAGCAGGCTTGTCAATTTTGCTGAAATTTCATTGCAGCAACTCAAAATGGTTCTCAGTAGTTTGTATGGCCCCCACGTGCTTGTATGCATGCCTGAAAACGTCGGGACATGCTCCTACTGAGACGACGGATGGTGTCCTGGGGTATTTCCTCCCAGATCTGGACCAGCGCATCACTGAGCTCCTGGACAGTCTGAGGTGCAACCAGGTGATGTCAGATGGACCGAAACACAATGTCCCAGAGGTGTTCTATTGGATGTAGGTCAGGTGAGCGTGGTGGCCCTTCAATGGTATCATTCCTTCATCCTCGAGGAACTGCCTGCATGCTCTCGCCACATGAGGCCGGGCATTGTTGTGCACCAGGAGGAACCCAGGACCCACTGCACCAGCATAGGGTCTGACAATGGATCCAAGGATTTCATCCCAATACCTAATGGCAGTCAGGGTGCCATTGTCTAGCCTGCAGAGGTCTGTGCGTCCCTCCATGGATATGCCTCCCCAGACCCTCACTGACCCACCACCAAACCGGTCATGCTGAACGATGTTACAGGCAGCATAACATTCTCCACGGCTTCTCCAGACCCTTTCCTGTCTGTCACGTGCTCAGGGTGAACCTGCTCTCATTTGTGAAAACCACAGGGCACCAGTGGCGGACCTGCCAATTCTGGTGTTCAATGGGAAATGCCAATCAAGCTCCCTGGTGCTGGGCAGTGAGCACAGGGCCCACTAGAAGACGTCGGGCCCTCAGGCCACCCTCATGAAGTCTGTTTCTGATTGTTTGGTCAGAGACATTCACACCAGTGGCCTGCTGGAGGTCATTTTGTAGGGTTCTGGCAGTGCTCATCATGTTCCTCCTCGCACAAAGGAGCAGATACTGGTCCTGCTGATGGGTTAAGGACCTTCTACGGCCCTGTCCAGCTCTCCTAGAGTAGCTGTCTGTCTTCCTGAAATCTCCTACATGCTCTTGAGACTGTGCTGGGAGACACAGCAAACCTTCTGGCAATGGCACGTATTGATGAGCCATCCTGAAGGAGCTGGACTGCCTGCGCAACCTCTGTAGGGTCCAGGTATCGCCTCATGCTACCAGTAGTGACACTGACCCTAGCCAAATGCAAAACTGGTGAAAAACAGTCTGAAAAGATGAGTAGGGAAAAAATGTCAGTGGCCTCCACCTGTAAAACCATTCCTGTTTTGGGGGTTGTCTCACTGTTGCCCATCTAGTGCACCTGCTGTTAATTTCATTAACACTAAAGCAGTTGAAACTGATTACCAACCCCCTCTGTTACTTAACTGACCAGATCAATATCCCAGGAGTTTAACTGACTTGATGCTATTCTCTGATTAAAAAGTGTTCCCTTTATTTTTTTGAGCAGTGTAGTTAAAAAATCATATATTGTGATTTCTGGATTTTTTTTTTAGATTATGTCTCTCACAGTGGACATGCACCTACGATGACAATTTCGGACCCCTCCATGATTTCCAAGTGGGAGAACTTGCAAAATAGCAGGGTGTTCAAATACTTATTTTCCTCACTGTATGTGTGTTATTGTGAACTGGACAGCACTGCATACTACTAGAGCTCAATGAATTATGTGCTATCCTCCTTATCAAGGGCTCTTACATTATAATAAAAGATCATCAAACATTATTTAATGTATAAAAGATCATTCATTTGTAAAGGAAAATGTCACATAACTTAATTTATTTGCCTTATTTTTTTCCTGAAACATTACATACTTGAAGCATTAACTTTAAAATAATTTTAGATTGTATATTTTTATATGAATTACTATTATTAAATAATAATAATTAATATATTAAACTGATCACATGCCACGCTGACACTGCTTGACAAACATGCATATAATGTTTGTTAATATTATTTTAAGTGTTACCCAAGTTTACGTCAAATTATAATAAAGAGCTTTTTCTTGAACTTTCCTGAGAAAAATGAATAATTTTACAGAACATCCTTGAAACATTGTTTTTCTTGGATTTTGCTCCCTTATTCAGGTTCAGCTACTCTGATTCAAGAAAAATTTAAGAAAAACTGATGTTTTTAGTGGCTCTTTTTTAGCCTCACTGATGTTTTTAGTGGCTCTTCTTTCACGCAACCCTCTGATGCCAAGGAGCCTGAATGCCCGATGCACAGATTGACTTAGAAAGCCCCTGCAGCCCACTTCTATTGGCTCACAGCGGGCCCTCCATCCACTCCCTTTGCATGCCTCAACCAGCTCAAGATATTTGGCCTTCTTCCTTTCGAAAGCCTCCTCCATCCTGTCCTCCCAGGGGACAGTAAGCTCCACTAGCACAACTTGCTTTGTTGAGTCAGATGTTAAGACCAGATCTGGCCTCAGTGACGTCCTTGCTATGTGCTCTGGGAACTTTAACTGCCTCCCAAGGTCCGCATGCAACTGCCAGTCTCGGGCCGTGGCTAGCAGTCCAGTGTAATGATTATATCATTCACAAATGTTAAACATTATTAAGTGTTTTGAGTGTAAAATCATTTCAATCATGACAACTCTCAGATAGTTTTAGCATGTTATTGAATATGGTAATGTTAATGTATTTGGTCTTGGTGGATTAGATCTGCTACACTGCTGTTGATTATTACTGTTACAGAGCAAGTATGGACTCGCTACTGCTAATGAAGATCATTGCTAATAAGACACAGATCATGTAAGATATGCTGCTGCTGCATAAATAATGTACATAAATCCTGTAGCAGATCTAGACTTATGTGCATGTCTCTTAAATGCACGTTCTATACTGAACAAGGCTTTTTGATTGAATGACTTTTTAACATCGCCTTCGCTGGACTTTTTGTTTATTACTGAGACTTGGTTGAATCCTAGTGATCAGATGGCGTTGGGTGAGTTGACACCACCAGGCTATGACTTTTTGAATTCCCCTCGGACCGCAGGACGAGAAGGTGGTGTTGCCACTGTTTTCCGAGACACTTTTAAATGCAGATTACTATCCACAGAAACCTATTCGAGCTTCGAGGTACAGTTACTAAAGATTGATACTCTTGATTATTTTTTCTGTGCTTTGGCATATTGACCCCCTAAACTGAATAAGGATTTCATCCAGGATTTTTCTGATTTTCTCTACATTGGTGTCTCGCTGTGATAAACTTTTGGTCCTGGGGGATTTTAATGTTCATTTATGCTGCCCATTAAAGCCATTGGTTAATGAATTTCTTTCTATTATTGAGTCTTTTAATTTCACACAACATGTTACTGGTTCTACTCATAAGAAAGGTCATACACTAGATCTTGTGTTATCATTTGGTATTTCTGTATCTAATTTGGTGGTTTCAGACGTAGGCATTTCCGACCATTATTCAGTGGTATTCGATGTTGTTTGTTCTTACATCCATCCAACCTCTTCTCAGCCTTTACATTATGCTAGGTCCATTTATTCTTCAACTGCAAACCTTTTTTCTGAATTTTATTTATCACGTTACAGACAACGTCTTAAGTGGAGACGACACTGAAGTGCTGGTTGAGGCTTTTTCTAAGTCATGTACTCTTGCCTTAAATTGTAATGTAAAGATTGCTAGATCGTTCTTAGATTGTTTAAGAGGTTTCCCCTCTTACATAAACGTAAGGGAACATCTCAACCTTGGCTAAGCAATGTTACCCGCTCTCTTAGACAAGAGTGCAGAAAAGCTGAACGGAAGTGGAAGAGAGATAAACTTCAGATTTCGTCTGAGATGTTAAAAGAGTCCTTGGCTAACTATCAGAAGGTAGTAACGGAGGAAAAAATGAAAGGTAATTTCAGATCATGCAAATCGGCCAAAAGTAATGTTTGACATAACTGATTCTATTTTAAACCCCTCAAGGAATGTTATGAGAGGTGCCACACAAGAGACTTGTGAAGAGTTTTTATTATTTTTTACTCAAAAAATTGAGAAGATCAGAAGTGCAATTGTACCTTTACATTCCTGTTCATCAGTTAATCCTGCTCCGTCTAACTTTTTCACTGACTTTGAACCAGTTTCATCAGCACAGCTGGCAGATATTGTCTTGAAAATGAATGGAGGCAGCTGCAGACTGGATATTCTCCCTACTCAATGCAATTCAAACATGCAATTCTTCATCCCTTGTTAAAAAAAACTAATTTGGATCATACAGTATAACAACTATACTTCTGCCTAACTGCCTTTCATCTCCAAAGATTCTAGAGAAAGTCTATTCACAGCTATATTCTCATTTGATTACTTTTGATATTTTAGACACATTCCAGTCAGGCTTTAGGCCCTGTCATAGCACAGAATCTGCATTGGTCAAGGTCACTAATGATATATTATAATCTTTGGACTCAGGATCACATGTTGTTATAGTTTTATTAGATCTAAGCGCTGCTTTTGATACGATTGACTATGAGATTCTTCTCAACCGTCTGGAGTGTTGGATTGTTGTCCAGAGGGTTGTTCCATAAAACAAGATTAGAATATAAGCCAGGCTTATTTTGGTTAGTCAGACTTATTGTCGGTGGATTCTGTTTCATAAAGCAAACTTAAAATATTCAAACTCAGTTACCCTGGCAACTTATGCTGGGAAACTAGCCTGGGGCCTGTACCATGAAGCCGGATTAGGTGGCTAGCCAGCTATGTTTCAGCTTAGTTTCCGCCAACCCTGGGTTTTAGGTACTATGAAAGTAGCTCGGCTTTAATCGGTGTTCGTTGCCATGGTATCTTACGCTGCACGGCTAACCTGCTCCGGGGCAGGTTATGTTCTGGATTCAAGATCTCAGACTGAAGTTTGACCAATCAGCTGAGAGCAAAGAAACATATAGGTGACGTAACTTATTCCCAGTGTCTGTTGCAATAACTTCAACTTTTCTTCCAAATCCGGTGGACATCTCAGCGCAAATTGTTTGACGAGCACTTCGTAGAGAAAGAGTTTTTAGCCAGACAAAATCCCCTTGCCTTATAGTTACTTATGAAAGATACAGATTTTCCACGGAAGGAATGTCTTATCTTTGCGAACTTCTTGAGCCGCACATAAAGAATTTAACACGTCGAATTCATGCACTTACTGTACCGCAAATTGTATTACGTTGCATTTTTTTTTTTTTTTTGCAAGTGGTACATTCTTGCACGGTGGCTGACGCACAGAAGCTAGGGGAAAACATATGTTTGTCGAACCATTCGCAAGGTGGTCCTCGCTCGTCAGGAGTACATGAAAAGTTTAATTAATAGTGTTCCCCGGACATTTATCGACCATGTCCATAAAAGACGGCTTTTATAAAATTGCCGGTAAGATATTGATAGGGTGACATCACATGAACACTTTTTTTTTTTCTCAAAAAGCAAATTTCACAAATGTACTATATAATACATGTTAAGAATTATTTTGAATCTTTTTTATTCTTCTTCTGATAATCTTATGATAGGATTCCCAAGTCATTGCAACATGTATGCAGTCTATTGCTCCAATCTCCACTGCTCTAGGGGAACATGAGGCAGATTATGTTAATAGGAAGTCCTATCACAGCCTTAATGTTCAGGTAGAGATGATGTGAATATGTGAGATGATTATTTTCTGTGAGATGAATCTTTAAATTAATAGTAACTTTAACAGATATAACAATGATCTACTAAACATTTCTAAACTACTAAACACGACTTGTGGTCATATGATCAAGTTTGGATGCCAAATGGCCTGGCTCCAGTGCTTGTCTTACAAATTTTCTGTGAGTCTGTGTTGTGTCAGCGCTTTGAGGAAAGCAAGTTTGGTTACAGTACAAAACACTTTTAATTTAAACTGAGATAGAAAAACCTACACAATAACCCCCTATCATGACCCTCAGACAGGGCCACAGCACTGCTTCAATGTGGCCCTCAGTAAAACCAGAGTGAAGATAGAGATGACCTTTGGCATCCTAAAGGCACATTTCAACTGTGTTCGGCGCTTCAGAGTCACCAGAGCGGGCATCACAGATAGTGGCTGCATGTGCCATTCTGCACAATATAGCCACCAGTAGAAAGGAGCGAGAAACACCACAAAACCAGCTTCTCCCCGATGAAACTGACCCCATCACACTTGACCACCCAGCTGGTGCAGATGTAGATGCAATCACCATACAATATTACACTTAATAAAAGCACATTGAAACTGCAGATATGTCTCAAACTGTTTTATTGGTTTTGTGGGATGGGAGGGAGAAAGAGAGCAAGAGAAAGTTGCATTAATAAATATTCATACTAAAGTGTTACTTGGTTAAATAAGTTATACTAATATATATATATATATATATATATATATATATATATATATATACATACTGAGATCAGTTTTATCCAGCTATTTGATTTTGTTTGGAGCCTCCTCAGCTCACAGTCAACTCCTTTAGTGAACAGTCTAGTTCAAGACTCCTTTAGTGTGCAGTCTAGTTCAAGTCTCCTTTAGTGTGCAGTCTAGTTCAAGACTCCTTTAGTGTGCAGTCTAGTTCAAGACTCCTTTTGTACAGGGCCCTGACTGAGTCTGTTTCCACCTGAAACATAATTCCATCACAAACATGATCATTACAAGTTTTCTGGAGGCTCATCAAATCACAAAAAGTTCCTTGACTTCCTACAAACACAGGACTGACTGTAATTTATGTCAAGGGTTTTAAATCCTTACACATTTCTTCTGAAGCCCATTGAGGTAGAGGCCTCAGTTTCTGGGGCAGGTTGTGAAAAATCCTACAAAAGAGATGTGTAAGGGCCAGTCCCTTTTTTATGCCACACATTCAAATGTTTGCCATAATAAAAAGCCCAATGCATTCACATCAGCAACTGAACACACAGACAGAGTGTCTTCATCATTTGCTTCACCCTAATAAATAAAAGTAGGCCAATGTAAAGCATAACTGTTTTAAAGCAGGTTATGTTTGGTGTTCTGTCTGCTGCATACTGACCTCTGTGTGGGAGACTGTGTGTGTGTGTGTGTGTGTGTGTGTGTGTGTGTGTGTGTGTGTGTGCTAGCTTCAACAGGGACACTGTATTTCCCTGCAGAACATACAGTCAAACATATTTAAAACTTTAAAAAAAGTAGTAATGTATTGCACACGTACCCAGTGTTACTTGCTTAGAGGAGCCAGCACCAGGGTCAGATTGTACAGCACCTGTAATCCCATCCATAATCAGCCGTCCCTTATTGCCTACTCAGAGCCAACTCCTCCACCAGTGTATTCTGGTTTTCTGAATTTAATTCTTTATTTCTGTTTGCTGCAAACAAGTGTGATAAAATGTTCCAAAAAGTAATAAAAGGTTGTGGTAAACACTCTTTGAATTAACTCCTTGAAATAACCACTTTGAATTATATTTTTATAGTTTGTCTTTATCTGCTGCCAAGAACATTTGGAGTTGGGGTTGCATCTAAAAATCAATGAATATTAATCTTTCTTAGTACATACATGCACATTTTTTATATATTATAAAAATAGGCTATTGGCTATATTACACATATAGGCTACACATACATATAAACATACATAATTTTACATAAATATAGAACGTAGGATATTTGTTTAACTTACACATTAACAATCAGCAATCTTTCTCCAACAGTCTTCTCTTGCTTTGGCGCCAAAGACCGTATTGTTTCGAGGTTGAAATATATATTTAAATTCATCGTAATTCTGAATGATTATCTCTTGCTCCTCCGCGGAAAAATATATCGCTCTCGCTCTACCCGCGATTGGTTGTTCAGTGTCGACGTCACTCTTTTATGTGCACGCGCGCGTGGAGTAATCATAGCTTAAGATCAAAGCCTGAGTTGACAGAGAAAGTCGATGAGCTGCATCATGGTACCAATAAAGCCTGATTGCATCGGTTTGGTTTTGTCAACTCAAAACTAATCCTGTAACCCCGAGTTTGTTCAGCTACCTTCATGGTACAGGCCCCTGGTCCAGGGCAGGCTAACTGTCAGGCTAAGCCTCAGCTGTTACACAGATCCTCTAACACTGACCGACAAGAACACAATGATATTACCACTGACACTCTCTCATACCATTATTGGACTTTATTAACCACTATTAGTCCAAAAATAAATACACAGTATACAGAAAATCAACTTAAATAAGGCTACAATGATAAATTAGACAATATAGACATATATATATTGTTTTGTGCCCAAGATTTAATTAGATTGTTTTAAAGATTTATGAATACATTTCTCTCTGGTTTTGTTTGGCAGCTGTAGTACATGTATATGATTATGAGAAGAACATTATACACAATCTAAAAAAAGCTTTTTAAAGCAGAAGTTAAAATCACAAAATTAAAAATAAATAATTACAAAAGCACAGTTTAAATTTTAACTGGTAATATGAATCTGAGCTTAGTAATTGACAGTATATTAGCCTACATTTGATTTACCCCATTACAATAGTCCCTTTACAGTTATTGCTATCATAAAAATACACTTGTAGGTTTAAAATTCTAAATAAGGGACATCTAATGTCCAACTAACAAATATTTTAGCATACAGTGAGGAAAATAAGTATTTGAACACCCTGCTATTTTGCAAGTTCTCCCACTTGGAAATCATGGAGGGGTCTGAAATTGTCATCGTAGGTGCATGTCCACTGTGAGAGACATAATCTAAAAAAAAAAATCCAGAAATCACAATGTACGATTTTTTAACTATTTATTTGTATGATACAGCTGCAAATAAGTATTTGAACACCTGAGAAAATCAATGTTAATATTTGGTACAGTAGCCTTTGTTTGCAATTACAGAGGTCAAACGTTTCCTGTAGTTTTTCACCAGGTTTGCACACACTGCAGGAGGGATTTTGGCCCACTCCTCCACACAGATCTTCTCTAGATCAGTCAGGTTTCTGGGCTGTCGCTGAGAAACACGGAGTTTGAGCTCCCTCCAAAGATTCTCTATTGGGTTTAGGTCTGGAGACTGGCTAGGCCACGCCAGAACCTTGATATGCTTCTTACAGAGCCACTCCTTGGTTATCCTGGCTGTGTGCTTCGGGTCATTGTCATGTTGGAAGACCCAGCCTCGACCCAACTTCAATGCTCTAACTGAGGGAAGGAGGTTGTTCCCCAAAATCTCGCAATACATGGCCCCGGTCATCCTCTCCTTAATACAGTGCAGTCGCCCTGTCCCATGTGCAGAAAAACACCCCCAAAGCATGATGCTACCACCCCCATGCTTCACAGTAGGGATGGTGTTCTTGGGATGGTACTCATCATTCTTCTTCCTCCAAACACGTTTAGTGGAATTATGACCAAAAAGTTCTATTTTGGTCTCATCTGACCACATGACTTTCTCCCATGACTCCTCTGGATCATCCAAATGGTCATTGGCAAACTTAAGACGGGCCTTGACATGTGCTGGTTTAAGCAGGGGAACCTTCCGTGCCATGCATGATTTCAAACCATGACGTCTTAGTGTATTACCAACAGTAACCTTGGAAACGGTGGTCCCAGCTCTTTTCAGGTCATTGACCAGCTCCTCCCGTGTAGTTCTGGGCTGATTTCTCACCTTTCTTAGGATCATTGAGACCCCACGAGGTGAGATCTTGCATGGAGCCCCAGTCCGAGGGAGATTGACAGTCATGTTTAGCTTCTTCCATTTTCTAATGATTGCTCCAACAGTGGACCTTTTTTCACCAAGCTGCTTGGCAATTTCCCCGTAGCACTTTCCAGCCTTGTGGAGGTGTACAATTTTGTCTCTAGTGTCTTTGGACAGCTCTTTGGTCTTGGCCATGTTAGTAGTTGGATTCTTACTGATTGTATGGGGTGGACAGGTGTCTTTATGCAGCTAACGACCTCAAACAGGTGCATCTAATTTAGGATAATAAATGGAGTGGAGGTGGACATTTTAAAGGCAGACTAACAGGTCTTTGAGGGTCAGAATTCTAGCTGATAGACAGGTGTTCAAATACTTATTTGCAGCTGTATCATACAAATAAATAGTTAAAAAATCATACATTGTGATTTCTGGATTTTTTTTTTTAGATTATGTCTCTCACAGTGGACATGCACCTACGATGACAATTTCAGACCCCTCCATGATTTCCAAGTGGGAGAACTTGCAAAATAGCAGGGTGTTCAAATACTTATTTTCCTCACTGTATATATATATATATATATATATATATATATATATATATATACAGTACCAGTCAAAAGTTTGGAAACATTACTATTTTTAATGTTTTTGAAAGAAGTCTCTTATGCTCATCAAGCCTGCAGTTAAAAAAAAAATAAAAAAATAAAAAAAAAACAGTAATATTATGAAATATTATTACAATTTAAAATAATGGTTCTCTTTTTTAATATACTTTAAAATGTAATTTATTTTTGTGATGCAAAGCTGAATTTTCATCAGCAAGTACTCCAGTCTTTGGTGTCTTATGATCCTTCAGAAATCATTCTAATATGCTGATTTGATACTCAGTTATTATCAATGATGGAAACAGTTGTGCTGTTTAATATATATTTTTTGGAATACTTTTTTCAGGATTCATTGATGAGTAAAACGTTAACAGCATTTATTCATAAAAACAGCATTTATTCAAAATAAAAACATTTCTAACAATATAAATCGTTACCATCACCTTTTATCAATTTAACGCATCCTTGTTGAATTAAAGTACTAATTTCTTTAAAAAAAAATAGTTATTGTTCCCAAACTTTTGAACGGTAGTGTATATTGTTACAAAAGATTTCTATTCTAAATAAATACAGTTCTTTTTAACTTTTTATTCATCAAATAATCCTGAAAAAAGTATCTCAGGTTATAAAAAAAATATTAAGCAGCACAACTGTTTCCAACATTGATCATAAATCAGCATATTTCTGAAGGATCATAAGACACCAAAGACTAGAGTACTTGCTGATGAAAATTCAGCTTTGCATCACTAAAATAAATTACATTTTAAAGTATATTAAAAAAGAGAACCATTATTTTAAATTGTAATAATATTTCATAATATTACCTTCTTCTTCTTTCAAAAACATTAAAAATAGTAATGTTTCCAAACTTTTGACTGGTACTGTATTATGTTATTATGTCTTTCAATTCAAACACATTTAACACAATTATACAAATGGACAGTTCCTTTAAAGACATCATATTTTCCCCCAATAAATATTCCTTATTTTTCCTTATACTTTTTTCTTTTGTGATAATACCCACCAACACATACATATGATTTAAGGGGGAAAAGACAAAAAACAATAAATAAATATTAATAAAAATGTAACATTCACATATTTATATCAAACTCTTATAATGACACAATTCCTAATAGTTATTCAAGTAATATTATTTAAATACCAAATATTCAATATTAAATAAGTAAATAAATAAAATAACAAATAACTAGAAATAAAAGGGAGGGTTATATAAAAATTTAGTTAATGTAGGCTAATATATATTCTTTTATTTTATGGAATATTCTTTGATTTTAGAGTTGCACATATCTTTTCAAAATGTATACATTTGCTCTTAATTTCATGTTATCCTCTCCATAATGTACTTTAGAAACTAAATCTAACCACTCATTTAAAACTGGGGATTCTTGCTTTCTCCAAAAAATTATTGCATTAAAAGCTGTAATTCTCAGCATTCTAAATAAGTATACGTCATCTTTATTAAGTAGCATAGGTCCTATACCCAAAACTATATTTTGTATCTTTATATATTTAGTTTCTTAAAAAAAAAATCTTCCCTGACATAGGCTACTTCTGTTCAATTCTTTTTTATTAGAAGTATAAAATATATGAGTGTAATGAGCTAGAAGTTCACTGCAACTTATCCAACATCCTAAAGATAAATTATTATAATTAGAAGATATTTCTGGTGTTATAAAATATCGCATATTAATTTGCCAAACAAAATGTATATTTTAGTCAGAATTATTGCGCTCCTATTTGGCGCGCATGCGCGCAGCAGCGCTCGTTCAATATGAAGATTAGCAGTAACATGGATACATTTGCATGACTTTCTAACATTTACAGATGGAGAATATAACTGTAAAATGTAAGTTTTGCACTGAGGAAAAAACAAACATATGTCACAAACGCATAAAACAGCACAAAATATACGATGTTTGATGGTGGATCGTTTTGATCTATGATCGACCTCTAGGTCTGCTTCAGAAACGTGTGCACACGCAATTATCTAGACTAGATAAACCTGGATCAAATTAGTGAGATTGCGTACCTTTTATGGAACCACTTTAGCCCCAATTTATTTGTTAGGCTCATTCAAGTCCGGTTTTGGAGTTTAATTCCTTTTAAGTCTTTAATGGAACAACCCTCAGGATACAGCCCTTCAGTGGTTTGCCTCATATTTACAGGCCTGATAGCGCTCCGGCGCCACGCCGGATTTCCAGATTTTTGTCATTGTGGAGAGCGCCACGCCGGTTCTCTTACGAGAGGTTCTCTCGTACTTGCGTAATATCTTACGCTAGGGGAAAACCTCTTTTCCACGAGATACTGAAGCCAAAAATTATCCTTAATTTTGCAATAATGTAAAACGCATTGCAGCAGCATGCAGACATGGGCGAGACAGCTCGCGCGCCCATTGGCTGCTCTGCGGCAACTGCACCAGCCTATCGAGAGAGGCCCATCATGACGTCAGGACCAATGAGTCCATGACCAATACGTCATGTCCCGCCAAAAGAGGGTGGGGCTTGGCTATAAATATAGCCTCGAGAGGCTGGTTTGACCAGTTTTCATCTCTTCAGCGAAGCTCACGCATCGCTGGATCCAGAGAGGAAGCCGCGCCGTTTGGACTAAGCACTCAGCGGGATTAGCGCCTCATCTGAAGCTGCTGGACGACAACTCGCCGCCTTCAGTCGCCGTTCCTGCTCACGCTTTCCGGCGTATATATCCTTTTACTGCTGTGTGCGTTCGCCACCGCGACACACATTTTCTCTCTAAAAGAGCACGAGCATCTTTTTCAAGATGCCTCGTTCATCCTGTGGCTCATGCCGAGCTCCACTCAGCGACGGTGACCACCATGTCATCTGTGTTTCCTGCCTGGGTGAGGATCACGCAGCTCTCGCGCTCGCTGAAGGCAGCTGCCCTCACTGCGAGTTAATGCCTATGGTGACTCTGCGGACTCGCCTGGCATTTTTCTCCGAGACTGCACCTTCGCCCGCTGCATTGCCGCGCCGTAAAAAGCTCAGCAGGTCCCGGAACCTCCTCCATCCCGCAAAAGCTCGCCGGTGCGCCCGCCAGCTTTGCCGCCTGCTTCACCCGAGTCTCTCACTGCCGGTCAGCGGCTGCTGTCTGCCGCCGCTGCCGCCATAGGGGACTACGAGGAAGCTGAATGTGTGGAGGACGACAGTTGCTCTCTCCTAGCGTCGGGCAGTGAGGACTGGTCGAGCTCTGCGGACCTCGCACCGTCTTCTCACCGGCCCCCTGGGAAAAGAGCCAGCATTGAAGCGGAGCTTATGCGTCTGCTCGAGCAGGCCGTCGAGAGCCTCGGCCTTGAATGGTCGACGCCCCAGCAGCCTGCACACAACCGCCTGGACGGCTGTTTTCTGCAAAGGGACCGCGCTTCACAGCCTTCAAGACCAGCGCCCTTTCTTCCTGAGCTTCACAAAGAGGTCGCTAAGTCTTGGAACGCTCCCTTTTCAGCCAGGGTGCGTGCCCCCGTGTCTGCAGCATTCTCCGTAGTCGACGGTGCTAAAGACAAAGGGTACAACTCTCTCCCCCCCGTCGAAAAAGCGGTAGCCGCCCATCTTTGCCCGCCCTCCGCTGGACGGCGTGCTAAGACGGCGCTGCCATCTAAAGCCTGCCGCACCACGTCAGCTTTGCACCGTCGCGCTTACACCGCCGCCGGGCAGGCTGTCTCGGCGCTTCATTCTATGGCCATACTCCAGATCTTCCAGGCCAACCTTCTCCGCAAAATGGACGAGGAAGGACCGGAAGCTGTGAGTCTGTCGGATTTGATGAGCACGACGGATCTCTCCCTTTGCGCCACTAAATCCGCTGCACAGGCCATAGGGCGGAACATGGCCTCTATTACCGTGGCTGAGAGGCACCTGTGGCTTACGCTCTCGGAGATGTCGGACTCGGAGCGCTCTGCGTTTCTCGACGCCCCCGTCTCCCCCGCTGGCCTCTTCGGATCTTCTGTCAAGGATTTCGCAGACAGATTCGCTGAGGTTCAGAAGACATCGCAGGCCATGAAACATTTCCTGCCCAAGCGCTCAAGCTCCGCAGCGGGTCGCCCTAAACAGCCGCCTGCTCGCAGCTTCCAGCCGCAACCCTCAGCTGCCGCCGCTCCACAGCGCGGTCAGGCCCGGAATCAGAGACCGCGCTCTCGCTCCGCCGCCCGGGCCCCGGCCGAAGATTGTGGTAAAGCCCGAGGCCTCTAAGTCTTCCTAGCCAGCCTAGGGAAGCGACGGTGTTCAAGTCCCGCTGCGGCCGGACTTCCACCGAAAATTTTCGCTCGTTCAGTTCCAGTAATTGCGACTGTTCCAGTGTATTCTGCAGTAAACAAGTCGGCAACACAGCCCGCTTGCCTGCACACAAACGCCGTTTTTACGGCGACCCAGATAAATCCCATAAAGAGTGTATTTTCTGGTATTCCGGCCACGGCCGATGGTGTTATGAGTGTAGTAAAAATGCCCACTGCCCAGTGCCCATTCCTACACACAAACACGGCCCGCCACACACGGCCCGCACAAATAAAATCGACTCATGTCGATTGTGCAACAAATGTAGTGATTGTGCCCACGTCCCAGTGCCCGCAAACACTACACACTGCATGTCTCACGGTTTCTGTAAAAACGAAACCAACGCACATACAGTCTGCACAAACAGACGGTGTTCTCAGCGTTTTGCATGGGCCCGATATCCCGCGCCCTCATTCGCTCACAGACATAATAAACCCCACGGGGTCCGCCCCGCTCGCTCTCTCTCAGCACACCGCTGTAGGAGAACTGAGCGCGGGCAGGCTTTCCGCTGTGATCAGCGCGCCCCCAGTCTCACACGCTGCAAGCGCGGCGCTCATGTTACAGCACACCGGTGCTCTCCGCTCGCCACTAGGTCGCGATCAGAGCCCAGATTTCATTCTACCCCTAGCCACTCACGCGAAAGCGTGGGCAGAGCTTCCCGGGGTATCAGAGTGGGTGCTGAACATTATAGAAAGAGGCTATTCGCTACAGTTCAGTCGACGCCCGCAACGTCAAGCGGCGTGAATCGAAACTACGGTGAAAGAGGAAGCAGCACACCTGCTTCGAGCCGAAATAGCGAAGTTACTGAGCAAAGGGGCTATAGAACCTTTATCACAGGCTCAGAGCGAAGGGGGCATGTACAGCAGATATTTTCTGGTACCCAAAAAAGACGGGGGTCTCAGACCCATTCTAGATCTAAGACAGCTAAACAAAGCACTTCTGAGACGACGGTTCAGAATGCTCACGACCAGGAAAATCCTCTCGCAAATTTGCCAAGGGGACTGGTTCATGTAGATAGATCTGAAAGACGCTTATTTTCAAATGCAACAAACTGAATTATTAATCCAGGACTGAATGTAGGCTAATTGTTAAAGGGGACCTATTATACCCCTTTTCACAAGATGTAAAATAAGTCTCTAATGTCCCCAGAGTGTGTATATGAAGTTTTAGCTCAAAATACCCAACAGAATTTTATTTACAGCACGTTTAAATCATAATTTTTTGGGTCTGTGAAAAACGCACTGTTTTAGTGCTTCTCCTTTAATGCTAATGAGCTGCTGGTTCACGGCACAGGGGGCGGGGCCTAAGCAGCCGCGATCAGAGCCAGAACAGGGAAGATGATAATAATAAAACAGACAGTCACAGTAATGGTGTTCATTTCGTTTTTGTTTATTTTATTTAAAGTAACAAATCCTTTTGTTTAGTTTGACTTTAGTTTAGTTTTACTAAATATAATACCACAATTTGTTCAGGTAATTTGATGCTCTTAGAAACTTTTCTGAATTAAAAAAAATTGTATCTTAATTATGATATTAAAAACATTTGTTCTAAAATCTGCTAAAGTGCTTGAAATTATTTTGTAGACAACAGTGTTTTTCAACAGTGTATATCAAAAGCTTAAATTAAATAAATATAAATATTATGAAAAGAAATACATTTGAAATGTTGAAAGAACTGAAAGAAATCATATAAATTTCAAGTGCTGAAATTTCTAAAGCTGAAAAAAAATTAAAGCTTGAAAGAACACATAACAAAAATACTGAAACAAAACTGAAATTAAAATGAAAGCTGAAAATAAAATAAATAAATTTAATTCAAAATAATACTATAATAGTATATAAATAATAGTATAAAAACAACACTAGTAGACCAATTTAAATTGTGTCTACATACAAACACATTGGTTTCAAATGTGATATTTTAGTTTTTTTTTTTTGTTTTTTGTTTAAATGAATGAGGTAGTGGAAGGACAATTAAATAGTTATTATGTAATTCTCATACTTCCATTTATTCATGCCATATTTGATTGGATTACATTAGTACTAAAAAGTTAGAAAAAGAGACTTAACACTTTCAATTCAATGATTTATAGTGTGAATTGCAGCCATTAGATGGCGTTACAGCACAAATAAGGGGAAAAGCACAACCTGTTGTGTTTATTACACAATTTTCAAACGGTTTGGTTTGTTATGAACGTCAGAGATGTAGTTATGACACTACATACATAAACTGCATACATATGAAAAATTATAACATACATGTTTAAGCATTCGGAATTATAGCCACGTTAATAACGTTTGTAAGAAACCAAACCGTTTGTAAATCCGTCAATATTTCAGCGAGATAAGAGGATTTGTGTGCGTGCTGATCATTCACCTTAATGCACAGAGCACTGACACAAGATGGCCGAACGGCGATGCCGGAAGTGAATGTGCCATAAGACATCTAGCGTTTATATATATATCTATGGTTAACATGATGGCCTCTAAAGTGGAGGTGGTCATGAAGAAGGCGGAGCCTATAACCTGGGCACGGCTGGACACGCCCCCTCCAAAGCCTCAACCGACCAATGAGAAGAAAGAGGATCAAGACCAAGAGAAAATGATCGCTTGACTCCCGCCGCTCTCAGACAGCAGTGATCAACTAAACCTGCATCCTCACCCGCTGTATGATCTGGCAAATCTGGCAAAAAAGATCTGGATTTTTATTCTTGTTCAAACTTGTATTTCAGCTTACCGAGATCCCTGCAAAGTACAAAATTTACTGTTAGTAAGGTTATTAAAGTGATAGTTGTGAAATTTAAATAATTTCCTCAGCCTTGTGACGTTCCAAACCTGTTTGACTTTCTGTCTGTGGAACCCAAAAGCAGATCTCAGGCATAATGCAACCCCTGTCACCGATCGCTTACCGATCACTGCATGAAACAAGCAGAAAACATTTGTGTAAATCATTCAGGAAACCATTCTTATGTACACTTGTCTAGTTCAATTCAATGCAACAATTTATGTAAAAATGGTTAAGCTCCAAAAATATCCCAGAAAAGATCCTAAAAATAATCAATGAGTTCACAACTCATGCGTTATGGGTTGTGTTGTAAGTCTTCTGAAGCCATAATAGCTTTTTCCTTTTTTTTTTTTTTGTCGAAAAAGACTAAACTCGAAGTTATAATTCAGAATTAAAATGTCTTATGTTCAAATGCAAATGATAAAGATCTAAGAAAAAAATGCATAGCATTATTTGTGAACCAAACCTAATATTATTTTTCTGAGTAACATGAATGAGATTTAAGAGCATGAGGGAAGATTTTCAGAGAATAACTGATTAAAAAAACACTAGTACACAGTCAAACAATACAATTTCACACAGAGAAAGTTCATAGTAATAAAGTACTTGCATGTGGTGCAGGTAACTTACTGTAATTCAATGTTGCCACTGAAATGTTCAGATTATTTTAGAAATGTAATGGTTGTTCTGGGGATACAAAAGAAAAAAAGCTGATTATTCACAACATAATATTTATTGACCAGTAAATGGCTTTAAAATTGTAACATATTTGAGAGAATGAGGACACATGTAACTTAGTAAGTAAAGTTAGGCTAAACAATAACAGACCAAACTATATTAACCTGCTTTTGTTATTCATGACAAACGCCAATGACAGCAGGAATCAGCTAAATTAGTTAGGCTATATCAGCAATTTGACGACACAGTTGTACAGAATATGTTGAATTGAATGACTAAATCAATCTAAGACAATAAGTCAATAATTTCCATTTGTTCATTACATTAGATCAACGTAACGTTAGTTAGCATCGCGGCTAAAACCTTCATACCAGATACTGTGCAATAAACAAGTGGTAAACACTGTAAAAACGTAGTAATGTATAATAAATTTAATTTATATATGTGTGTTTGAATATACAGTGGTATGAAAAAGTTTGGGCACCCCTGTAAATTTTCATGATTTTCTTTTATAAATCATTGGTTGTCTGGATAAGAAATTTCAATTAAATATATCATATAGGAGACAAACACAGTGATATTTGAGAAGTGAAATAAAGTTTATATGATTTATGGAAAGTGTGCAAGAATTATTTAAACTAAATTAGGCATGTGCATAAATTTAGGCACCCTTGTCATTTTATTGATTTAAATACCTTTAGCACTAATTATTAGAACTCAAAATTGGTTTGGTAACCTCAGTGACCCTTGACCTACATACACAGGTGAATCCAATCATGAGAAAGGGTATTTAATGAGGCCAATTGTAAGTATTTCTTCTCTTTGCATCTTCTCTGAAGAGTGGCAACATGGGAGCCTCAAAACAACTCTCAAATGACCTGAAAACAAAGGTTGTTCAACATCATGGTTTAGGGGAAGGATACAGAAAGCTGTCTCAGAGATTTAAGCTCTCAGTTTCAACTGTGAGAAACATTGTGAGGAATTGGAAGACCAGAGGCACAGTTCTAGTTAAGGCCAGAAGTGGCAGACCAAGAAAGATCTCAGATAAGCAGAGGCGCAGGATGGTGAGAACAGTCACAGTCAACCCACAGACCAGCTCCAAAGACCTACAACATCATCTTGCTGCAGATGGAGTCACTGTGCATCGTTCAACTATTCAGCGCACTTTACACAAGGAGATGCTGTATGGACGAGTAATGCGGAAAAAGCCTTTTCTCAGCACACGCCACAAACGGTGTCGCTTGAGGTATGCTCAAGAACATTTGGACAAGCCAGCTTCATTTTGGAATAAGGTGCTGTGGACTGATGAAACTAAAATAGAGTTATTTGGCCAAAACAAGGAGCGTTATGCATGGCGGAAAAAGAACACAGCATTCCAAGAAAAACACTTGCTACCTACAGTAAAATTTGGTGGCGGTTCCATCATGCTGTGGGGCTGTGTGGCCAGTGCAGGGACTGGGAATCTGGTTAAAGTTGAGGGTCGCATGGATTCCATTCAATATCAGCAGATTCTGGAGAACAATGTCCAGGAATCAGTGACAAAGTTGAAGTTGCGCCGGGGCTGGATCTTTCAACAAGACAATGACCCAAAACACTGCTCAAAATCTACTAAGGCATTCATGCAGAGGAACAAGTACAACGTTCTGGAATGGCCATCTCAGTCCCCAGACCTGAATATTATTGAAAATGTGTGGTATGATTTAAAGCGGGCTGTCCATGCTCGAAAACCATCAAACATGACTGAACTGGAGATGTTTTGTAAAGAAGAATGGTCCAAAATCAGTGGCGTAACTTTGTTTTAAAAAGTGGGTGGGACAGGTGGGGGGGGATAACTCAATGCTAAATCATAAAACAGATGTATGTACAGTAACATTACGATGTCCAGCAATCGATTTAAATAGTAGGCCTACAGGGATTGGGTTTAATTAGTCATTTAATGAGGCCTATTATATGTTGATCCGACTATTTTAAGAGTGTATTTAAATGGTCCAGGGGCAGAACTTTCGCCCAGCGCGGGAGAGGTTTTCGGTTCTTGGTTCCAATCCGCACTCATGTAGGTTTTTTTTTTTCTTTTTTTTTTTTCTCTCGATTATGTTTTTCAGTGGTTGTATATCAGGCATGGACACGTTTGTGTGCATTTTGTTTTGTAATTTAACCGGAACGAATAGAAAGTCTCTCTCCACAACGGATTGAAGCGCGCGTCCGAGTGAAGACTGTGCGCGAGCCACAAACAGACACAGTATCCGACCGCGCGCCACTGATCGCAGCGGCAACGAGCACTTTGATCACTTGATTTCAAAAACAACACATTTCAGCGCTAGATCGCCTCTTATTTGACAAACGAACGAAATTAATGCTCTGGTAGTTAATTGGAGATGTTTTGTTTATTTGTATTGGTACATTCGTGCCGCGAGATGTTTCAAAAGTGGTGGGGACAATATCGACCTTAGCAAAAAGTGGTGGGGACATGTCCCACCCGTCCCACCCGCAAATTACGCCTATGTCCAAAATACCTTCCGCCAGAATCCAGACTCTAATTGGAAGCTATAGAAAGCGTTTAGATGCTGTTATTTATGCAAAAGGAGGATGCACAAAATATTGAGTTAATTATTATTTTGTGGTGCCTAAATTTATGCACATGCCTCATTTAGTTTAAATAATTCTTGCACACTTTCCATAAATCATATAAACTTTATTTCACTTCTCAAATATCACTGTGTTTGTCTCCTATATGATATTTTTAATTGAAATTTCTTATCCAGATGTAGTGAAGTGCTGCTGTTGGGTAGCACCTCGTTTGCATGTGTTGACTCCGCCCTAGAGGCCCGCAGGTAATCAGCGTCTCATTCATACGGGTATATTAAGGTGGCTGTTTGGCCACCGGACATTGCGTTGAGGTGTGACTGTTTCGCCAGCGCGTCATTTCTCTGTGTTCATCCTGGCTGGAGTTGCCGTGCGGTTTGTGGATAAGCACATGTGAGCTGAGTGTTTGCAGTCGTTGTGTTTTCATTCTGGCTGGAGGTGAGTGTGACGGCAGCTGGTTATTATTGCTCGAATCTACCGGACGCTAAACGGTTAACAACGTAACTCTTGTCAGGTGTTGTGCGGCTTGTGGAGAAGCGCGTGTTCAAGCCGAGTGTTTACAGTGGTTGGTGAACGCGCGCCGTTTGCCGCATACAAACGCACGTCATACTACTACAATAATCATCGCTGGTGTATTGCTGTTTGGCTTTCTGGTAAGTGTTTTTGTGGCTCTTGTGGTCGTATTTATTTTGAGTAATCTTTAGTCATGGGGTTATCTGTGTATTTCAGCTCGCCTTGGTATTATTTGGTTCTCACTCTGTTGCTGCCGGACGAATGACGCGATCGCCGCATGTTGGTGATCACTGTAGTATAATGATGAGCCAGTATGGTGTATATTTTAGTTCACATCCGGGCTTTTGCAGGTGAATGAATCTGCTGTTATAAAAGTACACTGTTAGACTTTTCAAGGGTTTTTTACAGTAACTTACACTGTTGCCAGTAAGTTACTGTAATTAAGAGTTACAGTACCAAACCGTATTTCAGTTTTGTGTAATACAGTGCATTACTGTAAAAACGAAGCTAATCAGTACAGTGCATTACTGTAAAAACGAAGCTAATCAGTACACTACTGTAATTATTTTTATTTGTACTAAATATAAATTAGATTTGATAATTTTGATATATGATTAATTTTATTTTTATCCTACATAAGTACTACTTTCATACAAACCAATTAGACAAAGTTATCACAAAATACCATTTTTTTATTTAAAACATTTCATATATATCACAAAATAAACATGCCAATGCTGGAAATGATGTGTGAAATTTTCACACATTAATGGGTGAGTTTAGAGACAAAATTTTTTGTGTTAATTTTAACTCATTCATTGTGTTAATGATTTTAACAAAGTAAATATGTCAGAGAGGTTAGCACAAAGATGTGTAAACATGTTAAATTAACACATTATGTGCTGTCCTTCACTGCAAACATTTTTGAAAACATACATAAAACCATAAACAAAACATTAGCATTTGACTAAATGAATGTAGAGTCATTGGTTGTTTAGCTTATACAAGTATTATAATGAAATATCAACCATTACATTCATAAAACTGCAGAATATAAATACATTTTTAAGCATTCAAAAAGGAAATGTCCAAAACAGGACAAAACACAGTTCTTTTCACAATACATGACACATAACCCCACCTTAAAAATAATTTCACTTATTTCCAAAAATGTGTTGGATTCATGTACACTGGTGGCCAAAGGAAGTATTTAAGTGTCTTAATGTTTTTGAAAGAAGTCTCTTTGATGCTCAAGAAACATTTCTTATTATTATCAATGTCTGACTGTCTACTCCATCTTTTCTACAGCATAGGAGTAAAAGTCATCATCAAAGTAATCTTTAAAAAGCCAACACAATGTTTTTGTCCACCTTTGCGAATAAATGAACTTCTCCAAAGATTGGTTCCTGTTCAGAACTTGATTGACAACATCAGAGTGTTCCCTGGTCTGCATGCGTGCCCACAAACACAAATGTACTCAGTCCTTCAGAGGAGATCCCGGTTCCAAAACTATATGAGAGAGAGAGAATATTAGTGTCACATTATTTTTAACCTCCTTTTTTGTTAATTTTTATTATAATTTTCACAAAAACTTAAGAATATATATTTGTAAACAGCTTTTGTCAATAAATAGCATACAAAAGAACTAAATTAAATTATGCCAGA
The DNA here is from genome assembly GCA_023718395.1 of Leucaspius delineatus. NCBI lineage: Eukaryota > Metazoa > Chordata > Actinopteri > Cypriniformes > Leuciscidae > Leucaspius > Leucaspius delineatus. The sequence goes on from CM043362.1 coordinate 8,608,097, forward strand.
TTAAATTTTAATACTTACAAATCCTAAATTCTGTCCAAAAATGCTGAGATCCATAGAAAGAACGACTGAAATCGATGATTTTAGCCCATTTCAGCTTGTCTGCAGTGAAGGAGTACCTGTTTGAGACAAATACACAGTAAGATACATGCAAGAAATCACTGTGTGATGATCGTTCTCCTTCCTACAGTAGTTAACCCACCTGTGCGCTGATATTAGGACCTTCCTAGTCAGGTGGGACTGCAATGGTAGAGTCTTCTGGCTAATAAAATATCAAAATAATGCAAAAATATAAACTTAAGTTGTTTAGAATGCTAGATTTGGTATGAATGAATTAGTGAGAGTTTTACTGCAGCGCTTACCTGGATACATTTAATCTGGTGAGACTGAACTAAGACAATGGTCCATCTTCTGATTGGTTCATTTGCTGTGTAATAAAGTTAGACATAATGCAAAGGTCACTTATTTGATATAAAGTTAGCCAATTTTATAGAGATTTTATAAGATATTGTAAGCTACCTAGTCTGCACCAGTGGCTCAAAAGCAATTTTCACATAGCGTATGCTAATCATTTCAGCAAACTTATCTCGAAATATATCACAAATGGGCTGGCCTACCTCTGGAATCTTGCTAGAAGTCACTGGCGCGAATTGGCGCTTTGTTGCAGTTGCCTTTAAACACACAAATGGAAGTAAATATTAAATTCCATAAAAAAAAAAACAATAATATAATGGTATAGTTTGCAAACTAATGCTAAAACTATAAAGGTTCTCATTAGTAGGCCAACATTAGGCTATAAACAGAATTTCACATTAGTTTATTCACATTTATTGTTAATGTAAACGCGTTGCTCGTTGGCATATTTTAACTCGACAATTCAATAATCTAACAAAGTGTGTAAAAAACGTTAGCTCAGTTTACCATGGTAAAGTTCGTTTTTTTTTTTTTTTTTTTTTTTTTTTTACCTTGCTTGCTGATCTCTCTCTCGGTGAAGTGAATTCCGTCTCTTCCCCGGGCCAGACACGAACGTCGCGATCCAACAAAAGACAGACCCCATTACCTACACTGGATGCTCTGACGCGACACGACAAATCCCAGACAGTGTAGTGATGCGCCGCGGCCGTTATATTTCTGACTTAGTCCGATACGAGTCCAAGCGCTCGCGCTATTTCTGACAAGGGATAAACAGGTTTGCATTTAAAGGTCCGGTCGCTTCAATGTGTCCAATATAGACAGCCTCTGGCTATTATAGCGTTGTAGACACGCGGTGTAAGGCAAAAATTAGAAAATAAAAAGCACGGTGGAATGGTGCCAGCCAGAGAGGCAGTTACGTCAAATACAGTAGTATACAGCAAATTTAAAAAATACAGTAAGTCTCTGTATGTGGTGTTAGACGTCACAGAAAATTCCCATGATGCAATGGGAATCAGTTATTTACTGTAAAGAGAAATAGCTGTATAATACTGGGGGATTTAAAGTAAATAACTGTAGAAATTACAGAAAAGTCTAACAGTGTACGTGAAGACTGCTGCTCGGATTGGGACTTTCATTGCTGCTGTTTTGTTCCCAATATCGTTTACTTTTGTTTATTGTTTTATTTCAATAATCTGCTGGCCAGTGTTGGCTCTCATGTGAGCACGCCCAGCATTTAATATATTTTTGAGTTAGTTTGCTTTATTATTGGGATAATTTAACTTCATTTATTTTGTTTGTTTTTGATCTTTTATGGGTTCGCCCGGTATTCCTTTTGTGAATAATATTTGCATTACTTAATAATTTTGTGAGTGATCCTCAGCCTGTCAGAGGAAAGAGGGTTGTGGGTGTTAGCCGGCCTGTGAAGCCGGGACAGGCTGGTGACTGTAAACCAATGTACTGAAAACCTTACTGAAGCCCATAACTGCAGGTTTGAGTGTATCATATATTTTGTTTTGTGATATTGGGTATTGTGGTTGTGCCTTGTAAATTAGAATTCATGTAAACTATTTCTTTTGTTGTAATTCACTTTTCTTGTCTTTCAGGCACTGTGAGTCTGGAGCAGGGGCCCGTTCTTCGTACGTTGCTTAAAACATCCGAGATCAAATGAGACATCCAAGATGATATCATCGTGCTAATCATGACCTGGCTAACTCGGTTCTTCGAACACACTTGCCGGATATGATTAGTATAGCTGGTTTGAGTCATCTGAGATAATTGCGCGTTCATGCGCTGGTTAAAAGGGGATATGTATCGATAGTAGAAACATTGATCAGCAACGCTGCTATTGGCTGCTCAGCGTGGGCGTGGCCAAAGAGCGCGCTCAGTTTTTCTCCTTAGCAGAGCAAGAACTAATAGTCAAAGTTTATTCGGAATTTTAATGTTTAATTAAAACGCCAGGGAACACCTCAAAGTCTGCAAAAGCCAGGAGAGAGGGCTGGCAAAAAGCAGCAGACAATTTAAATCCGTTAGAAGTGGCCATGTTAGATGTTTTTATCACTTATTAGCCTATATTTTTGTATTTTAATAATTGCATAATTACTTTGTTCATTGTAATGTCAGAGTCACCACACTAGAACATGGGAACAAATAAAAGTGAAGTACAAAAATATTCTACATAATGGTATTTTTTGTTATATAGTCTCTTTTATAAAAGGCACTGTTAAATAAATGGTTGTCTGATTATAAAAGCAACCAAGAAAAAGGCTGAGAAAAGAAAAGATCTTAGTAGCCTACACTGTAAAATAATTTTAGCTGCATTAAATGAAGGCCATATAGTCATTTCAACTGTTAAATCTTGAGTAATGATGAATTGCTTTGACTTGTGAAAGTGAAAACTGATAAACTTATGTTAATGTAAAAATATTAACACTTGTATCTGTTCCCAAGAAAGTGGTGGCTGAAATATGTGCAGTAAGTGGACATTTTCTAACTTTCCAAAATAAATAAAGTATAAGACTTTATAATGTCCATTTGTTTCCATTGCACTGGACAGTGAATAAACCCTCTCAGATAACTGTCATATGGAGGAACTAGCCTACCTGCAAGTGCATAAATAACTTTACTTAATTTATACTTGTATGCTTTATGGCTGCAATATAAGTTGCAGGATTCCACATCTACAGAAAGGCCTACAGAAGAGTCTGCACAGACAGAGGAGACATAGGCCTACAGGTGGGCAGTGTATAGCCAACTTTTCCTTTTTATTTGTTGCATGAGGCATGTGTCTAATATCACTTGACTACTGGCTTTTCTTTACAAAGAACAACTGAAATAAAACTCAAGGAACTAAGCATATTTGTATTTTATTAAACATTTAATGAAAAGTGTGTTTTTTTGGCAATGTTGTGTAATATGGCACATGCAACAATGTCACAGGCCCTGTCAGGTGTGCAACCCTCAAGAGTTTTCAGACACTGACATCTTCCCTTTAGTTAGCCAAAGTTCATTTCAATGTGTGCCCTTGTCCTGGAGCTGCATTGTAACTGGTTTGGGTCAATGGGGTCATAAAACACCTGTCTGCAGGCAGGAACATGTCATAATCACCTATGAAAAAATGCAGTTCTGTTAGGATCAGCATAAGTGTATGTAATGCAGTGAGCTTGATATTTAATTGTGTAACTTTTCTTACCGCTTTCAAATAATGTGCATAAATGTGAATCTCTGAAAATGCTTAAGTCATGCACAGACCCTGGCCATTTTGCTTTCACATTTGTGATATGGAAGATTTTAGTCAATTGCCTTCTTTTTTTTTATATATATAATATTACTTATCTGGAATATTAAGAATCACAATAGTAACTGGGCTGCACATTTACATTGTGAACCCCCTATCTGTTCACATAATCCCCTTATTGAGGCCTTGATGGCAGTCTATAGCCTATAGTCTACCAATCACGTTAGTGAAGCCTGAGTGACATATACTGTAATCGGCATGGTCATGATTGCATGATCTTCATAAAAAATTATGACAGCCTAAAAAAAAAATAAAAAATAAAAAAAAAGCTTTAAAAAAAATGCTTTACAACATTGGGTCTTAAGTGGCTTGGAAATTCCACACAAAAAAACCCTAAACCTGTTTTTTTAAACCTAAAAGCGCCAGGTAAACTCCGAATGACACGACAGACAGCACTTTCCATGAAGTTCTCCGCATCTCCAATAGTGTAAAGGAAAGAGCCACTCGCAAATAATCTTAGGGCAATGCAAACAGTTTGTGCTGTAGTTAAAGCCCGACTCTGACAAGTCGAAAATAAATGTGCGTTTCCAACAAATTAATAATGTAAACGACAATCTCACGAGTCACGAGAAAAAATATATATCTCAGAGAGTGCACTATCGCGCTGCGCTGGACTTCCCGTATCAGCTCCGCTTATGAAGCCGCAGTCTAATCCTGATAACATGAAATAAGCCTGCTCCCGAGCAGGTTTAAGATTGCGCACCTGTTGCTATGACAGCAAGTCCAGGATGAGCGTCGAAGAACCAAACAATCCAAGATCATGCCAAATCCCCAACAATCAAATCCAGCTAAGTGAGTTAGCGACGTACGAAGAACGGGCCCCAGGAGAGCTAGTTGCTCTATTTTGGTGGTGGGGCCTGATGCACCGTGTGTGTGTGGTCTATAACCTATAGTGATTGATCTTGGTTGATGTGAGGGTGCAGTGTAGTGCACGTGTTTGTGCTTCTCGACCATTGCTGATGTGGAGAAGTTTGGCGCTAGCTCATCCTGCTTCCGGTAATCACAAGTCCTGATAAGCCTGTATTGTTATTGTGTGTGCGTGCGTGTGTGTGTGTGGAGTGATGATTGATCCCAATTGCCGCATATTTTAATATTTTACATTTGTCCAATAAAGAATATTTTTGTATTTTCTTATACCCACGTCTCCAATTCTTTGTGTAAGGGAAACACCGAACCTGTGTGTCCTCATTAGGATACTTCTCTGGTTTAGTGACCAGGGTGGCGTAGTCGACTCTTCTTTAAACCTCTTTCCGTAATAAACCTACTGTTCGCCACACAGACAACCAATGATTTATAAAAGAAAATCATGAACATTTACAGGGGTGCCCAAACTTTTTCATACCACTGTATAGGGGTGTAACGATACATCGATATGAATCGATGCATCGATATAACGTCTAACGATACGATGCATCGATTCCACACTTAAAATATCGATATACACCTTTATTTTATTTTGACACTCTCCACATTCTCACGTAACATCCTTCCGCCAAAGCGCACATTTTCGTTTACTCACCAACCGCCTGCCGGTTTGTAACGTTAATCTCCTCATCTGAAAAAGACGCGTGACAAGACTGACTAAACCATAAACAAGTTTTTTTCACAAAAGCCGGTATTGTCCGCTGTCAAGGCATCGCGAGTTCATGTTTTACAGCAGAAACAGACAAGCACTAGTCTCGCACCCTTGTTGGTGAACACAACACGACAAGTCCGTTTTAGCGACTCAGCGCGCAGTATTCAGGTCAGATGTCACTTTGAAAAGACGCGCTGGCTAAGAGGAGTTTCGTCAAATCTGACTAAAAGTGATCGACGATGGATAATTTCAATGAACTCGTGATATCTTCTTCAGGGCGTAAAAGGAAAATAAAACCTGAATTATTTGCACGGAACCTTACTAAAGCAGCTCGTTTAGTGGTGAGGGAAAAGCTCCCTGTAATTGCGTGTAGGCTACGTTATCACAACAACAAAGTCTGTCAGGCGTCTATGTCATCTGAGGAGATTAACGTTATGAAGATTAACAGAGTGTTGTATTATTTATCATAGCAATTACTTGGTTTTGTTTGACATCAGAAATGTGAATGTATATGCTCTGCAAAAAAAAAAAAAAAAAAACTTTTAACATATTAAATACTTTCAATTAACTTTAATTTTGTAATTTACCTATATTTTTAAGTTATTATTATTATTATTATTATTATTAATCAAAACAACCCAGCTGCAGTTTGATTGATATTACTTGGAATGCACAATTATAATAAAAAACATGATTTATGAAAATGAACAAGAACGGAGTACTTGCAAATGACCACTTCTGTTATAAATGTCCCAATTGGGAGAGGGTGTGCAATTTTCAAAGAGTTTAATTAAACGTTCATGTTATATATTTTGGTTGCATTTGTGAGTTAATAAAAACGTAACTGGTTGTGTGAACATAATATCTAAATATCGATTAATTGATCGATATAGCCCTGAATCGAATCGAATCGAATCGTATCGTGGAATTTTTTGAAGTATCGGAAAATATCGTATCGCTGGCTGAGAGAATCGATATCGTATCGTATCGTGATGAACTGTCCGATTTACACCCCTACCACTGTATAGTGAGTAGACTCTGTATTTATATTTATTTGCGAGTTTACAAACCTTGTAACGGAGAGCCGAACAAACGGCGGAAGCTTTGATGAGAGGACTGGAGCCGTTACTTTCAAACCCGATGACGTCAGTGGATACTATTGTTGTTGCGCGCGAGCAGCGCGAGCATCACTGAAGTGACGACAGCAGAGGAATAGCAGCAGTTTCGTGACAGAATACAACTTTTCTCTTCCTGGTTCTTCTTCTTCATATTATTAATATTATTATTTAGTGTTGTTTTTTAAGGTTTAAATTACTTAATAAAATAGCCTAGGCCTATACTAAATATATGTAACCCAAGTGAAAAAGACTGTTAAATGTATTAAAATGCATTAAAGTATATTTGTATTGTAGGTCTACTAAAAACACACTCAAATTTCTTTATAATACATTTAATAGTACGTCTTTTTCACCTGGGTATGTATACTGAATCAAACTTAAGTAGCCTATAATAATAATAATAATAATAGGATAATAATAATCTTATTCTGGCCTCACTGAACCATTGGGTTCCTCCAGATGCTGGCTTTAACATAAGAGATCTTCCAGGAACCACTTAAATGTTAAAAGATCTTCCAGTAACCCTTTTATCGCATTTAGGTTCCTCTATTTTCCCCCAAAGCACTTCGAGGTCTCATGGTAATGAAAAGGTGACTCCAGAACCTCTGAACTAAATACAAAGTGCTTAAAGGATCCCATAAGTTCCAGCAAGAACCTCAAAGATTGTCAATGCTCCTCCAGTAACCCTAGTATAGGAGAAAGAGCTTTGAGGCACCTAAATTACATTTTGAAGTTCCTTGAGTATCCGACAGGATATTTGAGGCTCCTTTAGTTTTTACAGTGCACAACACGCAAAAAACAACAACATCTATTTCTTTGAAGTCCCGACTGGAACATCAACTTACAAAATATGACAATGAAAATCTCAGATATTGTTTATGTGCTTCACTTAATATAAAAAGCGTCTAATGAGTGTTTGAATATCTTTTGTGGGTGACCTTTAGACACACTGACAGCAATGGGTAGGTAATAATTCACCAGATCCTGAAAATAAAACAAACAAGAACGTTGAAACTGTCAACTCGGTGTGATCAAGTCTATTCTATGACAAAGATTGTTTCAGTCACTCGATATGTACTTTTAGTAATGTTAAAGGTAGGGTAGGTAGGATTTGTCTAAAAAACTTATTTTCCAAATTTGTTTAAACTTTATTTATACATCAATACATAATTAAAATGTAAGTACTCTGAAAAAGAAAGTATAAAAATCGAGTGTCTGTAGACCTCTCACGACTGTTTTAAAGACAGCTCATTATTTTCATTCACTCCACCACCTCCCTTCTGGGCTCCTTCCAAAGCCACGCCCCCAAAACACATGAACGCGCGACTCCGACCGCTGAGCTGAACACGCATTATAAGACGAGCGAAGAGGAAGGAGCACAGTGCATGTAGTGACATCATGTCAGAATCACGTGTAATAAAAAAAATCTAATGCTAATTGCTTATGAATATAAACAAATAAGATGTATTTTAGTACTCACTATCAAGCTAGCATATTGATATTGGTAAAGTTTAAATTTAAAATATATATTTTTTGATTCGCTAACGAGCTAGTTATATAAGCTAAAAACAGGTTGCATTGATACACGTTTTTCCATTACCATCAGTTACATTGTGATGAAGATGAATTTTGTGTAAGATTCATAACAGATATGGTGTTCTGCATGTAGGGGTGGGAGATATTGACAAAAATGAATATCTCGATTTTTTTTCCCCAATATCTAGATATCGATATTCAGGCGATATTTTTGCCATCCTTCAAAGAAATGTGTGCAAACTGGCAAAGAAGGTCCAGTTGGTCTTTTGACTTGCTGCATTTGACCTATATTATTGTAGGCTATAGAAAAAAACAATAAAGGAGCTAACTAAACAGAATCTGTGGCAGCCCATACTTTTTCCACTTACAAAAAAAAAAAAAACTTAACTAGGCACTTCTTGCAACAGTGATTATTAAATCAAACAACAATATTGTTGATGATCAATTCAAAGTAAAAAAAAATATTTTCAAAACGGTATAAATCCATCCATTTTTCCCCAAAGCGCTATAAATCCATAATTTTTTATTATTTTTTTTTAAAATGTATGGTTTGTCTTTTTAAAAAAAATCTTTTGTCTTTTATTTTTCGTGTTTGCATTTATGAGGAAAAAACAATATTACTTGACAGTTCTCCATTATGGACGCGATGGCTCTGAAAGCGGCAGTAAAAGACTTTCAAACTTTCACAGAGACCTCAAAACAGAAAGCACAAAGCCTTTCTTTAAAACGAATTTCGTTTTGTATTAATTGTATCTTGATTTTAATATTTTTTTCATTAACCAATTTCCTGTATTTAAAACATAAAAGTAAATATAGGCTATCAATCAAAACATAACGTGCTTGAACTGGAGATTATATCATCGTGAACCGAACCGTAGCCTCGCCTCACAGGCCTAAAAAATGTGAAATATATTTACAAAAATCTGGTTCTAAACAAAACCATCCAAAACAAAATAAAACTATGTAGCCTAATAAATGTGCATTTCTCCGGTGCGTTCACTACTGCGAAGATCGCGAGTCTATAGCCTATCGTCAACTTCATCTTTGCAGCCGACACAGAAATTAATAAACAATTAAAATGTGTTGTTGCAATATTTTACATATTCATAATCATTACTTTTGCTGGTTCTTTGAGGCAGCTTTTTAGGTTTATGGCGTTTTGGAAAAGAGCTCTTCACGTACAAACACCGTTTCACCAAGGCACAGCGGCCCTTCAGCACATAAGAACAAAAAGAGAAAAAGCACGGACTTACTAGTTACGAAACTTTGATGTGGTTGAACAGGTGAAACTGTCACAAATTCCTCTGCAACTCAAACCTTCTCAGTAGGCTACGAGTTATGAAGGAAGAGAACAGCATTACAGTTTTCAGCGCGTCCTCCTCTGATTGCTGTGTTGTGACTGGAAAAGTGCGTGCAGGAGCACAAAACGTAGGTTTGTAAAATGTCCTTTTGTAAAATGACATATGATAAAATAAAAATAATTTTAGGGCGAAGCAGGAGGTCGTGCAAGAGGCCGTGGCGTGCAACTAGGGTCCGAGGAAGTAGAGGCCGAGGACGGGGTGGTCGCTGGAAAGCCATGCCGATATTGACACGCGTTTTATTTCTTTGTTTATCCAAAGACTTTTTGTTCATTACCTTTTCTAGTACTGTCTTCTTTTTTTTGCCTTGTTTGCCTTGCTAACTGCATATGCCGGTAATGTGAATGGCTCTTTCTCTGCCATTGTTTTGCTATTCCTAGTTCCTGCCTCTTGAATTCCTCAAATCAAACGTGCGCGCGCAAGTGGGCAGATCCAGTGGCAAAAGGGTGGTTGCCATGGTTGCGAGAGAGAGTGACAATCGCCTAAGCCAATCCTTTGTTTCGTCCCGAATGGAAATAATGAGCTGTGTTTAATGCAGATTAAACGGTCTAGAGTCACTTGATTTTTATACTCTTTTTTTCAGAGTACTTACATTTTAATTATGTATTGATATATATAGAAAGTTTAAACAAATTTTGAAAAAAGTTTTTTTTATAAAATCCTACCTACCCTGCCTTTAAAGTAGTGTTATATTTATGAATTTGATTAAGGATTTGTAACCAGGGGCGGCTGGCCAATATAGGGCGCTAGGCGCTAAAATATATTTTGCTTTCCATTCTTACTTTTTAAAACAACCGGGCACAGATCCAGCATGAGGGATTTGAAGCACCTGTCTGAGAAAATAACGAAACAGTCAGTAGCAGTTTTAACATTAAGCTATGCTTATTGCCACATCCTGTCTTCATTGGCATGTGCCAGTGGATAGTGGCATGTATCACTGACATTACAGCGAGATTCACTTGACTGACACCGAGTCGCGGAACAGAACCTGCACCAGCGCTCATAGAGATCTCCGCGCACGTGCAGGACTGTGAGCGCGCGCGTAACGTGACGCCGTTATTGATTTGAGCGTAACAAATAAAAAGTGAACGTAAATGACCAGAGTTGATATTTCGCCATTTAAACATTCCATACTAAGCATCAAATGCAAAGTGTTTAATGGAAACCTTCACAAAAGCTAAGACACGAATTTACGTGTAACTAGCCTACTTGATAGAAACGGCGGTGGATTTTGTTCATCTGAATGTGATCAAACGTTGATCAAGGTGAGTGTTCAGGTCTCGAGACGTTTTACAGGTGACTTCCGCATTTAGGTCAATATTAGCCTATTTCCCCTAAAGGACATATTCATTATTTTATATGTGTTTGATATTTTTCATTTTAGAGCTAAACATGCTTTTATTGTTTCGTGTTGTCTGTTATTTATTTAGCATGTGTGTTAATATACGACTAACATTGTGTATTTGAGTGAACGCCGCGTCTCATGATCCTGTTTCTCTGAATCTCAGGTTCCGTTCAGCTGAATTATTGTTTGTCATTTCCATTCAGAGTCAATGGTGAAGATCAGATTCTGTTTCAACTGTTCAGCTTCATCATGGATGAAAATCAAACATCCAGAGATGAAGATTTTTATCCAGGTTGCAGGTATTTTGAATAAACTCCACATAAAATCATCTTTAAATTAGGCAAGAAGATGTTTTTATTATTAAGTTAAAAACTGTCATTTTATTGAAAACCATTAGACCAGCCAGTTTTTTTTATTAAAATACCTCTTAAGAACTTGTGAAAATATGATCAGCATTAATTATGATTTTTTTCTGTTATAGTTCAGTTCATCAGAAGAGATCAGAACCAGAGCCCAGCTGTGTGTCTATGAGGAGTGACGCTTCTATGGATAATATAATACATTTTAAGAGTGGAGATACACAGACTGATCTCAGGTATTACATTTCTATAAAAATATGATTATAGAATGGCATTTTATATTATCAAAACATTATCAGTAATATATTCTACAAGACATTATCAAAGTACAAGAAGAATGTTTTAATGTAATATTTTAATGCATACAGTATAGCGTTGCTCACACAGATATCTGTGAAAGAACTAATTTCAATGTACAATTTTTGTAATAACTGTGTAAATTAAATAATCATGAAAAGTGATTGTTTTATTGATAAATGGATATGTAATGTGTTGAATATGGCAAATATGTTTAACTTTAAACTCTGTTATAGTTCAGTTCATCAGAAGAGATCAGAACTGGAGCCCAGCTGTGTGTCTATGAGGAGTGACGTGTCTATGGATAAGATAATAAATTTTAGGAGTGAAGATACACAACATGATGTCAGGTATTACATTTCTATAAAAATATGATTAAAGTATGGCATTGTATATTATCAGAACATTATCAGTAATATATTCAAGATATAAGAAATTATTTTTAGACATTGCTTACAGTTACTTTTTATGTGTTGCTAATATTTTAATGTGCCCCTATTATGCTATTTTAAAGTTTTCTGATGTTGTTTTGGAGTCTCCTACAACAGGTTTACATGCATCAAAGGTCAAAAAACTGTTTCATTTTCTCATAATATACATTTGCTCTTCACCACATTTTCAATGATTCTCAAACGACTCGTCAAATGAATTAATCTCTCAAAATCCCGCCTTTTCGTGAGCTACACTGCTCTGATTGGCCAGACAGCTCAGTCTGTTTTGATTGATTTATGCATTTGTGTTGAAAACAAAAATGGCCATTGCCATAACAACGTCAGTTCTGCTTGTCCTGAGGCTTCCTACACTGTAAACTAAAGACAGTAATGAACAATGACGTCGATTTTACCATATCAATCCAAGCACAAGTCCGAAGATGAAACACTGGAAGAACTAGGCAAGGCAAGTTTATATATATATATATATATATATATATATATATATATATATATATATATATATATATATATATATATAGCACATTTCATACACTATGGCAATTCAAAATTCTTTACAGAAAGGAATTAAAATAATCACAAAATAAAAGCAAGAAAAATTAAAATGGTTATAAAAGAAATTAAAAGAGAAATATGATACAGTTATAAATTGAATTAAGAGTAAAAAGATGATACATAGATAAATTATGTCCCCTCCTTGAACTGCCATCTTAACGTGGTGGAGGGGTTTGAGTACCCGAATGACCCTAGGAGCTATGTTGTCCGGGGCTATATGCCCCTGGTAGGGTCTCTCAAGGCAAACAGGTCCTAGGCGACGAGTCAGACTAAGAGTGGTTCAAAAAACCCTTTATGAGTAACATTAAATCGAGGGCCGTGATGTCGCCCGGTATGGCGCAGCCGAGGCCCCACCCTGGAGCCAGGCCCGGGGTTGGGGCTCGTATGTGAGCGCCTGGTGGCCGGGCCTCCCCCCACAGGGTCTGGCCGGGCTCAGCCCGAAGGAGCGACCGCTTTCCCGTGGGCTCACCACCTACAGGAGGGACCGTAAGGGGCCGGTGCTGAGAGGACCGGGTGGCAGTCGAAGGCAGGGGCCTCGACAACCCGATCCCTGGACACGGAAACTAGCTCTAGGGATGTGGAACGTCACCTCGCTGACGGGGAAGGAGCCTGAGATTGTGCGTGAGGTTGAGAGGTTCCAACTAGAGATAGTTGGGATCAACTCTACGCATGGCTTGGGCTCTGGAACCACACTCCTTGATAGAGGTTGGAGTCTTCACCATTTTGGAGTTGCCCATGGTGAGAGGCGGCGGGCTGGTGTGGGTTTGCTTATAGCTCCCCATCTCAGCCGCCATGTGTTGGAGTTTACCCCGGTGAATGAGAGGGTCGTTTCCCTGCGTCTACGGGTTGGGGATAGGTCTCTCACTGTCATGTGTGCCTACAGGCCAAACGGCAGTGCAGAGCACCCGGCCTTCTTGGAGTCTCTGGGAGGGGTGCTGGAAAGTGCTCCGACTGGGGACTCGGTTGCTCTACTGGGGGACTTCAATGCCCACGTGGGCGGTGACAGTGACACCTGGAGCAGAGTGATTGGGAGGAACGGCCCCCCTGATCTGAACCCGAGCGGTGTTCAGTTATTGGACTTCTGTGCTAGTTACAGTTTGTCCATAATGAACACCATGTTCAAGCATAAGGGTGTCCATCAGTGCACGTGGCACCAGGACACCCTAGGCCGTAGGTCGATTATCGACTTTGTGGTCGTTTCATCTGACCTGCGGCCATATGTCTTGGACACTCGGGTGAAGAGAGGGGCAGAGCTGTCAACTGATCATCACCTGGTGGTGAGTTGGATCCGATGGCGGGGGAGGAAGTTGGACAGACTCGGCAGACCCAAGCGTACTATAAGGGTCTGCTGGGAACGTTTGGCCGAGTCTCCTGTCAGAGAGATCTTCAACTCCCACCTCCGGTGGAGCTTCGACCAGATCCAGAGGGAGGCTGGAGATATTGAGTCCGAGTGGACCACGTTCTCCCCCTCCATTGTCGAAGTGGCCGCTTGGAGCTGTGGCCATAAGGTCTCCGGTGCCTGTCGAGGCGGCAATCCCCGAACCCGGTGGTGGACACCGGAAGTAAAGGATGCCGTCAAGCTGAAGAAGGAGTCCTATCGGGCCTGGTTGGCTTGTGGGACTCCTGAGGCTGCTGACGGGTACCGACAGGCCAAGCGGACTGCAGCCCGGGTGGTTGTGGAGGCAAAAACTCGGGCCTGGGAGGAGTTCGGTGAGGCTATGGAGAAGGACTATCGGCTGGCCTCGAAGAGATTCTGGCAAACCGTCCGGCGTCTCAGGAGAGGGAAGCAGTGCCCTACCAACGCTGTCTACAGTGGAGTTGGGCAGCTGTTGACCTCAACTGGGGATGTCGTTGGACAGCTGAGGTGGCTCGGGCATCTGTTCCGGATGCCTCCTGGACGCCTTCCCGGGAAGGTGTTCCGGACGCGTCCCACTGGGAGGAGACCCCGGGGAAGACCTTGGACACGCTGGAGGGACTATGTCTCCCAGCTGGCCTGGGAACGCCTCGGTGTCCCCCCCAGAAGAGCTAGAGGAAGTGTCTAGGGAGAGAGAAGTCTGGGCATCTCTGCTTAGACTGCTGCCCCCGCGACCCAGTCCCGGATAAGCGGAAGAAGATGGATGGATGGATAGATAAATTTCTCATCTGGCAAAACACCGGTGTATCATATTTTTCACAGCTCCCAGTTTTACTCTGAGACTTGAATGAACTGATTGCATTGAATAAACTAGTCATTCAACCCGAACTTCCATCGCAAGGACGACTCTAGCAGGACGTTTCTCAGTGATACACTACTCAGTTTGAGGTACATTATGGGATGTTGCAACTGTAATTTCTCACCATCAACATTAACAAGTGCATGTCCATCAACAAACCTATTATTTTGCTTATACTTATTTATTTACAGAGTATTTTTCTAATTTATTGCGGTGAACATGTGGAAACCAGTGATGCGCGGGTCAATGTATAAACAAACCGCACCCGACCGACGTTTTCAACTAACCCGCCCGCAACTCGGACCGCAAAAAACGAAAAAGAAAATATTGTACCCGACCCGCTTCCTGACCCGCATTTTTTTTAAAAGTAGCTATAATGCTCATCGTAGCGTCTTAATATAACTTAATATTCTAATTTTGTCAAGAATTATAAAAAATCGTCAATATAAGCTCATAATTTTTACTAAAATAGTCTAAATGTTTAGTTTTAAAAACAATTTTAAAAAGCTGGCTATGTCTATTTTGATGTTTCTGCGCAAGTTCAGCTGACAGTGAGGTTCGGGTTTGTTCCGATCAGAGCTCGTGAGCGGAGAGCGCATTTCTGAATATTCCGCTCCGCTCACGGTCGCTCCCCCAACCCAGATGGCCTGCTGGTTCGAAAATATGTGGAATAAGGGCTGCCTCCGACTAATTTTTTTGTCTAGTCGACTAGTTGTTCATTTAAGCCATTCGTGGACAAATCGCCCCTTTATATTAAATTAATTACTTAAATAGGCTAGCCTATAAGCGTAATGACCGCACGCATAAAGCTTGCCACAAAGAATAATCTTTAAAGTAAAGATTATGAATGTGTCTAAATTAGCAAGGAGACATTTAATTGTTTAGTAATAAACTGGTGTTTTCTGTGTCGCTGCAAAGATGAAGTTGACAATGCGGAGATTGCGGACTCGCCATGAACGCCAGAGAGAAATGCACATTTCATATGGATTAGCCTACATAATCAGAGAGTAGCCTATTTATTTTGGTTTGAATATTTTCGTTTAAAAGTAGACATTTCAAGCTTTCTGTAATATATAGCCTATATTTATCAAATCTGTGAGGGACAAGCTGAGTTTCGGCGCCCTCCAGTTCACATGCAGTGATCGTACGGCGCCTTATTTTGTCTGCTATATATTTGCTTCTTATTTAATAAATACGGGCAATTTATTGATAAAACATTGATCAAAATTAAGATACAATTTATACAAAACGAAAATCTTTTAAAAAGAGTTTTCTATAAAACAAAACTTAATGAAGTCGTCAAAATCATGTTTTACCAAAAACAGCGCCGTTGCTAGGAGGGCGCCAGCGCCTCTGCCTTTCAGCGGCTCTGTCTCGCGAGTGGATGATAGCCCTGAAGACGCCTAGCAATGATAGGCCTATACCTTTAGTGGTAGTATACCTTTAGTTAAGTTATCGCAGCGCGCTAAGAGACAATATTATCGGAAAATGCAGCCCAGGTATGATGCGTATGATGCATAATGGAGATTCCAAAGCGCTCTTCTTTGGTCAGAACCATGGAGAGCGATCGCGGATTTACTTTAACAATGCAACACAATATTTAAAGAGCATCAAGCTATTAAAAACTATATTATGTATACGCACAGATAATATAACAGTAGGCTATATTAGTCAATATTTTTTTTTATTAGGTTAAGCAGTGATTGGATAATTTTTTATTTAACGTTTTTAATTTAAGGCCCACCCACAATTGGTCTGGCTTATCCAAAACTGGAATCCTGGCGCCGTGCCTGGTTGGTCGTGCCAGTTTTGTGGTTATCAAATGTGTAAATAGCATCGCAAGAAGTACACATGACAAAGCCAGCACTTTGGTCATCATCTTTCATTATTTCGGCAAATGTCTCCCACACTTTGCTCTTTCTATTTTTGTATTTGCGGAGCTTCCACTCCCCAGTCTTCACCTCTTGCCGCCTCCATCTCTACCTGCAGACTGAGCTCGTGCGTCATCTTCGCGCCAGTTATTCAGCCAATAAAGTGTAAATTAAATTTAAAACGTATTCATAGAAAATTGTGTCTAGAACTATATAAATTACAAAGGTTTATTTGGCATCTTTATTTCAAACGACCCGACCGACCGCGACCCGAATATCATTAAAAATATTTTTGGATGACTCGTAACCGCGGGTGACCGCGGGTGACCGCAGGCACCCGCTCATTTCGGATCAACCCGCGCATCACTGGTGGAAACTGTATCAATTACAGTGCATACATTAGCTGAGCTCTAGCGTGAATGACTGATGTAACAAACTTTGGTAAAACAAATCTTGCTCCATGCATAGTCTTTCCTCAAAGTAGTGAAAATGACAGACAATCTGCATTAATAGACACAGTTATAGGTAATAGTGTCCCACAACTGATTAGCTGAAGAATTTCAGTAAGACAGTAAAAATGTGAGTTAGACAGTTAGCAGGAGACCTACACAATATAAAACTAAAAACTAAGTATTTTGAACACCATCTTTCAAGAGCAAGCGGTTTGCGAATCCTGCATTGAGATTTGAGAAACAGTCGTCAGTGAAATAAACGGAACACAGCAAAAGTTTAGGAGTTTAATAAAGGTGAATTTTTACCACTGATTCTTCACATGCTCGTCCTTGAGCAGTGAAAAAAAAACTTTACCTTCACATTGTAGAGCACAGAGTCTTCTCAACATGATGCTGTCCAGTATCCACAGGAATCAGCTGTAGTGTTTGAGATTCAAGTTTTCATTTTGAACACCAGGTTTGTTGTGCCTTGTAGGCATAAGGTATATGCGCAGTGCGGATAAAATAATAATAACAATAAATAACCTATAGCAGCCTATAAATCTTCCAAAAGATTTCAGTAACAACTAAGCTAGAGAACAACTAAGCTAGAGATATATACAACTAAGCTAAAATATATTGATTATCATGTTACTTCAAATGTTTCCATCCGTTATGATGATATGAAATGAGATAATAATAAAAACATGAAGCCGTTTGGTGCGTTTTGCTTTCATCCAAAATATGATACATTCAAACGCGATCGCTTGCAAAATATGATACATTCAAACGCGATCACGCTCAAATATAAAACATTATGGTTACCATAAACATATCTATGTTTGAGCAGATATCCACAAACACAGTAAACACGGGTCTAAATATTATAATATTCCCCATATATCTAGCAACAGTTCAACTGCAACGTGACATTTATGCAACAATAACAAACTAGGCTATGTAAGAATTTCTTTCCTTATGTAGCGGGGCGCTCTCTTCGACACGTAGGGAGCGGCTAAATGTGCACTACCTCTGGCTTGAACATGACTACGCCACCCTGTTTACCAGGGAAATATTAATATTATGGATCTAAGATGTTACCCAAGGCACACAAGAACGTTATTCGTCAAGAAGGGCTAGAGACGTGAATACCAAAAATACAAAAGCTTTATTTAAATACACAATCATTTAAAAGATTTAAGAGCAGGGTCATTCACAATGCAAAAAGAGACCACGAAATAAAAGGAGGCCGAGGCTTAACGGCAGATGCATAAACTCAGTAAGCATAAGGCTTCTATATCACTCTCAGCACCCTGTGTACAAGCATCAGCACACACACTGCAATAAAGTCAAGAAATAGCCCCACAGCACTCTGTGACGAGCCCTCCACCACCACGTAAGGACCTACTAGTGGCCTGCCCTGAAGCCTCGGCTCCTGTAACGAGAGCAGAAATATTACTACAGGTCTCACTATGCAATAACACTCACTCCAAACATACACAAATACTCAACATTTAAATTGGTCAATCAGAAAAACAATACTACAAACAAACAAAAAGAGAAAAAACAGGACACAACATCCCCGAAGCACGGGAATGCAAAGGGAGCGCAGCAGCCACTCAAAACTCAAACCGCGGGCCATCCACGCAGCTATGAATCACACAGTCATTACGACAAATCACATACCTGGGTACTAACCAAGCAGCCAACGCACACACATAAGGTTACCTTAAAGCATATGAGACACAGGACTGCAAGAGGCATGTAACGTGAGAGCCGGAGCCGTGGGCCATCCACGCAGCTCAAAGCGGAAGCGCTGCAGAAACAAGGGGCGGTCCCACGGGCAATGACGCAACGCTCAAACGCCAAGCACACGCAGGTGGTGACTACATATTCTTTTATACTGTCCCACCCTGCTCGTAATTGGACCTGCACTACCCCAAGCACATTAGTCTAATTACAGCGCCACAATACGTCCCACTACAATCTGCCCCACGCTTTTGCATCGGCGACCCGACGATGGAACACTTATTACAAGTTCCCAGCCTTGACGGCTACATCACAAGATCACAGAGGCACTCGACACACAAGGCCTCTGCCTCGATGGCTACATAACGAGAACGAGTGGCACACACGTTCTCTAACACGACTGCTAAAAACACGAGTAAGGCACTAGTGACAGGTCCTCTGCCTTTACGGCTACTCACCGAGAAACAAGCGATACACGAGTCCTCGGACATGACAGTTAACACATGAGTAAGGCACTGGTTACAGGTCCTCTGCCTTTACGGCTACTCACCGAGAAACAAGTGATACACGAGTCCTCGAACATAACGGCTAAAACACGAGTAAGGCACTGGTTACAGGTCCTCTGCCTTTACGGCTACTCACCGAGAAACAAGTGATACACGAGTCCTCGAACATGACAGCTAAAACACGAGTAAGGCACTGGTTACAGGTCCTCTGCCTTTACGGCTACTCATCGAGAAACAAGTGATACACGAGTCCTCGAACATGACGACTAAAACACGAGTAAGGCACTGGTTACAGGTCCTCTACTTTTACAGCTACTCACCGAGAAACAAGTGATACACGAGTCCTCTCATTCTACTGTCTCCTAAATAAACTTCCTGCAGGGCAACGCAAGACTGGGAGCAACCATACAGCCCTTACAAAATTACATAAATTTTCTCTGGGTCTCTGCGTTCAACCACAGGGCGGTGCTAAAATGTTATCCCTTTATATAATACTACTTACCAGGACAACCTCGGTAAGTAACGGTACAAATAAGGAAACCTGCTGCTGAAATGCTCCAAATCCCCTGAAATGACGCTGCTGCTTTGTCTCCAACACTAGGCTTAAAAAAACAAACAAACAAAAAAAACAGACAACACTAATACATTCATACAATATACATTTTCACACAGTGACCCAGATAGCAACAAGTATCCACGTCTTCAGCCCAACGGAGAAATTAATCCTGCCGAATACGCCAGAATGTAGCGGGGCGCTCTCTTCGACACGTAGGGAGCGGCTAAATGTGCACTACCTCTGGCTTGAACATGACTACGCCACCCTGTTTACCAGGGAAATATTAATATTATGGATCTAAGATGTTACCCAAGACACACAAGAACGTTATTCGTCAAGAAGGGCTCGAGATGTGAATACCAAAAATACAAAAGCTTTATTTAAATACACAATCATTTAAAAGATTTAAGAGCTGGGTCATTCACAATGCAAAAAGAGACCACGAAATAAAAGGAGGCCGAGGCTTAATGGCAGATGCATAAACTCAGTAAGCATAAGGCTTCTATATCACTCTCAGCACCCTGTGTACAAGCATCAGCACACACACTGCAATAAAGTCAAGAAATAGCCCCACAGCACTCTGTGACGAGCCCTCCACCACCACGTAAGGACCTACTAGTGGCCTGCCCTGAAGCCTCGTCTCCTGTAACGAGAGCAGAAATATTACTACAGGTCTCACTATGCAATAACACTCACTCCAAACATACACAAATACTCAACATTTAAATTGGTCAATCAGAAAAACAATACTACAAACAAACAAAAAGAGAAAAATCAAGGTTTTAGTGCCAACGCTGGGTATTACCCTCACTGACCTTCTACCAGCACATTTGAAGTAAATCACAAATCGAATAGATACAGTACAACACTGCAACACACTCAAAAGTAAACCAATCAGAACAGTCAGTAGCACAAAACAATGATAAATAATATACTGGAAAAATGAGAAACAAATAAATACCAAAAACAAAACACATACAAAACAGTTTGAGAGTATAATGGGGAAGAGACTCAGCGATCACGGTGACTCGTACTGGAGAACGAGCAGGCGTCACACAAGACGCGTCGGCTGCACACACACACACGTGTGTTGGAAGAAAGTTTGTTATCGAGATAATCTTGAGATATGAAAGCAGCAGCGTCAAATCAGCGTTGCCCACCAGGCGTCTCAGGACATATATTCTCCTTTAAAATACAAACATAAACATATACTTGCAATATATAAAAAAAATGAGCGCTATAGAAAGTGGACGTTTCACGTACCTTTAATTCATAAACCCATCACCCATCCAAGCATACACAGGAACAGGACACAACATCCCCGAAGCACGGGAATGCAAAGGGAGCGCAGCAGCCACTCAAAACTCAAACCGCGGGCCATCCACGCAGCTATGAATCACACAGTCATTACGACAAATCACATACCTGGGTACTAACCAAGCAGCCAACGCACACACATAAGGTTACCTCAAAGCATATGAGACACAGGACTGCAAGAGGCATGTAACGTGAGAGCCGGAGCCGCGGGCCATCCACACAGCTCAAAGCGGAAGCGCTGCAGAAACAAGGGGCGGTCCCACGGGCAATGACGCGACGCTCAAACGCCAAGCGCACGCAGGTGGTGACTACATATTCTTTTATACTGTCCCACCCTGCTCGTAATCGGACCTGCACTACCCCAAGCACATTAGTCTAATTACAGCGCCACAATACGTCCCACTACACTTATCTTTCTTGTCTTCAAATCGCGTTCTTCTTCTTCTGAGGTAGCCTAAATCCAATGTAAGCTCAGGCACGTCTTTCAAACACAGGACTGCAAGAGGCATGTAACGTGAGAGCCGGAGCCGTGGGCCATCCACACAGCTCAAAGCGGAAGCGCTGCAGAAACAAGGGGCGGTCCCACGGGCAATGACGCGACGCTCAAACGCCAAGCGCACGCAGGTGGTGACTACATATTCTTTTATACTGTCCCACCCTGCTCGTAATCGGACCTGCACTACCCCAAGCACATTAGTCTAATTACAGCGCCACAATACGTCCCACTACACTTATCTTTCTTGTCTTCAAATCGCGTTCTTCTTCTTCTGAGGTAGCCTAAATCCAATGTAAGCTCAGGCACGTCTTTCAAACTCGACGAAAAGTGAAGAAGTGTTTTGTTGTTGAGGTAACGTGCGCGTTTGCGTTCCATGTGGAGATTTGCATGTGAATATCTTTTGCGCGAGTAGGCGTGGCCAAATTAACTGTAATGAGCAAGCGTTTGAGAAGCTGGACATCTTGTTGGTTTTATACAAATTACTTAAACAGAGAATATTTGTTTTCGTTTTGAATCCGATTATTTAAATGTACACACTTAAATGTTTATAAAGGTATATGGCTCATAAATGTGTGTCAAGTATTCGCTGAGTTTTGTTTCAGTTTATAGACGTGCTCAAGAAAAAAAGTTCACCGCGATAGAGAGGCAGAACGCACACCCTGTTTATTTTCTTTATTTTACAAAAGCACAATGTTTTGATTTGATTGTAAGTGGACACATACAAAAGGAGAAATATCACAGATTCTTTTTTTATATTTCTTTTTTCTGTATGACCATAAATGATGGAGTAATTTAAGTTTATAGTGCTACAATGTGGAGAAAATCCAGCAAAACGCGCCGGCGCGTTTGTCGACCTCAGAGGGTTAAGGATAAATTATGTTATTTATTTTTTTTATTTTTTTTTTTAAATACAGTAATTCAATGTATTAACTTTAATCTATTTATGTTATAGTTCAGTTCATCAGAAGAAATCAGAAGGAGAGCCCAGCTGTGTGTCTATGAGGAGTGATGCGTCTATGATTCGGCCTGTACATTTTAAGAGTGGAGATACACAGACTGATCTCAGGTATTTAATTTCTATATAAATTTGATTATGGTATGACATTTTATATTATCAGAACATTATCAGTAATATATTCTACAAGATATAAACAATGAACAAGAAGAATGTTTTAATGTAATATTTTAAA
Source organism: Leucaspius delineatus (assembly GCA_023718395.1). Classification (NCBI taxonomy): domain Eukaryota; kingdom Metazoa; phylum Chordata; class Actinopteri; order Cypriniformes; family Leuciscidae; genus Leucaspius; species Leucaspius delineatus. Next base: position 8,630,728 of record CM043362.1, read on the forward strand.
GCATACAGTATAGTATTGCTCACACAGAGAGACATCTGTGAAAGAACTAATTTCAATGTACAATTGTTGTAATAACAGTGTAAATTAAATAATCATGAAGAGTGATTATTTTGATAAATGGATATGTAATATGTTGAATATGGCAAATATGTATAACTTTGAACTCCGTTATAGTTCAGTTCATCAGAAGAGATCAAAACCAGAGCCCAGCTGTGTGTCCATGAGGAGTGACGCGTCTATGATTCGGCCAGTAGATTTTAAGAGTGAAGATACACAGACTGATCTCAGGTATTACATTTCAACAAAATATATGATTTAAAAAAAAGACATTGTGTTTATTAATACTGTGGTATTTTATTTTACAGCCATGAAGTCCTCAACAGGTTTAGATCAAATCTGATGAAGAAGTTTGAGTGTCTGTATGAGGGAACAGCACAGCAGGGAAACCCAACACTCCTGAAAGAGATTTACACAGAGCTCTACATCACAGAGAGTGAGAGTGGAGAGATCAGTAATGAACATGAGGTGAGACAGATTGAGACACAATCCAGAAGAGCAGCAACAGAGGACACACAGATCAAATGCAATGACATCTTTAGACCTTTACCTGGACTAGACAAACCCATCAGAACTGTCCTGACAAAGGGAGTCGCTGGCATTGGAAAAACAGTCTCTGTGCAGAAGTTCATCCTGGACTGGGCTGAAGAGAAAGAGAATCAGGACGTCCAGCTCATATTTCCACTTCCTTTCAGAGAGATCAATCTGATGAAGGACAAAACACTCAGTCTTTCAGATGTTCTTCATGTCTTTTTCCCTGAAACTAAAGAAATGGAAATATCCAAAGACAAATATAAAGTGTTGTTCATCTTTGATGGTCTGGATGAGTGTCGTCTTCCCTTAAACTTTCACCGGAATGCGATTCTACGGGATCAGACCAAAGAGACCTCAGTGGACGTGCTGCTGACGAACCTCATTGTGGGGAATCTGCTTCCCTCTGCTCTCATCTGGATCACCTCCAGACCAGCAGCAGCCGATCTCGTCCCCTCTGAGTGTGTCCATCGAGTGACAGAGGTACGAGGCTTCAATGGTCCACAGAAGGAGGAATTCTTCAGGAAGAGAATCAGTGATCAGAGTCTGGCCAATACAATCATCTCACACCTGAAGTCATCAAGGAGCCTCTACATCATGTGCCACATCCCAGTGTTCTGCTGGATCTCAGCCGCTGTTCTGGAGAAGATGTTGAGCGAAGCAGAGACTGGAGAGATTCCCAAGACTCTCACTCAGATGTACACACACTTCCTGATCCTTCAGACCAACATCAAACATGAGAAGGACTATGAGAAGAACGTGACCGATGAAGACATGATCCTCAAACTGGGGAAACTGGCTTTTCAGCAGCTTGTGAAAGGCAATGTGATCTTCTATGAGGAAGACCTAAGAGAGTGTGGCATTGATGTGACAGAAGCATCAGTTTACTCAGGATTGTGCACTCAGATCTTCAGAGAGGAGTTTGGCTGGTATCAGGGGAAAGTCTTCTGCTTTGTTCATCTGAGCATTCAGGAACATCTAGCGGCTCTATATGTGCATCTCTCCTGTACAATCAACAACACCAATGTGTTTGACCAAATCACCAAACGAGGTTTGCTGTCTAAAGTCAAGGACTGGTTTATACACTATTTATCAGAACATGTTTCATTATCTGAGCTGCATCAGAGAGCTGTGGATGAGGCTCTACAGAGTAAAAATGGACATCTGGATCTTTTCCTGCGGTTTCTTCTGGGTCTGTCAGTGGATTCTCATCAGATTCTCCTACAAAGACTAATGAAACGTACAAGTAGATCTGACGGCAACAATGAAAGTGTTGAGTACATCAAGAAGAAGATCAGGACCATTGACTCTCCAGAGAAATCCATCAATCTGTTCCACTGTCTGAATGAACTGGGTGATCGTTCACTAGTGGAGGAAATACTACAGTATCTGAAATCTGGAAGAATAAAGAAAGCCAAACTCTCTTCATCTCAGTGGTCAGCTGTAGTCTTTGTGTTGTTGACATCAGAGAAGAAGCTGGACAAGTTTGATATTAATGATTTTGTTGAAAGAGACAATAAAACTGAACAACTAAAGGTTCTTCAGAAGCTTCTTCCTGTGATTAAAGAATCCAGATCAGTTCAGTAAGTATCAATCAGAACAATCAGTTCACTGTTAAAACATCAGGAAAATAAAAGTTTATAAATCTTCAGTGCTGCAGATGTTGTCTAGAGTTCAGTGATCAGTATTTGATGTGTTTCTTAAACCGTGACAATGTAAAATTCCTTCAGGCATTACAAACAAAGTCCGAAAATGTGTGTATGAATAAATAATTCAGGTTTACTAGTTGAATGTTCTTTTACATGATGTGTTTTAAATAAATGATAAATGAATTAAGACCAAGCAAACAACTGGAGAAACATCTCATTTATCAAGTAGCTCAAATCTCCTTAAAAAAACATTTGATGTATGGTTTACATAGTCATACATTTAAATTTTACTATTAGAAGGACAATTAAACATTTACTTGATGTTTAGCTTAAAGTTTACTAAAACTTCACATTTAAATTTTACTGTGAGATTGACAATAAAGAATCAAATCACTGAGTATGTGAAATTGGTGATGATTCTCTAGTAAAGTTCAGATTTCATGTGTAGCAACGACTCTTACATAACAAGAATAGCAATGTACGAGACATTCAAGATTATTTACAAGTCATTACTTTTACAAACATTTGGAATGGAATTTCAAAAATATACTGATATGAATATGTTTTCTTTTTATCTACTAATCTGTTGTGCGGATCTATTTTGACATGCCGTCCTCTCAGCAGCAAGAAAAACAAAACTTTTATTTAATGGATTATGTATAGCCTCGAAAGAGCGCTCCCTTTACAATCATTATAAAGCTGTCACTCATCTCAGTTCACAGTCTCACAAAGTTCCATTATAAACAATAAAGTTGTCTACACTGCATGAAGAAAATCTGTCTTTTTGTTAATGAGAGGATTTGCGAGCGTGAAGAACTCGGCACTGAACAAAAAAGAGATCAGCAAACATGTCTGTGATTGGCTACATTTCTTACCGCTGCAAAAACACGTTGTAAATAGAAACATTTGACTATTTAATAGTGTTTAAATTATGCTATTTGATTTTCATCTCTCTACAGGTTTTGTGATTGTGGTGACACAGATGAAGGTTTTGCTGCTCTGACTTCAGCTCTGAGATCAAACCCTGAACACCTGAGAGAACTGAATCTGTCTGGGAATAAAATAGGAAAATCAGTGAATCTGCTGTCTGATGTACTACAGAATCCTCACTGTAAACTGGAGAAATTAGAGTAAGATCATATTTGACTCTCACACATGAATCACAATGTAAAGTATATTTGAAGTGTTCATCCTCTTTCTGCTGCTGTGAGTTCAGATTATTGAGCTGTAAATGATTGAACAAATGATCCTCAATAACATGAAACTGCAGGACTGAGAGTCACACTGAAATACACACTTTCACACACCATCAACATTTCAGTCTTTTGACTTTAAAGGGACACTTCACCCATTTGCATTAAGAGGTCCATTGTTAGAAAACCAGTCATACTATTGAATGGTTGTGCAACATTCTCTTATTTTCCCCTGAGACGAGAGAAATCCACTATTTACCTTTTTCACTTCCTCCTACAATGACGCAAAAATCGTCATTTGACGTCATTGTAGGAGGAAGTGTAAAAAGGGTGGATTTCTGTAAAGACTACAAGCACAAGTTCCCACCCTTTCAAACCCGCCCATAGGGGGTTGTACCTAATGCGCTAACAGACCTATCACAGATCAGTGCCAGTGCGTTTGATTTCACCGGGAGAAACTTTTTGAAAATATGGAGGAAAATACTGAATTTTCAGACGGATGCATTGGAGAGGATTTTGATTTTGACGAAGTTATGTTAGAAACGGATGTTCGTGGCTACCTTTATGAGCCACAGTATAGCGACGAGCAGCTGAGGTCTATGGAGGAACAGGAGGCGGCTGAAGCTGCTGCCACCACAGCCGATGCAGACGATCTGCCTGCCGCGGACAAGGAGCCCGCAATGGCTCGAGTTAGTGAGGCAGACACATTAAAACAACAAGCGAGCAAAACATACAAGATATTTAGTTCGTAAACAGAAAAATCATAGGAGATGTGTTTCTTTACAGCAGACGACTATGTCAGTGTGTGTTCTCAGTAGCCACTAGCTGATAATAGAGTCTAGTCAGAAATAACATTACCTCCAGGCAAATGCGTTTAGTGCTGCTAGTGCTGGTGGTTCCCGACGTTCCTGGCTTTTGGTCGTCATCGTCTGGCAAGGAAAATACTGAAGGAATTGCGTTTTTCAAAAGCGCGGGTCTCTTCAATCCTAAGGGGTTAAGGCTCAAAATCTTCGAGCTTGAAATGTAAACTACACACCGTCTGATTTTTTAGTGCTTCAAGTGTTGTGTCCTCACCGAACTTAGGGTTATTGATAGCCCGTAGCCACTTTTTGCACAAGTCCGTATCTTTCGGGAATCTGTGAATACTTACTCCGGGTATTTTCCTTGTACTTGAACAACATCCCGGTACTATGCAAGTGCACACCATTTTGTCACAAAAACAAGTATTAATTATATACTTGGGTCGCAAAATAACTCTTCACAACAAATTGTGCCAAATAATTTCCAATCGGTAGCGTAGAGGAGAGCTCACCTATAATCCACATTGATGGGCGGAGTAGTGGGAGTGGCCTGCGGAGCTGAGCATTGCAATGCACTATGGGGATTGTTGTCTACAGTCCACAAGCTCTAAAAAGTTATTTTCTGCCTTTTATAGGCCCAGAAGGACCAAAATAAAAAAAAAATTATACTATTATACTACATATATGACCCACTTTCAATACACATTCATGTCTCCACGGGTGAAATGACCCTTTAAACACACTCGAGTTCAACACAGTCAGAACTGAGAAATGAAGAACATGCTGGATTCATTCTTACTGTTAATTATGTTCATCTTTCTCCATTGACACTTTCTAAAGGATTGTTTTTAATTTTGTGAAATGAAAACACACACACACACACACACACACTAATTGACACTCCATGCATATTACATAGTACAGATCTAGTAAGTAACAGTAAAACAACTAACCTATGTAGTGAATAGTCTCATTTATTAAAGCAGACTGAACACAAGACTGAATTTTAATATAGTGCAAATAAGAGATTATTTTTTCTGATTGAATGATACTTTAGATGTTGTATGATCATGTTTTGTGAAATTTTAAATCTCAATCTAATGATCCATCAAACATATTAATTTGTGCTTTAAATTTGAATTTTCTCTTTAATAATGGATTCACTGCTAAACTGATCTGATCTGAACTGAGAGTGAAGTGTGTGTCATTGTTCTCTACAGGTTGAGGAGTTGTGATCTCACAGATGAAGGTTTTGCTGCTCTGACTTCAGCTCTGAGATCAAACCCTGAACACCTGAGAGAACTGAATCTGTCTGGGAATAAAACAGGAAAATCAATGAATCTGCTGTCTGATGTACTACAGAATCCTCACTGTAAACTGGAGAAATTAGAGTAAGATCATATTTGACTCACACATGAATCACAATGTAAAGTATATTTGAAGTGTTCAGCCTCTTTCTGCTGCTGTGAGTTCAGATTATTGAGCTGTAAATGATTGAACACATGAGCTGATCCTCAATAACATGAAACTGCAGGACTGAGAGTCACACTGAAATACACACTTTCACACACAATCAACATTTCAGTCTCTTGACTTTAAACAGACTCGAGCTCAACACAGTCAGAACTGAGAAATGAAGAACATGCTGGTTCCCTTTCGAAAGGAAACTCGCACTGCATCAAAGCGCTAGGGAAACGCCTCAGCGTGACTGATGACTGAAACACTGTATAACCACGACAATCGTATTGGCCGGCGTCAGCCATGACGTCATGCTCTAGCACCTAGAGAATATGTCATCGTCTTCAGGGACTGTTTCACTGACACTGATTAAAATGAAACTATGGCAAACAAGCGCTTTAGGAAGTATACAGACCCGTGTGAGAGGTTTCTCACAGCTGGTGACACTCACAACCTTTGCGTGCTTTGTCTGGGTGAAGAGCACACTCACTCTGTTCTCGAAGTGACAGTGTGTGCGGACTGTGAGCATTTCTCAATGAGAACGCTCCATTCTCGTCTGTCTTTTTTCTCGAGGGAAGAGGGACAGTCATCTTTGCCCCGCGGTTCGGGTCCCGCTTGTGCCGAGGCCGAGAGGAGACTCAGATTGTGGGGATCTCAGAGGGAGCTCGCCAATGAGTTTGAGAGAGGAATGAAGCCTGGAGGGTGACGAGAACGTGCTGTTTATCACCTAGTGCCATCTTTCTGCATTGACACTTTCTAAATTTTGTAAAATTAAAAAACACACACACACACACACACACACACACAGACACACAGACACACACACACTAATTGACACTCCATACATAGTACAGATCTAGTAAGTAACAGTAAAACTAGCCTGTGTTGTGAATTGTGTCATTTATTAAAGCAGATTTTGCACAAGACTGAATTTTAATATGGTGCAAATAAGAGATTATTTTTCCTGATTGAATGAGTCAAGTCAAGTTTATTTATATAGCGCTTTTCACAATACAGATTGTATCAAAGCAGCTTCACAGTATTAAATTAAAATAATACATCAATGTTTGTTTCTAGTGGAAATGTCCACGTTTGGTAATGCTGATCAATAGTATTGTTGATTGATTAATTAAATTAAATATCCCCAAATATCCCCAACTGAGCAAGCCAAAGGCAACAGTGGCAAGGAACCGAAAAACTCAGTCGGGGGCCAGTTCTCCTCTGGCGTTTATGAACTAGAGGTCGGATTTAACTGTAAGATTAAAAGTATTATAAGTATTATATGAATGCCTGGCTGAAGAGATGCGTCTTTAATCTAGTTTTAAACTGGGAGAGCGAGTCTGAGCAACGAACAGTATCAGGAAGACTATTCCAGAGTTTTGGAGCTAAATGTGAAAATGCTCTAGCAGCGGCATTTTGGACTAACTGTAGCTTGTTTATTGAGGATACAGGAAAACCGGCTAATAAAGCATTACAGTAATCTAGTCTCGAGGTCATGAATGCATGAACTAACTTTTCTGCATCAGAAACTGATAGCATATTACGTAGCTTAGCAATGTTTCTAAGGTGGAAAAAGGCTGTTCTTGTAACATATGAAATATGTATGTTATGATGTAACAGTACATCCTACTATGTTAAAGTTGTAGTGTGAGAGGTTTTGTGGGCGGTTTTTTAAACTGATGATTAGTACCTCTGTCTTGTCTGGATTTAATAAAAGAAAATTGCGCGTCATCCAATCTTTTATATCTTTAACACACTCTGTCAATTTGGATAATTTAGCGTTTTCATCTGGCCGTGATTAAATATAGATTTGAGTGTCATCAGCATAACAATGGAAACTAATTGTTTCCTTATAATGTTTCCAAGTGGGAGCATATATATTGAGAATAACAGAGGGCCTAACACAGATCCCTGCGGCACTCCATAGTTTACTGGAATTATGATCGATTTTTCTCCATTTAAATAGACAAAATGGTAGCGGTCAGATAAGTATGATCTGAACCAGCTTAATGCTTGTCCTTGAACACCCGTATAATTTTGTAGTCGATCTAAGAGTATTGTGTGATCTATAGTATCGAACGCAGCACTAAGATCAAGTAAAACTAGTATTGAGATACAGCCTTGGTCAGAAGCTAAAAGTAAATCATTTGTGATTTTAACGAGTGCAGTTTCAGTGCTATGATGCGGCCTGAATCCTGACTGAAACTTTTCATAGATGTAATTTTCTTGCAAGAAAGAGCCCAGTTGGGCGGACACAACTTTTTCTAGTATTTTAGACATAAAAGGAAGATTTGAAATGGGTCTATAATTTACTAGATTATGTGGGTCTAATTGTGGTTTCTTAATGAGAGGGTTTATAACTGCCAGTTTAAATGTTCTTGGAACATGACCTAAAGATAAAGATGAGTTAATAATATTGAGGAGAGGCTCTTCCACTATAGGTAACACTTCTTTTAGTAGTTTGGTTGGTATAGGATCTAATAAACATGTTGTTGTTTTAGATGAAGTGATAAGTTTATTTAACTCTTTTTGTTCTATAGTTGTAAAGCACTGTAATTGTTCTTGCGGGGTGATAATTGAGGCTGAATTATAAGGCGTGATTGAGGATTGAACGTTTACAATTGTGGTTCTGATGTTTTCTATTTTCTTAGTGAAGAACTTCATGAAATCATTACTACTAAACTGTAACGGAATATTTTGTTCAGGTGACATCTGTTTATTTGTTAGTCTAGCCACGGTGTTAAATAAAAACCTAGGATTGTTTTGGTTGTTTTCTATTAGTTTGCGGAGGTGCTCAGCCCTGGCCGCTTTTAGGGCCTTTTTATAACGTGACATACTGTCTTTCCACGCGATTCTAAAGACCTCTAAATTGGTTTTCCATTTACGCTCTAAATTACGGGTTTCTCTCTTTAGAACATGCGTAGTATTGTTGTACCATGGTGCTTTACTTTTCTCTCTGACCTTTTTTAATCTAATGGGTGCAACAATATCCAATTTTCCAGAGAGAATGGTGCTCATAGTGCTAGTTAATTCCTCTAGTTCATATGTTTGTTTGGGTTCACTGAGCAGCTTAGACAGATCAGATAAGCAATTTGAAAAATTATCTATGGTGGATGGAAGGATTGTTCTGCCTGATCGATAACGCGGCGCAGCATGATATATTACAGGGGTACGTAATATGCAAGTTACCTTGCAAGGTCAGTGACATCATCACTTTGTGGAATGATATCTATATCGGTTGGATCGTTCCATGTGATATAATTAAATCGAGTGTATGATTAAAACCATGAGTTGGTCCGGTAATTTTTTGCTTGACCCCAAAGGAGTTTAATAAATCTGTAAACGCAGCACCTAACGCATAATTTGGATTGTCTACGTGTATGTTAAAATCTCCAACAATTAATGCTTTATTGACATTGACTAATAGGTCTGAGAGAAAATCTGCAAACTCTTTTAGGAAGTCAGCGTAAGGCCCAGGCGGTCTATATACGGTAGCCAAGGCTAGAGATAATAGGGATGTTTTTCTAACATCTAAGAGTGTAACATTTAGTACAAGTACTTCAAACGAAATAAACTTGTAACCTGTTTTCTGAGTAACATTGAGAATATTGTTGCAACACCACCGCCACGACCAATCAGACGGGGCTCATGCTTATAACAGTATCCTGATGGAGTAGACTCATTTAGACCGAAATAATCATTTGGTTTAAGCCAGGTTTCAGTAAGGCAAAGTACATCGAAGCTATTATCTGTGACTATTTCATTTACAATAACTGCCTTAGGTGTGAGTGATCTAATGTTTAGAAGACCTAGCTTTAGAAATTGTTTTTGTTTACTAATAGCAACATTTTCTGTTTTAATAACAATTAGATTTTTCCTAGATCCTGCAGTAGATTTATTATTTGATCTCACTAAACGAGGAATAGACACAGTTTCTATGCAATGTTCTACACTAGTATTTATATCAGTTAAATTGGTGCAGCAGAGACTGTGATTTGGACTTTTGGTTACTAGTCAAAAGGTATTTAATATTTTGGAGATGTTATCTGACAGAAGATCCGCTCAGAATCTGCTTGGGTGTAAGCCATCAGCACGGAAAAGCATAGGACGCTCCCAAAACAGATTCCAATTATTTACAACCTCATTGCACCATGACATTAACCATTCATTTAGCGCGAATAATCTACTAAACTATGTGTGAATGATACTTTAGATGTTTTATCATGTTTTGTGACATTTTAGATCTCAATCTTATACATCAAACATATTAATTTGTGCTTTTAAGTTTGAACTTTCTTTTTAATAATGGATTCACTGCTAAACTGATCTGATCTAAAATGAGAGCGTGAAGTGTGTGTCATTGTTTCTACAGGTTGAGTCATTGTGATCTTACAGATAAAGGTTTTGCTGCTCTGACTTCAGCTCTGAGATCAAACCCTGAACACCTGAGAGAACTGGGTCTTTCATGGAATAAAATAGGAAAATCAGTGAATCTGCTGTCTGATGTACTACAGAATCCTCACTGTAAACTGGAGAAACTGTGGTAAGATCATATTTGACTCACACATGAATCACAATGTAAAGTATATTTGAAGTGTTCAGCCTCTTTCTGCTGCTGTGAGTTCAGATTATTGAGCTGTAAATGATTGTACACATGAGCTGATCCTCAATAACATGAAACTGCAGGACTGAGAGTCACACTGAAAACACACTTTCACACACAATCAACATTTCAGTCTCTTGACTTTAAACAGACTCGAGGTCAACACAGTCAGAACTAAGAAATTAAGAACATGCTGGATTCATTCTTACTGTTAATTATGATCTTTCTGCATTGACACTTTCTAAAGTATTGTTTTTAATTTTGTGAAATGAAAAACACACACACTCACACACACTAATTGACACTCCATGCATATTACATAGTACAGATCTAAGTAACAGTTAAACTAACCTGTTGTGAATAGTGTCATGTATTAAAGCAGACTGAACACAAGACTGAATTTTAATATAGTGCAAATAAGAGATTATTTTTCTTGATTGAATGATACTTTAGATGTTTTATGATCATGTTTTGTGACATTTTAGATCTCAATCTAATGATCCATCAAACATATTAAACTGAACTGAGAGTGAAGTGTGTGTCATTGTTCTCTACAGGTTGGATAATTGTGGCGTCACAGATGAAGGTTTTGCTGCTCTGACTTCAGCTCTGAGATCAAACCCTGAACACCTGAGAGAACTGGGTCTTTCATGGAATAAAATAGGAAAATCAGTGAATCTGCTGTCTGATGTACTACAGAATCCTCACTGTAAACTGGAGAGATTAGAGTAAGATCATATTTGACTCTCACACATGAATCACAATGTAAAGTATATTTGAAGTGTTCAGCCTCTTTCTGCTGCTGTGAGTTAGGGCTGCACGATTATGACAAAAATCATATTTGTCGATTATTCCCTTGAAATTGTAATTGCGATTATTAATTAATCTATTAATCTATCTACATATTATAATACATATTTACACAAAAATTGTTAACACACACACTACTGTCCCCCTTTACTTAACATACACATACATTGTAAGAATGACTAATAGTGAAGACTACTAATAAATAAACATTACGCCCGTTTTACACATACTCCGTGTGCAGTGCGTGTGCGGTGCGTGTTGCAGTGCGTATGCAGTGCAGGAGCAGCATGCGCAATAGTGCTTTCACATATGCTGCGTTTGCAGTGCGTAACTGATCCGCTGCTGTAGGCTATACCACAAATACATACTCACAATTTGTATTTCAAATCCAGAAGTTATCAGCAACTTTTATTTAAAAAAAGTTTTTTTGTCAGCATTGCGATTCTCTTTGTACACATATACACTCTTTAATAGATGTATTCACATTTAAACACAATTTAAACAGCATATTATTAAATGCATTACTTCTATATAATTATATATTAAGTTGCTCAAGCAATTGGTAAAATATTTTACCATGTAGTTATATTAAAATCGCATAGCCTACATTTTAAATTAAAACTTAAAACTGACAAAAACAGCAGACTCATACCCTTTGCTTGCATAATTTAAATCTTTATACAATAAATCTTGCATGTCACAAAGAACTTGTTTTTCCACCTCCACGAATGAGACGAGTGTTGTTCATTATTGTTGTTGTTTAAAACCAAGGGCCAAGATGGCGGCTGTCACAGCGAGCTGTGAAACGCTGCTGCAGATTAACACCAAATATCTGGTATTACAGATGTCTGCAGGTCTGTTTCTTACCAGATTTACTGCAGTTATAATACTATCGTTGTTTCATTTGCTCCAGTACCGAAAAGTGCGGGTCAACCGCTTTGTTTGGACAACTCACAAACGCCAACACGGGCACTCTTTAACAACTAAAGATCAACAACTCAAATCCGGCATGGAGCCTTTACTATACCAGCTGAACTGGGTTCTTTGCTGTGTCGTTGCTGTGTCGTGCCTGTTTGGCATAATAAGCGCCTTAAATGTTGTTCAAGTCCCTAGCTATTTTACTTGTCTCGAGAGAGTGACTGAGCCTGAGTGGGGATGTCCGGCTTCGCGACGTGGACGCGGCGGAGAGACGGACGCGACCTTCTCACCCACCCGGAGCGGCGGTTTGTGGTATGCGCCCAATGCCCAGCGCGGAGGAGCCGTGTGTGGAGAGCAGCCCTGGTTTTTGTCTGGCCGGCCTCATGTACCAAGTTTGCAGTGCTCTACCTTGTGTATGCGACCGGAGGATCATACAGGTTTTACCTCTCGTCTTAACATCGTTCCCCAGTTCGAACGGACAACCATTTCGACCCGCGCTATCATCTTCCACCAGTGGGTAAATGACTTTAAGTTTAAACCTATGGGCACGAGAGACGCTACTGTAGATAAGCGCCAAAAGTCCTCATTAAGACTCTTACTCTCTGTTCTTTTATTTATCGGAAATATTGAATTTAATCCTGGTCCGGGCAAAAATGCCTTTATGTCCGCTTTTCTATATTTCCTGGGATTTTATACTCATGTTTTAAATAACATTCTGGGCATGGGTTTACATGCAGGTGTCCCACACATGGATTCTCAACCGCAGTGCTTTCAACAACCAGGCACATCGGTTACACCTCAGTTGCTATTTAATTCTCCTCTTGTTACACCTCAGTTGCTACTTAATTCTTCTCCTGTTATCCCAGGCTTTAATTCTAAACCTGTTAGAGCACAAAAAAGACCATTGTGTCTAAAGAAAAATCCAGTTACTTTATGCCAACTTGGTAGAATTAGAGGTTTCAAAGTTTGCCATCTAAATATGAGAAGCCTTGTTCCCAAACTGGATGAATTTAAAATCATGCTTACTCAATCAAAGGCTCATGTTATGGCAATATCTGAATCATGGCTGACTCCTGTTATATCTGATTCATTTCTTGCGATTGAAAACTATTTATTATATCGCAATGACAGGACTGATAGAACTGGTGGTGGTGTTGCTCTTTATGTAAATAAAAAATATGCACATTCTATAGTAAAACTATCAACAGTATCAGAGTCACTTCAATTGGTTATTCATTTTACTAATCAACTTTCAGTTACTATTATTGTCACATACAAGCCTCCAAATGTCAGTCCAACTGCATATTTATTGCAGTTCTCGGACTTAATAAAATCGGTTAAAACTAAGGAGCTTGTTATTCTTGGTGACATAAATTTAAATTGGATTGATAATTCATCTAAACTTCTGAAAACAACTGCCATAAAATATGGTCTTCATCAATTAATTAAAGATCCCACCAGATTTGGTAAAACACGAAATTCTATTTTGGACCTTATTTTCACTAATCAACCCTCCAAGTATGGCATATCAGGAGTGATAAATACAGCAGTTTCAGATCATTCACTCATATATGTCATTAGGAAATGTTTTAAACAGCCAAAATGTCATAAAAATAATTACATTAAAAAAGTCCCAAATTCAAAATTGTCTCAGTTTAATGCTGAATTTGCTGATACTGATTGGAGTAACGAGATGTTTCTGCAAAATCCCGATCATGTTCTGTCAAATTTCCATAGGAGAGTGGAGATAATACGTCAAAAATATACAACTACCTGTAAAGTACATATTAAACAAAATACAGTACCTTGGGTAACTTCTGATATTTTACAGCTCCTAAAAAAGAAGGCCTCTTGCTTGAAAGCCTACAGATTATTAAAAACACCTGAAGCTAAGCTTATTTTCACACAGTTTAGAAATAAGTGTAAATTTGAATTATACAAAGCAAAACAGTCTTATTATGAAAATCAAATTAATCGAACAGTTTCCAACCCAAGAACATTATGGCGAACATTGAAATCTATAACTGGTGAAAATAAAATTAAAATTAATAATAGTTTGCAATTATCCATAAATGGTACTCTTCTTACTGATCATGATAAAATTGCTAATTCTTTTAATGAATATTTTATTGCATCTGTACAAGAATTATCTTCTAAATTTACTATTCCTCTGTTTCTCACATCAGTACCAGCATTATCTCAGCAATTCTCTTTTTCTGAAATTGTACAAAATGATATAACTAATATTTTGTGTTCTCTGAATGCTTCTCATGCTTGTGATACAAATAATTTAAACATGACTTTTCTTAAAACTCATGCCAATACTCTCATACCACTCTTTCATCATTTAGTTAATTTGTGTATTAGACAATCAGTATTTCCTGCCTTGTGGAAAACGGCCCAGATCACCCCGATGTTTAAGTCTGATGATCCAACTAATATTTCCAACTACCGTCCAATTGCAATTCTTCCAACCATTTCCAAGTTGCTTGAAAAAATATTGTATAATCAACTAATTAACCACCTTGAAAATAATAACCTGCTCAGTGATTGCCAGCATGGCTTTCGACCCTTGCGGTCAACTATGTCGGCTTTGTTGCTTCTCACTGAGCAAATACGTGCGTCTTTAAACAAGGGTCAGATTACTGGAGTTATATACATAGATTTTCAGAAAGCTTTCGATACAGTCAATCATCAAATTCTGTTAAACAAACTTCTTTCTTTTCATTTGTCATTTTCCGCAATAGATATGTTTACATCATATTTAAGTGACAGATCTCAGACTGTAAGAATCGGCTCAGTAACATCACAGCCACGAGTGTGTTCTATGGGAGTTCCACAGGGCAGTATTTTAGGTCCTTTACTTTTCCTTATGTATGTTAATGATCTTCCTTGTGTCTTGAATTTTTCTAGTTCTTTGCTATATGCTGATGACACTGTTATTTTTCTTTCTGGTTCTAATATCGACACAATCAATTACAGACTTAACATAGATCTGCAGCATTTACATAACTGGCTGCAAGATAATCATTTAACACTTAATGTCAAGAAAACACAATGCATGTATTTCTATTCATCTAGGAGACAGCTATCCATATCCAATCCTATCACTTTTTCTAATCAAACGCTTTCAATTGTATCAACATATAAGTATTTGGGAGTCTATCTTGACTCACATCTTACTTATCAAGAACATGTTCAAACCCTAACCAGAAAGTTAAACCAAAAGTTATATGTTTATAGCAAAATTAGACCATATTTGTTGCTTTCTGTTTCAAAAACCTATTTTCATGCCATCATTCTGTCCACTTTGTCGTATTGTTTACCTGTTTGGTCACTAACAACAAATGAGATTATTGAACCAGTAATAAGAATTTATAATAGAGCTCATAAGATCCATGTCAGGCTTCCAGGCTGGACTCACCACTGTACTGCACTATCTTTGTGTAATGCCTTGACATTTCAGAACTATAAAACAAGCCATGGGATAAACTTGTTTTATCAAATCTCAAATGGACACACTGGAAATGCTCTAACCGAATTGGTTCCGAAACTTAGCTCAAGGTCTGAGCGCACTACGAGATCTTTTACAAATGGACTTTTGCCTTTACCGGCTTTTAAAAACTGTTATGGACAGAGATCTTTTTTTCATGTGCTCACTAAAACCTGGAATGAGATCCCACAGCACATCAGAACTATCACATCAAGAAGACTATTTAAAATAACATTTGCTCGCCATTTAATGGACAGGTATAGCTGTGACCATTGAGACGGCTCTATAGCCCCTCCTGTTGCCCAATATCTTGGTTTGTGTGTCTGTTGTTGTCTCTAGCTGTCTAGTGTGTGAACTTTGTTGTGTATGTGGTTTTTATGTTCTGCAGAGCAGGAACCTGCTGAAAATCAGTTTTATACTGAGCCAGGCCCGATTGTCTTTAATCTTTTCCTGTTTTAAAAATATAAATAAATAAATAAATAAATTATGTCGCCTTGTTGAAGTAAATTGTATTTTCCATTGATTTACCCTGGTCTTAACGTCTCAGCATTGCGATTCTCTTTGTACATACACTCTTTAATAGACGTATGCATGTTTAAACACAATTTAAACAACGTCAGCCTATTATTCAATGCATTACTTCTACTTATATTAAGTTGCTCAAGCAAGTGGTAATATTTAACCATGTAGCCTACATATTAAATCGCAAACATTTTAAATTAAAACTTAAAATTGACAAAAACAGCCGACTCGCATGCCTTTTCTTTTTCATTTAAATTTTAATACAATAAATCTTGCATGTCACAAAGAACTTGTTTTTCCACCTCCACGAATGAGACAAGTGTTGTTTATGTCACCTTGTTGAGGTAAATTGTAGCTTTCCTTGCTTTACCCCGGTCTTAAAGTGAAAAAAAGTAGTATTTAATTAAATACATTTATGGTGAGATTTCTACATTTTATTTCATTAATCACATTTATGGTGAAATTTCTACATTTTCAGGTCAATCTGTGTTCATTTTGACCACGAAACATGCGCTGTCACTTTAATTCAGCGTTTGCAGCACAGCAGAAATAGACTCGGTGCGGAAACGATCTCTGCGCTGCTGTATACGCACTGCAACTGGAACGGATCGAAGGACTGCAACCGCGTGCAGTGTGAAAGCTCTAACCTGTTAACATGGGTACGGAAAAAAATATGCACCGCATACGCACTGCAAACGGAGTATGTGTGAAACGGGCATAGGCCTATGCTAAAGCTATTAAATAGCAGTCCCAATAGTAGTTTTTGTTAATACAATGTTGATATGAGCCACCACAGTCATTTAATAATATAAAAAATAACACAAAGTGAAAATAAAGTGGCATTTTGGGGTTAATATGGAAACAACATTTACCATGGTGAATACACATTACTAACAAGAACTGTTAATGAAACATGGAAACTGCTCCTGGTAAATAGAATGGAAATCATATCTGCATGCAAATCCTTCTCAGATAACACCCGATGTACCAGTGACGTGATTTATTGGTATTTTACTTTTATTTCAATGTATTATAATTTACAATGTAACAACTTTGCATGCTCATAGTTTCTTTTGCACTTAATATACAGTGAAGCGATACACAGTGCGCGCCGCCGCATTTGCGCGTGCAATTGAAGAGTGCGCGCATCGAGCACAGTAGCCTATAATGGCTGACAGGACAGGAACGTCCGTTTTCCTGAGGTGAAATAATTTTTATTTCAGCGTACACTTGCGTCACTGCCTGGTAGTTCCTATTGTGCTGGGTTTTCTGAAGTAGTTGTGATTCGCCTCTCATAATTAACATGCTTTAAACACGCACGCAGAGTGGATTTTCTTTTGTAATCATGACTTTGAACGATTATGTAATCACGGCATCCATAATCGTAATCGCAATTAGACATTCGATTAATTGTGCAGCCCTACTTATTGAGCTGTAAATGATTGAACACATGTTTTACATAAATCAATGACACGTTTGGTGATGTGAGCTGCGTTACACGCGAGACATAGAGTCTTGGTGGCTACAAAGAAATCTGTTTATTTTGGTCATGGCTTGTCTTGAAAAACGAAGACAATTTGACAGTTGTTGTGGGGTAGACTAGTATGGTGCTGGTGGATATTGAGCAGACATAAGTCGTCCATTCAGAGACAAAGTACACTTTAATGGATTGAGGCTTGTAGAGGCATTTACAGTTTTAGAATGAACAGTAGAAGACGACTATGTTCTTGCCATTATGTGGAAAAAAACCTGTGGAAAAATCATTGGGAAACAACAGGTAGACCTGTACCAACTATACCTGATGAGATTGGCACAGAAGGCAGACAAGGTTTGCATGGATAAAACCCATCCACTTTCAGTGGAGTTTAAGCCTCTCCCTTCAGGTCGTAGATATAGATACCCCAAAGTTAGAACCAATCGAGCAAAAAACTCATTTATTCCCATGGCAATAACCCAATCAAATAAGGTGTGGGGAGGGGTATGATTTTAGAATATATGTGAAGTAATGTGAAGTAGTTTTTATTTATTTATGATATTGTGCATGTGGATAATGTTTATGTTGTGGATTATGTGTCAATATGTCTGTACTGTACAACAAATTGCCTCTCTGAGGACATTAAAGTTTTCTAAGTCTAAGTAAGTCTAAGTCTAAGTCTATGTTGTGTCATGTGGTGGGGGATGTACCAAGACTCTTCTGCTTGGTCCACTTGGTCAGGAGGTATCACTTGTGTATATCCGGCATCCTTCAACTTGTTCATCTCCACATGGTAGGTTGCTGCTTGTGCTGGATCCTTGGCTAATCGCCTCACTGTTCCTCGGAGACAAGGCAGAGTGGTTTCTGGGGAGGCTCGCAGGAGAGGCATTTTTTTAACTCTTAAAGGGGAACTTGGCAACTATTTCAACTTAATAAATCCGTTTACAAATGATTTGGATGGTTAAATAACCTGTTCTGGTGAGAATGGTAACTTTCCCCGCACCCCCCAGCGTTCCCCGGCGGAAAACGTCTCAGGTTACGTATGTAACCCTGGTTCCCTGAGAGGGAACGAGACGCTGCGTCGAGACGCGGTGGGAACGCCCTGCGTGATTGCGTCGTGAAGCACGTGTATAATCAGTCCAATGGAAAGACGAGACGTCATTCGTGACGTCACCAACCAGGAAGCTATAAATCACCCATGAGATCAGACCGCGCTAGCTTCTGATAAGCCTGAAGCAAGTCGATCAGGGCAATCAGGAAGTATGGCAAGGCGACGCAGCGTCTCGTTCCCTCTCAGGGAACCAGGGTTACATACGTAACCTGAGACGTTCCCTTTCAAGGGAACTCGAGCTGCGTCGAGACGCGGTGGGAACCCCATACCCACTATGCCATAATGACGATGTGCCTGTTCTGTATGAAGTACCATGCGCATACTAAGAAGCAAGCAACCTGACCCCAGGAGTGGAGAGGTCCAAATCATAAAATCTCACAAATGTATGCGGAGAAGACCATCCTGCCGCATTACAAATGTCAAAAAGGGAAACTCCCGAAATTAAAGCCGTAGAGGCAGCCATACTCCTCGTAGAATGGGCCCGAACAGTCAAAGGTGAAGGCTGTCCGGCCGCTTCATATGCAAGTGAGATCGCCTCAACTATCCACTTGCTCATTATCTGTTTAGATGTAGGGCACCCTTTCTTAGGTGCTCCAAAGCAGACAAATAATTGTTCAGATTTACGCCACAGGGCAGCTCTGTGGACGTAAGCATCCAACGCCCGCACAGGGCATAACAGATTCAGGTTTTCCTGGTCTGGGGTATTAAATGGTGGAGGATAAAAGGCCTGCAGCACTATTGGGCCCCCAACATTAGTAGGGACCTTAGGTATGTAACCCAGTCTAGGGTGAAGAAATGCCTTTACCATACCAGGTGCAAATTCCAAACATGATGGAGCCACCGACAAAGCTTGTAAATCTCCAATTCTCTTGATAGAGGAAATAGCAAGAAGAAATAAAGTTTTTAGAGTGAGGAACTTTTCTGAAACCTCTTCAATGGGTTCGAAGGGAGCCAAAGCCAGACCCTCAAGTACAATGGCCAAATCCCATGCCGGTGCTCTAGAGTGCAATGCAGGTCTCAACCTCAAAGTACCACGGAGAAAACGAATAATTAGAGGATCTCTCCCAACTGAAGTGCCCGCCAGAGGGGTGTGATAAGCAGATATAGCAGCAACGTACACCTTTAAGGTGGAAGGAGATAATCCAGCAGAGAAACGGTCTTGTAGAAATTTGAGAACTGTACCAACAGGGCAGTTAACAGGATTCAAATTACGATCTCCACACCAGGTAGAAAATAATTTCCATTTCAAAGCATAAAGTTTCCTCGTGGAGGGAGCTCTGGATTGAAGGATGGTCTCAACGACCTCAGTCGAGAGACCGGATTCTATGAGCTGGGCCCCCTCAGAGGCCAAGCCCACAACTTCCACAACTCTGGGTGAGGGTGAAATATCGTGCCCCCTGCTTGGGACAGAAAGTCCCTCCTGACGGGAATCTCCATCGGAGAGCCGTCCAGAAGTGATACTAGGTCCGAGAACCAAACTCGTGTCGGCCAGGACGGGGCTATTAACAGTAGATGAGCCCCTACCCGGCGAACCCTCTCCAGAACTCCCGGGAGCATCGATACGGGGGGAAAACCGTACAGGTGTAGCCTCGGCCACACCTGCACCATTGCATCCAGTCCGAGAGGAGCTGGATGTGTGAGAGAGAACCAAAGCGGACAATGGGTCGAATCTGCAGATGCGAAAAGGTCTACTCGAGCTCGACCATATTTCTTCCATAGGAGCTCCACCACCTCGGGGTGAAGCCTCCACTCCCCGGGCCTCAGCCCCTGCCTTGACAGGATATCTGCTCCTACATTCAGATGCCCTGGAATATATACTGCCCTCAGTGACAGTAATTTCCCCTGGGCCCATAGGAGGATCTGATGAGCCAGATTGCATAATAGTCGAGACCTCAGACCCCCCTGATGGTTGATGTACGAAACCACCGATGTGTTGTCCGTGCGGACCAACACATGATGGCCTCTCAGGTCTGGCAGGAAGTATTTGAGAGCATGAAATACGGCCATCAATTCTAACCGATTTATATGCCAAGACAGTTGATGGTCCTGCCAAAGACCTGACACAGAGAGACCGCTCATGACTGCGCCCCACCCCGTGAGGGAAGCGTCTGTCGAAAGCGTTACGCGTCGACAAGAAGCCCCCAACACTGGGCCCTGGGCGAGGAACCAAGGTTTCTTCCACATGACCAAAGCACGAAGGCATCGCCGCGTGACCTTGATCATGCGAAACGGATTTCCCCTCGGAGAAAACCCCTTGGTCCTGAGCCACCACTGCAGAGGTCTCATGTACAGAAGGCCAAAAGTAATTACGTTGGACGCCGCTGCCATGAGCCCCAACAGTTTCTGAAACTGTTTTACAGTGAGTGACTGGCCTAGTTTTATTCCTTTTACGGCTGTGAGAATCGCTGATATTCGTGCAGGAGACAGACGTGCCTGCATTGTTGTTGAATCCCAAATTACGCCTAGAAAAGGAGCACACTCTTTTTGGCGTTGAGCCGCAACCCCAACTTTTCTATATGAGACAGAACGACATCTCGATGCCGGACTGCCATCTGCTCTGACTGAGCTAGAATCAACCAATCGTCTAGATAGTTTAGTATGCGAATGCCCTGGAGTCTTAGAGGAGCCAAAGCTGCATCCACACATTTTGTAAAGGTGCGGGGTGATAAACCTAGGCCGAAGGGAAGAACCCGATACTGGTATGCTTCGCCCCCGAAAGCAAACCTCAGGAACTTCCTGTGATGAGGATGAATAGATACATGGAAGTATGCGTCCTTCAAGTCTATTGTGACAAACCAGTCCTCGGACTGAATCTGTGATACAATCTTTTTGAGTGTAAGCATCTTGAACTTGAGTTTCTGAACTCTGCGGTTTAACTGCCGCAGATCTAGAATAGGACGCAACCCCCCATCCTTCTTTGGAACAATGAAATAACGGCTGTAAAACCCTGACTCTCTGCTGGGAGTAGGGCTGCACGATAATGGCTAAAATGATAATCACGATTATTTTGCTCAAAATTATAATCGCGATAATTATTCACGATTATTCTCATTTGAGAATCTACATAGAAAGAGAAGAGTCAGTTAACGGTTTTGCACAAGTATTTGCGCAAAATCCAAGCAGATTTGGTTTACACGAATTTCCCCAGCAAAGTGAGTAACGTTAAACATAATAACATGCCAAATTGGCCAGTGATTTGACAGAGATACCCGCCAAAGTTCATTTTTAGCCGCATTTGGCGGGTGTTAATTTCAAACCATCAGACTTCATTTAACCAACTGCTACAACTTCCTCAGACAGCAAGTCAATACAAATGGCATGATTTAACGTTAAAGCGTTTTGTGATGCGTCTTCAAATTAGATCTTCTAAGCGACACATTTCGGTTGAAAATGAGACAAAGTAAAGATCCAGATCGCTCAGCAAATTCGTACTGCAGAGAAAAATAGTCTAACGTTAACTTACTTGTTGATACACACTGAAAACGGGCAGTGGCTGTCGTTTTCAACTGATTCACGACACATCTTGAAAACTGGTAAAAACTTAAACTTCAAAAAATAGAACAGTGAAACTCATTTAGAAACAGATTTAGTCACACAAACAGCACAAGTGGCTTGTGAAGAAACAGACTGGCTGTATAACAATTTCAAGCAAACAGAATATCGCTGTGGAGATCAGTGCTTTTCCCGCAGTGTAGAGCGTGCGCGCTGGGTTGCCAGATTGCACCGACTAAGTAAAACACGAGGGCATAAAATGTAAAAGAAAAGCTCTGTTTGGATAATTCGGGAGATTTAAGCTATTCAGATCTGGCGACCACAAACATCAGTGCTAGTGGGGACTTGTTTACAATGCAAGATAATGCAAATGTATAATAAAAAAGCGTTTTCAGGATAAAAAACGAGCGGGCAAATATCGCGACGATTTTTAAAAATTAATCGAGAGAGGCAGATATCGTTATCGCGATTAAAATACGATTAATCGTGCAGCCCTAGCTGGGAGGAGAAACCCTTTCTATAGCTCCTTTTCGAAGAAGCGTCAGTACTTCCTGCTCCATAACCAGAGCCTGCTCGGAGTCCACCACCGTGGGCAGAACCCCTTGAAATCTGGGCGGACGAGAACCGAACTGAATTCTGTAACCCTTTTCCACTATATGCAGGACCCATTGAGAAATATTTGGTAGAAGTTTCCACGCTACCAGAAATTCTGCTAAGGGAACCAGTCTCTCGAGACTGGTCTCTGGATTTAGTTGAACAGACATTTCGGTGCCCTGAAGCGGCGAACCGGCAGGGAACAACCGAACTGACCATTCTACGACCCACCTCGGAGGATCGTACGGGGACGCTGACACCTCGGTGCCCTGAAACGGCGAACCGTAAGGGAACAACCGATGTGGCAGCGCTGCGACTCTCCTCAGAGAGCCGCCCCCCAGCGGGCGCAGAGGAACGATTCCTCGAAACCGTTCCTCCCCTGAGGGGACCACCCTCAACATATTGACACCACTGGTGTCAGGACTTCTTCTTGTCCCAAGCCTTTCTAGAGAGGACAGTCCTCAGATCTTGTCTACCTCTAACCGGTTTAAACTGCGCCCGCCCCCTGGACTCCCCAGACTGTGGAGGAGCCCGAGAGGCTACGCTCTGTTTTTGTTGCACTCTGTGCTGTGCGGAGCTCGTAGACGGCCGAGACTGCTCGGATTTAACATTACGCCCAGCAGTCTCTGGGACACTGGATCGGCGAGGAAGAAACTTCTGGCACCTCGGGGAGCGCGAACCGAACCGTCCTCCTCAAAGAACGCCCGGCGAGAGCGGAGTGTCCGCAAGGACAGCTTTACGCAATGCTCACAGTCAGCTCCCTCGAGAACTGACTGGGCATGCTCCACTCCCAAACAAAACACACAAAGCAGATGTGTGTCCCCACCCGTGATGTAACGAGGGCAGGGAACAACACAACGCCTGAATTCTTGCTTATTCGCCATAGTAATGATATATATATTGAGCTTGACAGACAACAATAAATATGACAGGGACAGATATACAGAGAGCACTTGCTGAAGGCACAGAAGCTAGCGCGGTCTGATCTCATGGGTGATTTATAGCTTCCTGGTCGGTGACGTCACGAATGACGTCTCGTCTTTCCATTGGACTGATTATACACGTGCTTCACGACGCAATCACGCAGGGCATTCCCACCGCGTCTCGACGCAGCTCGAGTTCCCTTGAAAGGGAACCAACCTTGCAACATGTGGACTAACGTCCCAGGAAGTTGGAAATTGGAAGTCTTGTGAGAAGCTAGAACGAGCGATAAACACAAACTGCTTTACGGCAATTCAATACAACACACACGCCATATGATACTTTGTATGATGTATTACCCACCTTGGTAGACATAGCTCCACATGATAAAGTTGGCCGGCTCCCATAATAACAAATGCACATGAGCAGTGGTAGAAAGGGGGAGGAGGGTGCTGCAAGTGAGATTTTTTTTTTAACCACAGTATTGTGAAATATACGGCCCACAGCTGTAGGGAGAGCTTGTTAAGAAAACACGCAACAACAAAAGGGAAAATCAGCGAAGAAATGGCTAGAGTTGCCATGTTCCCCTTTAATAAGGGCATGGCGTATCTGGCTACTCCATCTACTGTAACTCTAGTATTCTTGGACTCGAGCAGTGAAATAGCATCTTGATCTTGCTTTGAGCGGGTAATGAGTTTCTCACTGCGGTAAGGGAGCACGTCTAGTTGCCACAATTTCTCAACTTGTCTGTACAGGTCAGTATATGAGCCTGAAGTAGCTGTGAAGAGGCACTGCTGGCTGGGAAGGTGATGCTTGATGTCTTGAGTGGGACCTTGCAGGGGTCCAACCTAGTCTGTCTTGTTGGCAGCAGGACCATTGGGTGGGCCTAGATGGACTGGCTCTACTGGGGTGATGAGGTGA
Source organism: Leucaspius delineatus (assembly GCA_023718395.1). Lineage (NCBI taxonomy): Eukaryota > Metazoa > Chordata > Actinopteri > Cypriniformes > Leuciscidae > Leucaspius > Leucaspius delineatus. The sequence goes on from CM043362.1 coordinate 8,655,275, forward strand.
GGGTAATCCGACCCTATAAGGAGGAGAGGTTGGATGGATTCAACATGTGGCAACTGTAGACCTTGTAAATTGCTGTATTTGCGTTGTAACTCAACTACTGGATAAGTATGCTTAGCTAATCCCAACGTCTCTGCTTTAAAGGCTTGACAAATCCTGAATGTGGTCTTGGGTTGGGACGTTGGCGACACTGTGAATGTCACTGAAGCACCTCGCAGCATGTGGAGGTCTTGTCTGACTGTTCGCAGTACAAGCTCTTAAGCTCTTCTGGTCGACCAGTCAATCCGAGCTGCTGTGCTGCTGAATGAAGGAGGATTGTGCGCTCGGACCCGTCATCCAAGAGGGCATAAGTCTCTAAGCAGTGGCTGCCATTTCTTAAGAGTACTTTACAGATCTTCCACAAGACACACCGGCTGTCAGTGGGCCGATCGAGATAGTGTCTCTGCAGTCGTATTCACCAAACAGCTCTCTGAAGGTCCAATCTTAGGCTTCTCAGCAAAGGATCGATCATTAACCTTGTGAAGGACGTATAAGTGTTGGCGATTACAAATCTTGCAGAGTGTCTTGAGGTTACATTGTGTGGCTTGATGGGCTCGCCCACAACGCCAACATCTCTTGTGTGATTGTATCCACTCTACTTTCTGATCTCTGTTTAGTCTCTGGAAACTAGCACACCCATTCAGGTAGTGGTTTTGAGCATTGCAATATGGGAAGAATGTCTTCCTGTCTCTGGGCATAGGGTCAGGAACTTTAACTGGCATGTCCCTGCTGTTTTTCTCCATGCCAAGGAAGATACTCGTGGCCTTAAATGGCTGTCTCGTGTCTCTCTGTTGTGCCCTCTTGCGAATGGTCACAGATTTACTTGCTAGAGGATAGAACCTGGTGCTGTTTCCTTGAACTTGCAGCTTGAACTCTAACCATGAAGAAAGATCCAGCAAAGTGGAGATAGGAACTTGCTGGGGATGGACAGACTGTCGAAAACTTGTCTGCAGATCATGTGGAATCTTCCACAACAGTCTTGATGCATGGGAACCGCACTCAAGCTCCACGTAGCGTTTATTCCCCAATTGTTGAAGCATACTCACTAGCGAGCGAACTTTCAATGTGAACATCCGGAAGGCTCTCACATCTCCTTGACTGACATTATGACCTCCCATAAGCTCTGCTTTTCGCTGAAGTGCCAACTGGTGGGGCTGTCCATACTGTTGGTTAAGCTCCTCCATAGTCTCTGAGAAGGGGAATAATAATTTGCAATATAAGTCTGCAATCAGCAGTGATTCCTCAAACTTCAGGTGATCGACAAGAATCTGGTACTTAACCCTCTGGGGTCTGAGGGGTTTTCTGGGCCCTGGAGGTGTTCTGACATGCTCTGACATTTGTGCTTTTTTCAGTTATTTATAAACATGTTGTAAATTAAAGATGTAAATTCACTCTATATAGCACAAACAGGGCTACCATAATATATGATAAACATGCATGTATATGTTTGAATTTTTAAGAGAATAATGTTTATGCGTGGTTATTAAAAAAAAATAAAAATGAAAGTTGCTGAAATAAGACCACAAAACTCTCACTAAATATGTGTCAACAAGACTTTTGACTAATGGATGTTGTCGCTTCGAGTTCAAAATGATGTGAAAATCATCCTGCCTAATCGTTCACATAAAACGATACATTGATTTAAATTGTGTAAGACAGGTTTTGCTTGGAAAGCCAATATGCGAGGGGGGCGTGAAGGAGGAGTGGTTTACACCTGAGAATACAATGTCCCACCCACTCTGAATAATGACTCTGTATAATGAGCCATTCATTCAGGTGTGACACTTCAGCCACAAGAATGAATGCAAGGACAAAAGATATATTTAGAAGAAGACTTATATTGACCATTTAAGATTTTGCTTACATCTATCTTGTAAATATGTTTTGCTATTTTATTAAAAAGGTTACAATTACAACAATTACAATTTCAACAATATTTCAAGTGTACTCTTTCTTTGTAAAAAAATGATTATAGGCCTACATTTTATCATATGTATTCATTAGTTTGAATATAGCCAACATTGGAACAGCTAACATCTTAGTTGATGACTTTATTTTTGACAAAAATAGTATTTTATATATATATACTTTTACAACATCTCGCGGCACGAATGTACCAATTCAACAAATAAATAAAACATCTCCAGTTAACTGGCAGAGCATTAATTTCATTAGTTTTTTAAACAAGAGACGTTCTAGTGCTGAAATGTGTTTTTTAAATCAAGTGATCAAAGTGCTCGTTGCTGTGATCAGTGGCGCGGATACAGTGTTTTCTCGTGTGGCTCGCGCACACGCTGCACTGTCTTCACTCGGACGTGTGCTTCAATCCGTTGCGGATACTCTCTATTTGTTCTGGTGAAATCACAAACATAATGCACACAAACATATCCCGGTTTTGATGAGGGAAAAAAAACTATACGAGAAAAAAAAACTATACGAGTGCGGATTCGAACTCAGAACCTCTGACACGCTTGGCGAAAATTCTACCACTGGACCATTAAGATACTTGAGCGGCAATATATTCTCGGCACTGACAACACAACCTTTATTAGGCTACATCTCATTAAACAACAAATGTAGCCTACTATTTAAATCGATTGCTGGACATCGTAATGTTATTGTATATCTGATTTAGCATTGTATTAGCAACCCCCACCCCACCTGTCCCACCCACTTTTTAAAACAAAGTTACGCCACTGGGTGTAAACACAATGATCTGATTAAACTTGTGTTTTCTTGAGCTGATATGGGGGCATTCACAGTGTTTGCATCGATTGCCTCAGTCATTTGCGTTTGAATAGCGCGCACTCTCCGTGGGCGGAGTCACATTAAAAAATAATTAGATGAGATGAGAACGACTGACATCTCGCTCTTTTCTTACAGATTACATGAACTGAGAATATTTGTTTTTTTATATAAATTACTTCATTTAAAAGAAGAGAATTCAAGCTTCATGCCTGTGTGTCTGTATGTCTGTTTGACTGATTATTCGCTGAGTTATTGTTCATTTTCGGACGCGTTTCAGAATGGACTTCACTGACAGAGAGAAAGCAGAACTCACATCGTTTATTTTTCTTTATTTGGCAAAAAGCACAACACTTTGTTTTTATTGTGAGTATACACAAAAATAATACACATTTAACAGAATCGATTGATGTATGAAACGTGTTTATAATATCAAAGTCAACAGAGCAAAATTAATCTCTTTTGAACTGATAAAAAAAAAAAGAGCTGGTATCGCCGGCGATACCGTCGACTCCAGGGGGTTAACCCTCTGGGGTCGGCAAATGCGCTGACGCGTTTTGCTCGATTTTTTTTTTTCACATAGCAGCAAAATAGACTTAAAATACTCCGTCATTTATGGTCATACATACATACAATGTGTCCGCTTACAATCGAAACAAAACATTGTGCTTTTGTAAAATAAAGAAAATAAACAGGCTGTGCTGTCTCTAAAATCTAAACTCAGCGAATACCAGTCACCCAAGCATGAGCAATATATCTTTATAATCATTTAAGTTTGTACTTTTAAATGATCTAATTCAAAACGAAAACAAATATTCTCTGTTTATGTAATCTGTATGAAAAGAGAGAGATGTCAGTCGTTCTCATTTCAGCTCATTACAGCTCATTATCTGCTAATGTGAACACGCCCACGGAGAGCAAGCGCTATTCAAACACAAATGATCTGAGGCAATCCATGCAAACCTGTGAACGCCCACATCAGGTCGATAAAACACATCAAGTTTAATCAGATTCATTACGTCGTCTTGCAACACTGTGGGGAATAATACTATTGTAATAATAATCCTGGAAAATTTACCTCAGAAGTGCTGGTTTAGTTTCATTTCGAGGAGCAACGGATCCAGCTGAGGATTGTGAATAGTAAGTTCTTAATTCTTAAGTGCTTTGTTCTAATCGCAATATATGGAATAGTGTCTGTAAACCGCAAAAAGACTGTTTAAATATGAATTGCGTTTCTGCGTGTGAATGAATGAACGGCACAAATGCGTGCTATTGTTTACAGGCACTTACATTAGTAAACGTGTTATTTTTCCATGAATCTACTAGTTAAGCTTTTACCAAATTATATTGCTATAGGATACTGAGATGAGTAAAAATCGACTGAAATATGTTGAAATAAAATGTCTTTGTATAAACAATGTATTAAACTGCAAATTAACATTTATATGTCTTAATATATCATAAAAAGGATATGTTACAGACGAAATATGAAAGACCACATTTCGTTGACTAGTTTTGGATATATTATAAAGTTTTTTTTTTCAGTTTTTACTGCCACATCAAATAAGCTTTTGTTCACCAATTTCTGCTCATATATTAAATATATAGTAGCCTATGTTTTGTCAAAAATAAATTCATCAACTAGATGTTATTATAGTGTTTGTTCCAATGTAGGCTATATTCAAACTAATGAATCCTTAACTTTGAAATACTTATGGTAAAATGTATACTTTTTAAAAAGAAAGATTGTTAATTGTAATTGTTGTTGATTTACATGTGAAAACTTTAATAAAATAGCAAACAGGTAAATTTACAAGGTAGATGTAAACAAATTCTTAATAGGTCAATATAAGCCTTTTCATAAAATTATTTATTATTGTTTTTTATTAGTGACACATTTGGGGAAAGGATATATTCCAAAACGTTCTGAAAATACAGTACGAGAATTAACTTTTTTATTAATTAAATAAACACGTATTGCCTTTCCAAACAAAAATGTAATACAAAATGTAAATCAATGTATTGTTTTATGTGAATGATTAGGCAGGATAATTTTCAGAACATTTTGAAGAATAAACTATAGGTGACAATATCCATTAGTCAAAAGTCTTGTGGACAAATATTAAGTGTGTTTTATGGCCTTATTTCAGAAACTTTCATTTACATTTTTTTAATAACCATGCATAAACATTATTCTCTCAAAAATACAAACATGTTGCTCACATATTATGGTAGCCCTGTTTGTGCTAAATAGTGTAATGACACCTTTACCATTAATATGTTTATAAGCAACTAAAACAAAAAAGCACAAATGTCAGGGCATGTCAAACCATCTCAAGGATACCAAAAACACCTTAGACCCCAGAGGGTTAAACCTCTTTGTTGCGTCCGCTGGCAGGATGTTCTCCAGAGCGATGAGCAGCTGTGAGAACTCTCTAGGATCTGGCTTAACGAAGTTCGGGATGGTGGGAGCTGGTCGCCTATGGGTACTCTCTTGATTGGGAGGAATACGTAATCTGTTTGAGCTGTAGCCACTTGAACTTCTGCTATCATCAACTCTGTTGTAAGATGTCTGTGGGAAAACCTGACGCTATGTGGGTCGGGCGTAATTCAGGCTGTGACGTCCTCTCCAGCTGCTGAAGCCTCTGTTCTAAGTCATGCAGGCGATCTTGTCTGAATGTCTTGTCTGCTGTGGTGTCAATTGGTCTCTGAGGTAGCTTGGATCTAGGCAGAGGGATGGGCCTGGCAATAGTAGTGATCTGCGGAGTATGAAGGAACAGGGGAAGATGTACTCTGTTGATGGCGACTTGAACGATCACTCACTGCAAGTAGGCTCAACTGTGCTTCAAGGGCCTCATTCCTCTCCTCCAGTTTCTTTATCTGCTCATAGGAATGACATCACACCTCCTCAGTCTCTTTCCGCAACTGCTGGAACTCTAATAAGACTTCTGATGACAGCTCAGGGAGGGGGGAAGTATGGGCTCGCTGTTGTTCGTTCTCTATACTGGGACTCCACTCTATCAGAGGCTGCCATGGCTGCATACTTGCTCTATACTGCTCCTCGCGTTTCTGAATCATCACTCATCTCAGGGGAAGAATCTAGTCTCTGTCTTGACTGTAGCCTCTGTTGATGATCAGTGAGCTCAAAGTCTGACAGGTAACTAAGTAACTGACGATGGGCTCAGGAAGGTCAGGGGCCGGTTTCACAAAGCTATTTTAGACTGGTCTATAGTGTTAGACTAGTCTAAAATTTGCTCATAGACTAGTCTAATGCAAGTTAGACTGTTTCACAAAAATAAAGACTGACATAATTTAGACCAAAAAAATTAGACACCTTACCCCCAGGCTAACTTAGGTTTAAGACTCTATGTTACCTTGGCAACCAGCAGTAACAATCAGTTACATTACAAACAGCCAAAAGAAAAGGGAAAATGGCTCATAATTTAAACATTTCTTCTTGTTACTACATTCCCAAGTAAAATGTCCTTGTAACTGTAGGGCCGTTACATAGTCAACGCGAGCAACGATCGACGCGCTCCCTTTCATAGTCCAACAGTAACGTTAGACGCAAGCGCAACAGGGGGTAACTAGTAGAGTCATAGTGGAGTCATAGCTCTGAACGCCCGTCTATTTCGCTTCAAACGCTCGCTTTATACGCGCGTCCTATTCTCCTTGGACGCGCGAATGGATTCAAAATGTTCAAGCGTCGAACTAGACGCGATAGACGCGAATTTGACGCTCTATTCGCGTTTGGTGTGAATGCTGCATAATAACAGGCTGCGATGCCAAGATTGCAATGCTGATGTGTGTGTGTGTGTGTGTGTGTGTGTGTGTGTGTGTCAGAGAGAGAGAGGCACGGGCGCGATCGAACAGTGGAAACATAAAAACATACTCCGTCATTTATACTCCTCCAACAAACACATATTTTCCGCTGGGGTAAACTGCACTGAGCGGTTGAATGCGCTTACTCGAGCCGCCATGTTTTTTGTTTTGAAAAGTGTCTTATTTTACCCGGAATGCATTGCAATGTAGTCCTACTTAAGATAGTCAGAGTCTTAAGTGCTTTGTGCAACGGTCTGATTTAGATGTCTATCTGAAGTCTGACTATCTACTATATCTAAGCCATAGTCAAAGTCTATCTTTGTGAAACTGGCCCCTGGTCTAGGATCTGGATCACTCTGATGCATCATTCTTATGACAGCTCCTGTATCCGGATCAAAGGACCATTTGTGGGGTAGACTAGTGTGGTGCTGGTGGATACTGAGCAGACATAAGTCGTCCGGTCAGAGATGAAGTACACTTTAATGGATTGAGGCTTGTAGAGGCATTTACAGTCGTAGAATTGGGTTGAGTGAACAATTGTAGTACAAGTAGTAGAGGGTGTGGCAGAGTAGTTTGGAGTGTAACGTAGTATGAGTGGTTCTAAACAAACAGAAAGTAATACTAAATTAGTAATGAACAGTAATAACAAGAATGAACTCAATCTATCAATTATACGTACATTATGTACATAATTATACACATAGTGATCTATTCAGACATGTAGGGACTAGATTACCACTCATGAAAAATGGCATCACGTTCTCTGACGTGAGCTCATGGGAATCGATACATATGGTTAAAATAATGTGAACAATCTCCCTTTCACAGTAAATAAGAACATACACACACCCAAAATGACTCAAAGGGACTCATAATTACAATATTATACATAAATATCAATATATAAATGTCTCTGTATGCTCTCACTAGCACCGTAGTTGGATGATGCAATAGACAATGCGTGTTGCATACATACGCGATATATTTGCATTATATACATTATAACTAATGCAAATACAATCAATCTTGCATTCAATTACAGCTCTTTAAAGATAATGAATAACATGAACAAATGCCGGGCAGTCTGGTTGAGGAGCGACCACTCCCTGAGAAGACAAAGGACCTTTCTGGAAATTAACATTTGAACCTACTCTTGTGCACCATTCGAGACACAAGTCTCATCTCAGAATCATCCTAATCTACATCTCTTTCCTTCTCTCTCATGCTTAGATCACCAAAATTCACCCAATAATCTATATGGTTTAATGTAAATAATTATCATACAGTATTACACATGTTTGGTATCATTTGGTATCATGTTTGGTGCTAGTGAACTAAATGTCTCAGTTCGACTGGTACAAAGGTCTCATTCCCAAAGAAGTAAAACAAAAGATAATAAAGTTTTTATGAGTTTAGAGATGACTTGCACACAAAGGAGGGTGGGTCTTCCAGGCAAATGGCCTCCTGCTCTCATAAAGGTGTAAACTTTGAATGCAAATTCCCATTGTTAGCAAATGTTTCCATGTTTCTGTCTTGGTCTGGGTATATAATTAATTGCAACAAGTGGCTCAAAGTTTAAAGATAATAGATACAAAACATCAAATGCTCTGGAATAAAGACAGAAGATGCAAACTTTGACATTAGGAAATACATGATGCAAATCGCCCTGATTTGTAGCTCTAATTGGCCCGTGATGCTGAGAGTTTATTTTCAGTAAAGAGTTAAAAAGAATAGTAAATTCATTCGCTCACATTTAATGATGCGCAGACATCATTAAATCCTTTTCATTTATGGAGTCAGATGAAATAACGAGGTAATACATATGAAAAAATGTATTTCATTTAATCAAATTACGTTGCCACAAGCAAAGATAGTAACGCGCAGAGACCTTCATCCGCTGACTGGAGGCCTCCGTGGGCTGATTAAGTCGGGCTTACAGTGCTTAAACCGATTGTGCTTATCACTATTATGAAATCACAAAGGCTGTGATTATGTTTTATGTGCAGCTTGTCAGTGACGTACGGCTCTGATCAGTAATAAACGCTGCTCCATCTGAAAGCACTGCGAGTTTGAGTCGCTTTTAATGTGCATTTGAAAAAGCAACACACACCAAACATCTTTCCAAACATGAGAAGCATTTATGAACCTCTTGCCCAACAAAAGGCGACATTTCATAAATCAAAGCGTTTCAATCTTTTTTTTATTCAGCTACAGATAGTATGATGCCCATAGGGATTTCCTGGAATGATGTGTGTTATTGTCCTTCTGAAGTGGGGCATATTTAGCGTGTGTGTGTGAGATGCTCTCTGGCTTTCAGATCAAGCAGCATTTACTACCGATCACAGAGCCGTACTTCACTAACAAACTGCGCATAAAATTATCGCAACTTTTACCAGATCGCGTGCGGTTTAATTTCGGTGGATCGTGCAGCCCTAATATCAAACTAATTATTAAACACTTCAGGTTTTGGCCTAAGATCAGAGGAAACTATTAGGTTTTGCAAAATTTGTCTCAGACGGCCAAATCGTGGCCTAAATCGCACTGTGTGCAGTCGGCTTAACAGTAAAACTAGCCTATGTTGTGAAAAGTCTCATTTATTAAAGCAGATTTTGCACAAGACTGAATTTTAAAAAGTGCAAATAAGAGATTATTTTTCCTGATTGAATGATACTTTAGATGTTTTATGATCATGTTTTGAGACATTTTAGATCTCAGTCTAATGATCCATCAAACATTAATTTGTGCTTTAAGTTTGAACTTTCTCTTTAATAATGGATTCACTGCTAAACTGATCTGATCTGAACTGAGAGAGTGAAGTGTGTGTCATTGTTCTCTACAGGTTGAGTTTTTGTGATCTCACAGATGAAGGTTGTGTTGCTCTGACTTCAGCTCTGAGATCAAACCCTGAACACCTGAGAGTACTGAATCTGTCTAAGAATAAAATAGGAAAATCAGTGAATCTGCTGTCTGATGTACTACAGAATCCTCACTGTAAACTGGAGATACTATGGTAAGATCATATTTGACTCTCACACATGAATCACAATGTAAAGTATATTTGAAGTGTTCAGCCTCTTTCTGCTGCTGTGAGTTCAGATTATTGAGCTGTAAATGATTGAACACATGAGCTGATCCTCAATAACATGAAACTGCAGGACTGAGAGTCACACTGAAATACACACTTTCACACACAATCAACATTTCAGTCTCTTGACTTTAAACAGACTCGAGCTCAACACAGTCAGAACTGAGAAATGAAGAACATGCTGGATTCATTCTTACTGTTAATTATGTTCATCTTTCTGTATTGACACTTTCTAAAATATTGTTTATAATTTTGTAAAGTCACACACACAAACGCACACACCATTTTATTATTTTATACATAGTACATACAGATCTAAGTAACAGCAAAACTAGCCTATGTAGTGAATAGTGTAATTTAAAAGATTATTTTCCTGATTAAATTATACTTTAGATGTTGTATGATAATGTTTTGTGACATTTTGTATCTCAATCTAATGATCCATTAAACATATTTGTTTGTGCTTTTACTGTGAACTTTCTCTTTAATAATGGATTCACTGCTAAACTGATCTGATCTGAACTGAGAGTGAAGTGTGTCTCATTGTTCTCTACAGGTTGAGATATTGTGATCTCACAGATGAAGGTTGTGCTGCTCTGACTTCAGCTCTGAGATCAAACCCTGAACACCTGAGACATCTGAGTCTGTCTGGGAATAAAATAGGAAAATCAGGAGTGAAGTTGCTCTCTGAACTGAAGGATGATCCACATTATAAACTGGAGACATTACAATACTGTAAGTATATTTTTCTTTCAAGCCTTTAAATTGATCCAGTTTCAGTGACAGGCCTCATATGTGTGTAACTGGAGAATATAAGATAATAATTCAGCTCCACTTTAGTCTCTGTAAACTGTTTTTAATAAGAGTTTAATTCTGTGATGTGAATATGATCTATGAATAGGCGAGGTCTATATGAATATTTTCATCTCTTACATGTTTACATGCACAACTTTTGTTTCAGTTGGAATTAATTAATTCCGATTGATGGATCCAAATGTAGTGTTTGCATGAACAATAAATAAAATGATCAGGTTGATGTGTGTGTTTATATGTCACAAGCTTCAAATCTGAATTGAGTTTTTGACATGCACACACTGCACAAATATTTCCCGCTGTTTGCACAAACTATTCTCCTACTTTGTTTGTTTGTTTTAAAAAGACTTAATATTTATATATTACGGGTCTGGTCCTAATAAGGAGACAATGAGCACATGAACCGTTGTGCCGTGCTGCTTATATTTATCACGCAGTAAAAACACCCCTACCTGCACCCGAAACAGCCTGTGGATGAGAGTCTGAAAGAAGGACTGAAGGCCGTGAGATTGTGTTGGTCATTCATGACACTTCATTCAACAACTACAACAGCTCGTACGCATCATACGCCATTACGTCATTGCACACGCACAGAACTTTCCAGATTTGGTTTTCAATCTGATCAAGTGTTTACATGTCCTCTCGTTTGGATTAGAAAAGGAATAAACCACCCAATCCGGTCGAAATTTCATTCAGATCGAACTCATACAATTAAGGTGTTTACATGAAGGCTTTTCAGTCCGAGCCATCAATCTGATTACTAACGGATTATTTGTTTGCATTTAAATGAGGTGTGTGAGTGATAAAGTGAGAATGGTTTATCATTTGCTGTTATTAATCTATTACAGTTTTTCATTAATATCTCTAGCTGTGTTTTTTCTGAAATGATCTCCAGATGTGATGTGACTCAGTAATGTCTCATACTCATATGTGTCTGTCTGTGTTTTATTGTAGGACTCTCAGTGTTTAGACGTCAGTTCAGTTTCCTCAGGATCAGCTGATGGTGAATAAAGAGCCACTACAGAAACTGAAGACACAGAGACACACAGCGATCACACTGACGTGTGTGTGTGACTTCACACCAGTTTCTGGTTTTATAGTAATGGCTCATGAATATTAGTGCTGAAAATAGCAGCTTTGAATTGTTTCAAATTTGTTAGATATTGATTACAATGTAGATCGTGAAACACTCAAAACACGTGACAAACGGTTAAAGCAAAGTGAAAACAAGCCTTAGACAATAGATTTATTGTGCAATACAGACAGCGCTGGGAAAAGTGTTATAAGTTTTATCAAGAGTTTGACTACAGAAGAGATGTTGTAAATTATACCAGCAGAGGAAGACAAAGATTATGCAAATAATTTCACAGAGCACTTATTTCTGTCAAATATGTTTTTATTATTAATCTATTTTTATATGATGATCTATTAATTTTTCCAAATAAATCTTCACATTCTTTTACTGGTTTCTTGTTTTTTCCCTTCCTGCCTCTGAAGTTAAGTACTAATAGCAATGTTAATTTCTATCATATTCCTCTTGATGGCATGTATTTCTAAAACCAACAACAAAACAGTGATATGAGTGCGGGCTGTGATTTGATCCAGAAATCAATCCTGAGGGTGAGTGTTTGTTACACTAATCTAGTTACAAAGTTATTCATAATCGAAAGTGTTACTTATTATTTTGTATACCGCACTATCTATTATTTACCTTCATACTCTTAAACGAGAGCGAAAACGAGAGCATTCATGGCTCTGGTTTCTTGTGTGTTGTAAGAAACACAATGGAGTCAGAAATATGCAGTGTTGGTAATAGAAATATATAAGCTTGCTTTGTAGAATATAATGCATACTGTATATGTGTGTTATTGTGAACTGGACAGCACTGCATACTACTAGAGCTCAATGAATTATGTGCTATCCTCCTTATCAAGGGCTCTAACATTATAATAAAACATCACCCAAACATTATTTAATGTATAAAAGATGATTAATTTGTAAAGGAAAATGTCACATAACTTAATTTATTTGCCTTTTTTTTTTTTTTCTAAAACATCACTATAAAAAAATTCTAACCTCTCCCAGTCAAAATTTTCTAGTGACTGGTCACATCTAAATTTTTTAATTGGCCCAAGTGCAATTCTTGTTGCAATAGTCTGTTAACATTGGCTCAATGAGAAATAATACGTCAGACTAATTGAACAATTTAGATGTGACCAGTCACTAGAAATTTTTGACTTGGGGATGTATTTTTTTTTTACAGTGATTACATACTTGAAGCATTAACTTTAAAATAATTTTAGATTGTATAATTTTATATGAAAATTAATACTCTTATAATATAATTGATACTATTATTAAATAATAATAATTGATATACTGTATTAAATATTAATATTTAGGAAAGTTAGTATTAATATATTAACTTTCCCGAGAAAAATTAACAATGTTACAGAAAATCCTTGAAACATTGTTTAACTTGGATTTTGCTCCCTCATTCAGGTTCAGCTACTCTGATTCAAGAAAAATGCATTTAAAAAAAAAAAAAAAAAAAAAAAGATAATAATAATTAACTTTTTTACAGAATTTCAACAAATTCTGTCCTAATTTCTTTGAGGGGATGGTCTATGTGCAGTGTCTCATTCTCAGATCTCACTCATCTTTAGCAGAACATCTTGCACACAAATAAATGTGTTACTTTTTTTTTTTTTACTATCTTTAGAACAACCAAATAAAGCTTGTTTTTGTGTGTGTGTGTGTGTGTGTGTGTGTGTAGATAGATAATGTAGAAAAAGTAACGAAATTGTATGCAACTGAGATGAAGGGAACCATGTTTATTTACTACGGAAAAGTCGATTGGGGTAATATAGACCCCAAAGATAAATTGAGGGTTAAGAGTTCAGGAATATTTGAATAAAAACATGCGTTGACTTTTGACTTCTGGTCTGTATTTTCACAGCGATCTTGCATATTTATGAATGAACGGCTCGCTTTAAAATCTTCCCGGTCGACTGACATTTGTTAAGTCATCTGCTTTAAACATTACAGTCCTCATGATAACTTTCGTTAACTTTACATTAATCCACTTCAAAAGCCAATTACTCCTGGACAGCAGGGCCATAGAAATATACAGAGCGACCGCAAAAACGGAAGTTAAAAGAAGATATTCTAAAGATGGCGGCACCCTCGTTTCTCTGGTGCATAAGGTGTTTGTATTGATGCTTCCCCTTAAGAGATTCACTCATGCGCACGTAAGCGAGAGAGCAACGGCAAAAACAGTCAGACAGGAGAAGCGGAGAGATCAAAAGGAGATTAATGTTGAATTTAACTTTTTAGAAGTTGATTTTAAGAGTCTAAATGTAAGACATATTGATGCTTACCAAGTCAGCAACCTAAAAGTATACATTTGGGTGAATGACAGTTGTTTGGTAAGTTCTGTATCATTTTGTTGAATTCGTTTGATATGCTCGCTGTTTAACGCCATTGAAGAGTCGGCAGCTACACGGTGAAAAGCTATAAATATGTATCATTTAATCATTTATGTCACCAAAATTTGAATGTATGCTGTAGTGGAAGTTGTTTGTAATGCTTTGTATAAACAGACGGAGTTGCGAGTACAAAATGCCCACTCCACTGCAATTTGAGCTGATTGAGTAACGTTAACATAACTGTGCGGTATGCTATATCTATGGTTTTGTATATTTTGATTGTTTTTTATTGTTATTTGTATTTATGGAGTAAAATTATATATTTTATGACCTGTTGTGCAGGGCAGGTTTTTTTGTTCCAGTTAAAAAAAGTTTGATATTTGGACAAAGATTCTTCAGTGGTGACTAAGACGGAGGACTGTGAATGTGAATCTCATCTCCTTTCATCAACAGAAGATCTGTTACATTGCCCGCTAAACTCACTGCCAGAGCGGTAGGAGTGATTGGATTCAATTTAATTGTTGGATGACGATTCTTTTTCTACCTTTTCCATTTTTTATTTTTTTTTTAAGTGAACTGGATTCAAACACATTTTCTTCTTTTTTGTACATCGGACAAATTGAACTATCACACACACACAACTGAACTACTACACATATCTCCCAATAATATCTGTCTGCAGAGCCACAGTTTCACCACAGCAGTTTTTCCCGTCATATTTCATTTTTAAATCTTAGTGACTGTTCTGTCCTAAAACTATCTAATGGTTATTGTTACTCCTGCTGTTATTTTTTGCTCCTGCTGTTGCTCGCAGGCCTTCAGGCTCCTTTACTGAAACAAAACAATGCTTGTGTCATGAACACTTTAATCTTTTACGTTTTTCCTCCAAAAACGAACAGCATGGTATAAAACACACTTTATTTTTCAAAGCCTGGTATAACAAACAAACTTTCGAATAGACATTCAAAGGGTAATTATTAGTCTAAAGTCAAGATAACTCTAATTCCTTAAGTTAATCAATTCTGTCTGGGGTCAATGTGTAAACTTGAACACAAATAAAATTTAATTTCAAACAGGCTGAAAGTGTGAGCATATTATTAATTTGTTGGAGACAACCAAGAATACAATTTAATTTACATTTACCTTTCAGTGCGGACATACCATTATTTTACCATTACCAAATTACCATTGATCATTTACTATAAAATTATACAAGCGCAATTACACCAAAAAAAATTATGACACTCTAGCGTTTTTGTTGTCCCTAACCTCTGACATAAGTGCATGTCCTCTTTGCTTTGGATGTGAAATAAAATGGGGCCCTTATTTCACCATCCTCAACCAGAAGTTTGTCACGATGTGCACACAGTTGTACAAGGGCATTCAGTGCATCTTCCTCCTCCATGTTAACAATACGTGGTTTTCCTTTAACCATTCAACACCTTCTCTGATGCTGCTCATCACATTGTTGTTCTTTATGAAAAATATTTGAAAATTAACAGCAATCAACAATTTTACAGTTTCAGCAAAATAAAACTTAATAAGAGTAAATATATACACTGCAGAACTCTACAGCAAGCCTCAAGATTCAGTGGTGGCGTGACCCCCTCCAGTGCTCCTATGTCATGCTCAGTTTCCCCTGTTCCTTTCCTTGGCTGTAGAAGAGCACAATGTGATGTACTGTACTTCAATTATCCACAAGACTACAATCATGTTAACAAAATGTATCATTTAAAGAAGTGTATTATTTTATGCATATGCCATGCAGACACAAGCTAAGTGTAGATATACTTCTAATTCACACATGAGAGAATTCAAGTATTTGTATCAGTCCACTTTACAGAAACAAACAAAAATAACAAAGGTCAAGGTCCTTACCCTATTACAGGGGGTGTCTACATGTGAAATGTAAGACTTGTAAGCTCTTTTTAATACCACATCATAAAACTACAACATACATTTAGCAAGAAAGCATTTAAAGCAGTACATGCCTGTAATGATCAGACTAGCTCTAGACCATTTGGCTTGGGGCACATGTGGCCCTTTGTGTGTTCACAGGGTTCTTTTAGGGTCTTTCAAGGGTCAATCCTGGAGCAATAGGACTTACTTGGTGTGTGTTTTTAGAACCCATCTGATCTCTGTGTCCCCAGAACGTCTAAGTATAGGATATTGTCGACTGAAAGATAAAAGATTAAAAAAATTATAATAATTAAAAAAACACCTTTGACAACAAAAGCTTATCTCACTGTCAGTGAGGCAGGACCCAACCACCATGGCCTCCTCAGCCCAGTGTGCAAACCGCCTTCCATGTCTGACAAAATACAAAAAGACCATCACCTTTTGGTGGATCCTATGGACTGGTCACTCCCTCCTCTGTGTCCCCCAGACATTCATGCTTGTCTGTTTTACCAACTGAATCCACCACCTCTTCTGTGCTTTGGACAGTCCCAAACAATTCAGGCTGCTCTTGGAAAAATGCCACTTGGCCACATAAATATGTGGACAGGAACGTTTCGTTTTGGAACATGGACAAGGCCATGAGTTTAATCTGGTGTTGTACACCACCATAACTCGTCCAAGAACACTGTGATAGGACACTGTGGGCTCAAATACAGATACAATTTTCTTGATTTGAGGAAATCCAACATTTAGGCACACAGATAGAGGGACATTGTTCTCTCTGGATAGGCTTTTCCGTGCAAGGCAATTCTTCCTTGTGTCTTCAGTAAACCATTTGGTTTGCACCATCTTTGCCAGTGAATCCTCCCGTAGTGTGTCAGACTTAGCTGTGTTGGCACAGTAAGTGACTGACCTCATGACTGATGCTTTCATGCCACTCCTCTATGCCAAATCCATGTTTCCTTGGCATTCCTGTGACTCACAGGACACATGATGATTTTCACCCCATGTTTTATTCTGAACATGAAGAGGGACACTGTGACCATGGAAAGTCTTTTGGACAGAATATATACCATTAACTTCATCAATACACTCACTCCTGAGGTGGTGTTTGGAGTCACGTCCAAAACCTGGTTGGTATGCTTACGGTCAATGTGCTTTCTAATGTTACATTTATTCATAACCACATTGCACATAGGACACCTTTCCCGGACAACTGGTCTCACACGGACTCTTGTGACTGCATGAATGCCTTGGTCAGCTGACTCTGCACTGGCAGAACATGGCTCTGAAAGTGGTACTGAGGTTGACTGCTTAGTCTGGCACACAGTTAAATGTTTTTTTAAGTCTTCCTTACGCAGAAGCATAGACTGACAATACATGCAGTGGTAATGGAGTTGTGCCCTACACCCTAAGCCACATCGGTGAATAGTGTATCCTGTAACATAAGAAAACAAACTCAATGAAGTGTTGGGTCATGAAAATAGTCTCTGTTAACCCTCCTATTGTGTTCTGGTCGAATTTATCCGATTTTTTATTTAATTCGATTTTCATAAGGTTCCATGACTTTGTCCACACATGGCATCTGAACACACAACATACATTTGGATAATTGTCATAAAATTTTGGGTGTTTTATTTAACTTATATACACCTATGGTGATCCCGGTCAAAAATGATCGGTCATTAGAAATGAATGGGTGAGAATACAATAAGCTTATAAAATTGAGCTCAGGCACATGCCCATTTATCAGATGGACACAGTTTGACACAAAATAGTTTGTGATAAGTAGCACAATATGTTTAATCAGAGTATTTGTTTTGGTGTATTATGCTTTTTTACTCAAAAACGAGTTGTATGAGCCCAGGTCAATGAGGCCTCTAGGCCATAAATAGCAAATAGAAGTTCAAAACTTGTGATGTTCGCAAGAACTTAAGTTGCTAAAAATATGTATCACAACATTTGGTGATAATATATGAATTATCAATATAATATGAATTATCGAAATAATCCATACATTATGCTTTTTTACTCAAAAACAAATTGTATGAGCCCAGGTCAATGAGGCCTAACGTACACACCATAAAAAGCAAATAGAGGTTCAACACTTGTTCACAAAAACATACATTGATAAAAAGATCTATCACAAAATTAGGTGATAATTTATGTATTATTACGAATTTATAATCTGTTATAATGGGGCGGCCATTTTGGACCGGGAACACAAAACTAGTTAACATGAAATTAACACAACAAGAGGGTCAAAATAATATCTGTTAAGGACCTAATAACGATGACAATCCTCTGACTGTACAGTTTGATATAACTAAAAACTGTTACTAAAGAATATTAAATTGTAGTATAAGCCTAGATACAGGTTACGTTAGTTCATTATAGGTACTTATCGATAACTACATTTCTTATATGTCGTAGTTAAAATGTAATGATGGCACTTGAGGTGACTTTCTCCTGACGGTTTATAATATTGAATCGAGCAGAACTGACAGTGAAATTGATCACAGCAAGAAGAGCATTTTGAATACTTAGGGAAATTATTCCCTTCCAGTGCCGTCACATGCATCTCGATGACATAAAACTCTCTCAAACTCTCACGACGAAATGCACATGCGCAGACAAAACTGCTGTGGGGTAAAACTATAGTTGGGGTAAAACTGTGGCTCTGCGGCTCTGCTGTCAGACCCTTGTGGGAACTGAACTATTTTACACATATTGAATGAACTGAAATGGATTCAACAACTTTTTTCCTTTTTTTCACACAAACTGAACTACTACACATATTGAACAAACTGAACTATTTTACACATATTGAGTGAACTGTACTCTTTCACACAACACAAACTGAGTTGCAGTATTGAATATTTTTATTGATTTATTTTTATTGTTTTATATTGTTGTTGTTATATGTGATTGTGTTTATTTATTTTGCCTTGAGTACAACAAAGTTGTTCTTTTACCTGTGAAACGGTTAACAGAATACAAAAAGAGAAAAGTTTTACTTACCTTTTCTTATTTATTTATTTATTTATTTATTTATTTATTTATCTATTTATTTACCCCACTGATCCAACTACAATTTTAATGTGTGTTGTGTTACAGTAAAGTTTTTCTGTATTCAACATCTGGTCTCCAGCGTAAGTTTTATATCTTTCCACCCCACTCCATCATAACCTAGAACTGGTCCAGTGTAAGTGTTGTGTTGGAGGACCCAAGTGCCACATATTTGTCCATATTATTGCGAGTGCAGTTAGCTTGCAGAGACGCCACCCACAAGCTCTTCTGATTGGCTGTGATTCGTGATTGATTTTGTCGCGTTGAATCCTGGGGCAAGTTCAAGCTCAAACCGGTGCGCAACATTTTGCTACGGTTTCCGGGTTGAACGACATGTTTCCTGGAAATGGTGTGCAACGGGGTTTGAGATACTTTTTCTCTTGTTTAGTGCAGAGCTATATATGGCTCTGGTTTGGTGGGTGTGTTGAAAATGTCAGCCCAATCAGCAGCAACATGTAAACCACGCGGTATTAAAGAGACAGCTCGCACAATGGGTCCAAGTAAAGTCGTTTACAAATGTGTGGTATACGCAACAATTGAAGATATTAGAAGACATGTTTGTCTTTTCATCTTGAAATACGATGCAAATGTTGGATCCCTATTAGGAACCACAGTTTCCACAAATCCCTTCACCCAATGGGGATGTTCTCATTTATTCTGGACGGCAAGGGCAGTGACTAGGGGTGTAACGAGACCCTCATGTGATGATTCGATACATATCACGATACTGAACTAACTATACAATATTATTGCAATACGCCAAAACATATGGTAAAAGGTTAACAAAAAATGTACTGTTGATTAAAATGCTAAATTTGGTGTTACATTGTGGGTGTAAATGAATAGGGTTGGACTTAGTGCTGGTAACCCAATGCACAGAACAATGGTGACACCAGAATAACATTTATATGTGGTAGTTTAATGTAGTACTGACACTAACACTCTGAAAACTTTAACTTTTTCTCATACAGAAATGTCCATTTAGGGTGAACTATCCACGATACATATTGTCACTATCCACGATACATTTTTGTATCGCGTTATATTGTGACACTATATATTGTAATATCCCCAGCAGTGACTGAACACAAAGAATGGCCTTCTCAGCTGCCATAGTTGCAACTCTTGCGTCATCAGAACAGGGTGTTCAACGCACCACCGTTTCTGTTTAAAAAACGTTTTTGCAACTTTTTGTCGGGGCTGAACGGAGCCCTGGTTGAATCTTGTTGTATAACGTCTTATTTCACAATGAATTCACGTTCAGAAACAAGTTCTTTTTGCATTTTTTTTTTATTCTACATGTGTATGTAAAAATGGTTTTACAAATAATTTATGCAAGATTTACAAGCAACCAAAAAATGTAAAAACATTGCTTACACAATTTACAATGTAAGTCAATACAAATTGGCAACTTTATGACATTGTACAGTACACTTCATTATAAATAACACTGTAAAACCTTTAAAATATGTCAGTAGTGATTGCCTATTGGTTCTAGATCAGGGTTGCTGACAGTAACATTACAGTCAACCCTAAATGAATAAGATTGTGTACTAAATTAAATAAATTATTTCTGTCCCTGCTTGTCTCTTTCGGATAAAAGAAATTGCTTATATTGACGATCTATCCGCTCGCTCATGACAGACAGATCTGCATGTCAGGTCCTTATAGTCGTTGCGTTCAAAATAGCCTGTATGGGCAGATCGTTCACATGATTGTTAAAGTTTTGTAGGTTTTGCACGTTCTCATCTTTGTTTCTTTTTGGCTAATTTGGCTGAATCTCAGGTTCTGTTCAGCTGAATTATTGTTTGTCATTTCCATTCAGAGTCAGTGGTGAAGATCAGATTCTGTTTCAACTGTTCAGCTTCATCATGGATGAAACTCAAACATCCAGAGATGAAGATTTGTATCCAGGTTGCAGGTATTTTGAATAAACTCCAGATTAAATCATCTTTAAATTATAGGCAAGAAGATGTTTTTATTAAGTTAAAAACTTTAATTTTATTGAAAACAATTTGACTAGCCAGTTTTTTTTTTTTTTAATTAAAATACCCTTTTAAGAACTTGTATTAAAATATTATCACCATTAATTATAAATTGTTTATGTTATAGTTCAGTTCATCAGAAGAGATCAGAACCAGAGCCCAGCTGTGTGTCTATGAGGAGTGACACGTCTATGAGTCCACCAGTAGAGTTTAAGAGTGGAGATTCACAACATGATATTTTTTATTATCAGAATAATATTGGTGATATTTTCTTCAAGATATGAGAAATTCTTGTTTATGTGTAGCTAATATTTTAATGTAGTGTTACTCACACATGACGTATATGAGAGCACTTAGTTCATTTTACAGGTTTTTGTATAAACATTGTGAAAATATTTTTTTTAAGGATAAATGAATATGTGATTTTTGAATACAGTAATTCAATGTATTAACTTTAATCTATTTTTGTTGAAGTTCGTTTCATCAGAAGAGATCAGAACCAGAGCCCAGCTGTGTGTCTATGAGGAGTGACGCATCTATGAATCCGCCATTACATTTTAAGAGTGAAAATACACAGACTAATCTCAGGTATTTAATTTCTATAAAAATATGATTATAGTATGGCATTTTATATTATAACAACATTCAGGTAGCCCAATTCAAGTGTAATCAACCAGTCTGTTAACCAATTTCCACCGGATCAGCGCTGGTTCTCGTGCCGGAGATGGACTCGTGCTCTGCGGGTGAACTTCGAACTTCAGACCGCTGCGTTTCACTCATAGCCGAAAGATACTGCACGCGACTGACTCCATAACCTGCCAATAAACAAAAAGTGACAGTTCTGAGGACATTTTATCATCCAAATTAATTATGTTCATTATCATTAGGCATAAAGTCGTATTTTATGCAAGGCGTTTCAACCACGCGAAAAGACAGGCGCGACTCTCGTTTAGGTGTCACATTATGCCCCTGTCAACCCTGTATGTTGTTTTGCATTAAATAAAATGATTTAAAGCACAGTAATGATTTTATAGATAAAATAAAACATTCACAAACCTGAATTTCACAGTGGAAATGCACCAAATCTGTGAATAAAGTTAAATATTACTGTAATATTTACTAATCCACAGAATTATTTTTTAGAGTGCAGCCATGAAAACCCATCCAGCTGTGATCAGTGTGGCAAGAAGTTCAGATCCTCATCATATCTCAACAAACACCTGACAGTTCACATATTTGTTAGGTGTGGCTCATTTATATCTTGTGTGCACAAAGTCCAAACTCCACAAAAAATATTACACATGCACTACCGCAGATCTAAAACAACCAGAATCAATTCTATACGGAGTATCAAAGGTTTATAATAACCTTAATAAAAACTAAGCCGTGAATGTACATTTATGTAGCTACTTGAAATAACGGATGGAGGAGGGTTTTTAATTGATATACAATTAAATGTTGATCAAGGTGAGTGTTAAGGTCTTGAGACGCTTTACTTTACATGTGACTTCCGCATTCATATATTATTATTTTTTTTTTTACAAAGGACGTAAATAGTTCTTTGACATGTATTTGATAATTTTAGTTTTATGATATTTCAAATTAACTTGGTTTAATTGGTTTTGTGTTGTCTGTGGGGTTTTTCCCTTTGTGTAGCCTAATAGGCTATTCGAGTAACATTGTGTATTTGAGTGAAAGACGGGTCACATGATCCTGTTTCTCTGACTCTCAGATCCTTTCAGCTGAATTATTGTTTGTCATTTCCATCCAGAGTCAGTGTTGGAGATCAGATTCTGTTTCAACTGTTCAGCTTCATCATGGATGACACACAGACATCCAGAGATGAAGAGTTTTCTCCAGGATGCAGGTACTTTGAATAAACACTAGATTAAATCACCTTTAATTGACAGAATTACAGTCTCCCAAAAACATGTTTGTGTGTGTGTGTGTGTGTGTGTGTGTGTGTGTGTGTGTGTGTGTGTGTGTGTGTGTGTGTGTGTGTGTGTGTGAGAATTTTAATAAAAACAATAAGACCAGAGCTCAGACATGTCATATTTATATTATGATGTTTTAAATACAAGGTATTCATGTTTTATAGATATTAGGCAGAGAGACACATCTATAAAAGCACTCAGTGTGCCTTTTATGGTTTTTGTATCAACATTGTAACTGAAAAGATCATAAGTGGGTTTTTTTTGTTTGTTTTTTAAATAAACTAATAGTAATACAATAATTCAAAGGATTCACTTTAATCTTTCTCTGTTATAGTTCAGTTCATCAGAAGAGATCAGATCCAGAGCCCAGCTGTGTGTCTATGAGGAGTGACGCGTCTATGGGTGTGCCACTAAATTTCAGGTATAACATTTCTTTATATTCAATTTAAATTATTTAGTTATAAACCACAAGCGGTCTGGTCATAAAAATGACAGCAAACAGAAATTGACCACAAAGTAAAATACTGTTTGGTTATTACAGTTGTGACCTTCAGCAAGTGCATTGTTAATAAGTTCATAAACTGTTGTCGAAATTATTAAGGTAATATCAGAGTGTCTGATTCCTGATTAATTCCTGGTATAATTCCTTAAATCTGTTCGGTTACAGTTACATTTCAGCAGAAGAGATCAGAACCATAGCTCAGATGTGTGTCATATTTATATTACAATGCTTTATATACTAGTTATTCATGTTATTATGGCATTCGTATTAGAAATTAGGCAGAGAGACACGTAAAATTGCTTAGTTCGGTACAGGTTTTTAATGATACATAAATATCAAGCAATTCAAATGATTTACTTTAATCTCTCTCTGTTTTAGTTCAGTTCATCAGAAGAGATCAGAGCCAGAGCCCAGCTGTGTGTCTATGAGGAGTGATGTGTCTATGCATGTGCCACTAAATTTCAGGTATAACATTTCTTTATGTTAAATCAAAATTATTCAGTTATAAACAACAATCTGTATGGCCAACAGAATGATAGCAGGCAGATATTTACGTCAAAGTAAAATATTGCTTGTTTGTTTGTGTGTTTGTTTATTATGGTTGTGACCTTTAGCAAGTGCATTGATAATAAGTTCATTAACAGCTGTTAATTCTCTGATTCTCATGATGTTTCAGTTCAATCCCTCCACCCAGAACAGCCGTAACAAAACCCTTCTGTAAGAAGTATGACCACTCTATTAATCAACTACAGGACTTTAATGAAAGCAGGTATTTTGCTGTCAGGTAAATTGTAGGGTTTTTTATTGTTGATTTTGTTGCAGTGCATATCACACATTTCTCAAATACATTATTAGAAACTGACACATTTCATTAAAACCAATTATTTGCTTAGTGTCTCATGACACTGAAAACAAGACATTTTGCTTTATTTTTTAACCTCTTTAACTCATGTAATAATGTTGTATTCTAATTTTACAGCAAAATAGTCCTCAACATGTTCAGATCAAATCTGATTAAGTTTGAGTGTCTGTATGAGGGAACAGAAAAACAGGGAAATAATATTTATATATAAATACAATAGGCCTACCTGAAAGTTTTATGTACTATTTTGAACACAAGAGGGCAGCATAGCCCTATTTATGACTTGATTTTTTAAAACAAACAGCACTATTCTGCCTGTTTTTAACTTATACATGCTTCCTGAATTGAAAATAAAATAAAATAAAAACCAGAATAAAATGGGTTTATTTGTTTATTTGTTATATTTGTAGACTTTTATATAGAAAAAAATGGTGTATAATCCATTTTTTAGAAGATATGAGGCTTTTCCTGTTTTTTCTTTTTTTGACATGACTTTAATCCCTCGCCATAGCAAAACCGTTTGAGATATTCAATATCCGTTCACATTTAATGTATTTTCATCATGTTGAAAAGTTTGGTGTGAATTAAATAAACCACTAAATTCAGAGGCTGATTTTGCAAAAAATCCACATTCTACCAAAATATCTGACTTCCTGTTGGTCAGATCTAATGACTATAAGTAGAAAGTTGTCCAGCTCGAAACATTTTGAAAGTGACAGACTTCTTGCTGCCAGTTGGTGGCGCTATAACTTTGACTCACAATAGTCACATCCATGTGATCGGCCTCTTACAACGAACACACAGTTGAAGTTTCATCAAGATCAGTTTATGTATGCAGAAGTTATTACACACTTCCTGTTTCCCTTTTTCGCTGTAAATTAATTTCCTCGACACGGCCAAACCGTTCGAGACATCAAAAATCCGCTGGAAATGTATCATCCTCAATGTCTTAATTTCATGCACACCGAGTTTGGTGGCGATCGGATGAATTCCCTAGGAGGAATATATCAAATTGCAGAGCAAGCGTTTTCCAAACAACCCTAAATAGCTGACTTCCTGTTGGGCTGGTGTAAAAAGTTAAAGTTGTTCGGCTTGATGAGATCTATATGTGTACTGAGTTTCAGACTAATTCATGCTAGAATGTATGATATCTGGACCAAATTTTCAGACCCCATTTAAAGGAAGCGCTGTTGAGCCCCCCTGCCACGCCCGGGTACCAGTTTCAGCCCGGCTCTGATGGCCGCGGGTTCTGACCTGTGTGGAAAGTTTCAAGAGTTTTGAACAAGTTAAGGGCCCCAAAAGTGAAAGAGAAAAAAAGACCTTAGGAAAACCTTTCAGGGCACTAACTAGTAGTAGTAATAATAATAATAATAATAATAATAATAATAATAATTAAAACTTTAGGTTTTAAGGAATAATCACACAATTTTTCTTCCATGTTTTAATTTTAATAGTAAACCTCTGTTGTGAAGCACTTTGCCAAAAAATAAAAGGAATTGTTAATTATTTTCTGATTACATTTTAAATGATATGTCAATTTGTTGATGGTGCACACACACACACACTCTCACATATGTACAATTGTACAATCAGGGTGCGAACTGCACCATACCCGCAACCCTCCAAAATCACTGACCCCCCTGAAGGCCATTGTGTAATTCACACCCGGATTAGACGCTTCTTGATTATTAAAATTGAATGAAACCATTAAATAGAAAAATTTCATATAGCCGTAAAAATGTTAAGTTGTATACGTACTAATTTAAATTAATTAGACATGCTTTTTGATTATAAGAGTAAAAATTTAAGCAAGTAATCACTGTTATAATTATGCCCCCTTAAGCCCTGTTATTTAATTTTACAGCCATGAAGTCCTTAACAGGTTTAGATCAAACCTGAGGAAGAAGTTTGAGTGTCTGTATGAGGGAACGGCACAGCAGGGAAACCCAACACTCCTGAATGAGATTTACACAGAGCTCTACATCACAGAGAGTGAGAGTGGAGAGATCAGTAATGAACATGAGGTGAGACAGATTGAGACACAATCCAGGAGAGCAGCAACAGAGGACACACCGATCAAATGCAGTGACATCTTTAGACCTTTACCTGGACAGGACAAACCCATCAGGACTGTGCTGACAAAGGGAGTCGCTGGCATTGGAAAAACAGTCTCTGTGCAGAAGTTCATCCTGGACTGGGCTGAAGAGAAAGAGAATCAGGACGTCCAGCTCATATTTCCACTTCCTTTCAGAGAGCTCAATATGATGAAAGACAAAACACTCAGTCTTTCAGATCTTCTTCATGTCTTTTTCCGTGAAACTAAAGAAATGGAAATATCCAGCGACAAATATAAAGCATTGTTCATCTTTGATGGTCTGGACGAGTGTCGTCTGTGTCTGGATTTTCAGAGCGATGTGAGTTTGTTTGATGTAAGTGAATCAGCCTCAGTGGACGTGCTGCTGACGAACCTCATTGTGGGGAATCTGTTTCCATCTGCTCTCATCTGGATCACCTCCAGACCAGCAGCAGCCGATCTCGTCCCCTCTGAGTGTGTCCATCGAGTGACAGAGGTACGAGGCTTCAATGATCCACAGAAGGAGGAATACTTCAGGAAGAGAATCAGTGATCAGAGTCTGACCAATACAATCATCACACACCTGAAGTCATCAAGGAGCCTCTACATCATGTGCCACATCCCAGTGTTCTGCTGGATCTCAGCCACTGTTCTGGAGAAGATGTTGAGCGAAGCAGAGACTGGAGAGATTCCCAAGACTCTCACTCAGATGTACACACACTTCCTGATCCTTCAGACCAACATCAAACATGAGAAGGACTATGAGAAGAACGTGAAAGATGAAGACATGATCCTCAAACTGGGGAAACTGGCTTTTCAGCAGCTTGTGAAAGGCAATGTGATCTTCTATGAGGAAGACCTGAGAGAGTGTGGCATTGATGTGACAGAAGCATCGGTTTACTCAGGATTGTGCACTCAGATCTTCAGAGAGGAGTTTGGCTTGTATCAGGGGAAAGTCTTCTGCTTTGTTCATCTGAGTGTTCAGGAACATCTAGCGGCTCTATATGTGCATCTCGACTATATAAACAACAGCATAAATGTGTTTGACTCAATCACCAAACAGAGTTCGCAGTCTAAAATGAAGGGCTGGTTTCAGCTCATGTCTAAACATGTTTCATTATCTGAGCTGCATCAGAGAGCTGTGAATGAGGCTCTTCAGAGTAAAAATGGACATCTGGATCTTTTCCTGCGGTTTCTTCTGGGTCTGCCAGTGGAGTCTCATCAGATTCTCCTACAAAGACTAATGAAACAGACAAGTAGATCTGACAGCAATGAGAAAACAGTTGAGTACATCAAGAAGAAGATCAGGACCATTGACTCTCCAGAGAAATCCATCAATCTGTTCCACTGTCTGAATGAACTGGGTGATCGTTCACTAGTGGAGGAAATACAACAGTATCTGAAATCTGGAAGAATAAAGGAAGCCAAACTCTCTTCATCTCAGTGGTCAGCTGTAGTCTTTGTGTTGTTGACATCAGAGGAGATGCTGGACAAGTTTGATATTAATGATTTTGTTGGAAAAGACAATAAAACTGAAATACTAAAGGTTCTTCAGAAGCTTCTTCCTGTGATTAAACAATCCAGATCAGTTCAGTAAGTATCAATCAGAACAATCAGTTCACTGTTAAAACATCAGGAAAATAAAAGTTCATAAATTTTCAGAGCTGCAGATGTTGTCTAGAGTTCAGTGGTCAGTATTTGATGTTTCCTAAACCGTGACAATCAGTAACAATCAGAACAATCTTCTTAATCCGGTTTCTTAAACCGTGACATTGTAAATTTCCTTCAAGCATTCAAACAAAGTCTGAAAATGTGGTTATGAATAAATAATTCAGGTTTACTAGTTGAATGTTCTTGCACATAAAGAAGGAATTTAAATATTTTAAATAAATTATAAAGAAATTAAGACCAAGCAAACAACTGGAGAAACAGCTCATTTATCAAGAAGCTCAAATCTCCTAAAACATTTGATGTATGGTTTACATAGCAGAGTCATACATTTATATTTTACTATTAGATGGACAATTAAACATTACTTAATGTCTAGATTAAAGTTTACTAAAACTTCACATTTTAATTTTACTGTGAAATTGACAATTAAAAATCACCATGTGAAATTAGTGATGGTTCTCTAGTAAAGTGCAGATTGAATGTGTAGCAACGACTCTTACATAACATTATATGTGTATATGTGTATATGTATATATATATATATATATATATATATATATATATATATATATATATATATATATATATATATATATATACAGTGCTATGCATAAGTTTAGACACCCATGCTAAAGTTGACTAAAAAGAGGAATAAAAAATCATCTTTTGGAAATTGAACTTAATGCCTTAATTTAAAAAATTAGGAAAAATCCAACCTTTAAGGACACCAGTTTTCTTTGTGAATGAATAATGTATCGTAAATAAATAAATGTTCTTCCTTAAAATACAGGGTGCATAAGTTTGGACACCCCTATGTTAAATTCCCATAGAGGCAGGCAGATTTTTATTTTTAAGTTTTTTTTTTTTTTTTTTTTTTTAGGATAATATGCATCCTGATAAAGTTCCCTTGGCCTTTGGAATTAAAATAGCCCCACATCATCACATAGCCTTCACCATACCTAGAGATTGGCATGGAGTACTTTCCATAAGATCATCTCTCAATGCAAATCAAACCAGCTATTAGGCTAACTGAAATAAAACCATGCTAATCTCTAGGTATGGTGAAGGCTATATGATGATGTGGGGCTATTTTAATTCCAAAGGCCAAGGGAACTTTATCTGGATGCATAGTATCCTGGATCCATGAAGTAACTGGCCTTTAAAAATAAAAATCTGCCTGCCTCTATGGGAATTTAACATAGGGGTGTCCAAACTTATGCACCCTGTATTTTAAGGAAGAACATTTATTTTTTTACGATACATTATTCATTCACAAAGAAAATTGGTGTCCTTAAAGGTTGGATTTTTCCTAATTTTTTAAATTAAGGCATTAAGTTCAGTTTCCAAAAGATGATTTTTTATTCCTCTTTTTAGTCAACTTTAGTATGGGTGTCTAAACTTATGCATAGCACTGTATATATATATATATATATATATATTATTGATATGTCAATATATTGATATAGATATTTGTCTATTTATCTATTAATCTGTTGTGCGTATCTATTTTGACATGTCGTTTTGCAGCGTGTAATTGGCCATCGGTCCTCTCAGCAGCAAGACAAACAAAACTTTTATTCAGTGGATTATGTATAGCCTCGAAAGAGCGCTCCCTTTACAGTTATTATAAAGCTGTAACTAATCTCAGTTCACAATCTCACAAAGTTCCATTATAAACAATAGAGAGAGAAGAACTCGGCACTGAACAAAAGAGAGATCAGCAAACATGTCTGTGATTGGCTACATTTCTTACCGCTGCAAAAACACTTTGTAAATAGAAACATGACTGTGGCTAGCAGGACGAGGTCGTGAAAGAACAATTAATTACAACGATTAATGATGAGCGACGCACCGGTCTCGTACAAGGAGTGGAAGCATAAAAGGAGGAGCGACGACAGTGAAGAACGAGAGAGTTCCAGGCCTGGACTATTTTATTTGATGTTTTGTTTTATTAGCCTATTACTTTCGTTTTTTTATTTGTTTATTATTTTATTAAAATCTTTTGAATGTTCGCCGGTTCCCGCCTCTTCCCATAACATCTAATTTTGCTACAATGAACATGAACCTTGGATAAGAATTTTACATTGTTAAATTATATTGGAATTGAAATATTTTGGAAAGCTATTTGATAGTTTAAATTATGCTATTTGAATTACATCTCTCTACAGGTTGAGTTATTGTGATCTCACAGATGAAGGTTTTACTGTTCTGACTTCAGCTCTGATATCAAACCCTGAACACCTGAGAGAATTGGATCTGTCTGGGAATAAAATAGGAGAATCAGTGAATCTGCTGTCTGATGTACTACAGAATCCTCACTGTAAACTGGAGAAATTGTGGTAAGATCATATTTGACTCTCACACATGAATCACAATGTAAAGTATATTTGAAGTGTTCAGCCTCTTTCTGCTGCTGTGAGTTCAGATTATTGAGTTGTAAATGATTGAACACATGAGCTGATCTTCAATAACATGAAACTGCAGGACTGAGAGAGTCACACTGAAATACACACTTTCACACACAATCAACATTTCAGTCTCTTGACTTTAAACAGACTCGAGCTAGTGCTGAACGGTAAACCGGTTCATACTGAATACCAGTGTTGCAGGAGAGGGGAAATAGAAGTGGCCTCTTTAAGACCGCTATTTATGGGTGTTGTAGTCCACAGCGAAGTGTAATATGGGTAGTGTAGTTCGACACATGTGCTGATGTTATGTGTGCTCTCCCTGTGTGCTGTGTAGTTGAATTGGATGGAGAAAGTTTGTATTCTGTTTTATTTAAGTCCACTCAAATTATTCCACCCGGGAGCTGGTTGCATTGTGAACCTGGCAACACGAAAATAAGTAAAAGAACGGCAGGCGTTCGGTAATTTTTGTCCGTCTCATCCTTTGCACGAACATGAATTGACGAGCTGTTACGCTGCCGCCGGAGATCGCTGAAGCGGAGAAAGTAACATTGGGGGCTCGTCCGAGATTCGTTCGTCGCAGATGGTGAGTTATACGGACATTTGTAAACTGTTGAACCGATCCAGACGATGTCAGAGAAGAAATGAAAATGGCGGATACTCGGGAGAGAACGCAAGTGGTGAGGAAACATTCTCATTTAAATACGAACAGCCTGTGGAATGCTGCGATGTCGGAAAGGACAGACAATGATGAAAAACGAACACATGTATCATTTGTTGACTGGCTAAATGAGATGGATGCTCAAGTGTCAAAGGCTGATAATAATAACAATCCATTTAAATGCAATTTTGCTCCATGCCCTACGTCCGTTTCAATAAGCAGGCCCACCTGTTGCTACGAGTCACAATTATCACAGCAAACAGCAAGAGCAACTAATCCATTTATTAGTGGGGTGGAAAATGAGAATATGCACGACAGTGGAATCGATACACAGTGCTACACACAAAGTACTCCAGCAAATTTAAACTACTCACACTCAATGTGCACAGATTTTTCAGCCAAACAGATGCTCCAAGGCACACCTACAATAAATCGCCAGCCACATAAACATGATGTCTGTGCAGCTCAGCATAGTATTCGTGAGGATGAAAATAACGCTGTCTTTTCCAGTGTTGATGACTGTTGTTTCCCAGAGCTTACTAAATCCAGCCAACGTATAAGGAAACCACGTCGGACATTCTATGACTCATCAGACAGCGGGGAGGAGTGCGGCGATCACAGAGAAAGGATCCCCACACTGCGACCAGGTCAGTTTGATGGCTCTACTTCATGGAGAGAGTTTCTAAACCGCTTTGAGGATTGTGCCAGAGCTAACCATTGGTCTGAGAGGACAATGACTGTGCAGATGAGGTTTTGTCTAGTAGGTGCAGCAGGTTCAGTGATCCACAAGAACCCCAGGTCCAGCCGTTGGGATTATGCCCGCATAGTAGAGGAAGTGGAGGCGGCATACGGCCCTTCATCCGAACACGCTGCTGCCATTGGAATAGAGCTGAGGCAGAGGGTCCGCAGGGCAGGTGAGCCACTTCATGCATTAAGGGACGACATTTACGAAAAAGTCTCCATTGCTTATGCAGATCGCTCAGAGATGGAACAGGACTCTATTAGTGTCGAAGTGTTCACTAATGCCATGGGAGATGCTGATATTGTGCAAAGACTGCTGGAAGAGCGACCACGTACCCTGGCCCGCGCCTATGAGATTGCATACAGGTATGAAACCACACGTCGAACCGCCACTAGTGTAACACAACTTATGCAATCTGCAGTAAGGTCGATGGAAAGAAAGACTAGAGCAGCAGCAGTACGTGAATGTCCAGATCAGAGTGACGAGGAAAGTTCAGTGCCGTCAACCCATGCGTGGAGACCGAAAAACTCAAAAGCAGAATTCAAACCTCGTCAGCGAAAATTCAATAAGAGTAAAATCAATTGGGAAGAGATTATATGCCACAACTGCCAGGGCATTCGTCACATGAGGCGCAACTGTCCTTCGCCCAGGCTCAATCTGGAACGGGTGACTCCAGCAGTTTCCCAGCCTACTTCCACAGTTCTCAGAGTTAAAGGTGCTGTATGTAACTTTTTTTATAAAATGAATCCTTTTTTTATTGCCTGTCAGTGAAGGGGTTGTAATCACACATTACAATGATCCACTTTTCGTGTTTTGCTATTACCTCTGAAGGCCAGTATTCCTATTTTTATGTGAAGTCTCCGGGTCGGATTTTCTGCGAAATCCACCGGATGTGACGTGCATGCGCGCTCCCGAGCCTCTCTCCTTTTTATATACAGTCTATGCGATGGCACTGCAGCTAACGACATGGAGTCTGATAACACCAAAAAGCGACCTGCCTCCAGCACAACACAGACTCCAACACAAACTCCAAAAAAAAAAAAAAAAAAAATTATCTGCTGAAGCTCGTCAGGCCAAACGTCAATCGGATCGACTCAGGAAGAAAACACGGATCAACATTGGCAGAGCGTTTGAATTATGGAGAGACCTCCGCTTTGTTTTAGGTAGCCTATAAAAACAGACCCTGAGTTGGCTTTTTTTCTGATAAATTACAAGTTTTAAGATATGCTGAAATAAATAATAGTAAACTGTAATGAAATAGCAAGGTAAAATACAACATACATGAGACATGAAATGAATACAAAAGACTGTTCCATGATAACAAAAAGTAGGTGCTTTAGGATGTAACTTTTATTTTATGTACTAGGTCTACTGTCTAACGTCACTCATCCCACTACGATCATATTGTTTATAATACACATTTCCAGACACGTTCAGTAGGCCTACAGTAATATTACTTCCTACTGTCTTATTGTTACACTGAAATTGTTCAGTCTAGTTGACTAACCATTTTCGTTATCATTCATTGACCTATGTTGACATTGCTAATTGTGAAAGATACACGAATAGTTAGTGAAATGCCTTATGCTAGATAACACCACATGTCGGCAAAATACAGTCAATGTAACGTTATCATGGTTCGAGCATGGAGCATTAGTTATACGCCAAGCTGATAAGCCTATTATGGTAATGTTGCAGTGGGAGTTTACATGAGTTTCAAGCATGTTGTGTGATGCTTTCTCCGTTGTGTTGAAAGTCTCAGTGTGGCCGGTAGTGAGTGCGGCGCGCGCTCTTGAGTTTGAGCACCCGCACGAGCACGCTAGAGGCCGCTGGATCCTACATACAGCACCTTTAAGGGAAGTGGGCCAGAAATGTGCATTCATCTGCTGTTGTATGACATGGAAGTCTGTGCTCTGTTGGACAGCGGGGCCAGGAGGAGCGTGTTACCTCGGCTCTGTTATGAGACCATTAAGGCCAATGTAAGGCCCCCACTCAAGCTATCCACTGTACAGGCCCTGCAGGGAATAGGCCCTATAAATGTTGACGTCCTCGGGGAAGTTGATGTTCCAGTGCAAGTTGGAACCAAAACAGTCAGTGTTAATTTCATTGTAGCAGATGTAGCTGAGGGCACCGAGGCCATTCTTGGGCATCCATTCTTGGAGCAGGCACGGGCACGCCTTGACTTTGGAAGTCAGAAGTTTGTACTGTTTGGCGAACAGATTCCGTATTTTAACCCAAAGAATAAACCTCGGGTACACGTGGTCCGCGTAGCACGCTCAGCTGTCCTTGAAGCAGGACGTGAATACATTGTTCCGGGCAATGCACGTTTCCGTGAGGAAGTACAGGGCAACGTCCTGTTGAGTCCAACTAAAGGCTTCATGGAGAAGCATCAGGTGATGGTGGCACAGATTATAATTGGTGCCCAGCCAAGTAATCGAGTTCCTGTTAGACTGTTTAATCCAGGTACTGTTGCTGTGAAGGTGAGGAAGGGAGTAATTGCTGGAATCCTCCAGCCTGCCGATGTGGTCCAGGCCTCAACTGCAGAGCCGCCCCCAACAGATTCATTTCCCACGGTTGTCCCAAGTCACTTACAGCTGCTGTATGCAGAGAGTTCAAGAGATCTGAAGGAGGCAGAACAGCGAGAGCTTGCAGAGCTGCTTCATGCTTACGGTGATGTTTTCTCCACTGGACCAACAGATCTCGGCCGCACAAACCTTGTCCAACATGACATTCAAACTCGGCTTGGCCCACCTGTGAAACAGCAACCACGTAGAATGGCGTTTGAGAAACAGCAAAGTGCAGATAAACAGATCCAGCAGAACCTTGATTCAGGCCTAGCCTTCCCAAGTAATAGCTGCTGGGCTTCACCCATCGTAATGGTGCAAAAGAAAGACCAAACGTACCGACTGTGTGTAGACTACCGAGCACTAAATGAGCGCACCATAAAAGACGCCTACCCACTCCCAAGAATCCAAGATACTCTAGATACTCTATCCACGGCAAAGTGGTTTAGCACATTGGACCTTGCCTCCGGCTACTGGCAAGTGGAGTTGACCCCACAGGTGAGACAAGCAGCTGCGTTCTGTAGCAGGAAGGGGCTCTTTGAGTGGAACGTCATGCCCTTTGGCCTATGCAACTCCCCAGCGACGTTCCAGCGCTTAATGGATCATGTCCTGGCTGGAATGCAGTGGGAAATCTGCCTGGTGTATCTAGACGACATCATCGTGCTGGGCAAGGACGTAAAGGAAATGCTTCAGCGCCTGGCCCAGGTGTTTGAAAGGCTACGCCAAGCCAACCTGAAGTTAAAACCCGCCAAGTGTTGTCTCTTCCGCCGCCAGGTGGTCTACCTGGGCCACATCGTCTCAGAACATGGTATAGCTACTGACCCTGAGAAGGTGCGGAAAATTCGAGAGTGGCCACAGCTCACAAGCGTTAATGAAGTTCGGCAGTTTGTGGGTCTTGCATCCTACTACCGACGGTTTGTCAAAGACTTTGCCACAGTTGCAAAGCCCCTTCACAACCTATTAAGAAAACACGCCCGATTTCACTGGACTCCTGACAGCCAACAAGCCTTTGATAAATTAAAGGAGCTGCTCACTACTGCCCCCATCCTTGGCTACCCTATGGACAGCGGTGATCTTATTCTGGATACGGACGCCAGCAACTTTGGAATTGGGGCTGTATTGTCTCAGCTGCAGCAAGGTGAGGAACGTGTTCTAGCGTATGGAAGCCGGAGTCTGACGCTGACTGAACAAAATTACTGCACCACACGGAGGGAACTTTTAGCAGTAGTGGAGTTCACAACACATTTCCGTCAGTACTTGCTGGGCAGGTCCTTTACTGTACGCACCGACCATAGTAGCCTACAGTGGCTAATAAGGATGAGAGAACCGGAGGGACAGCTGGCCAGATGGCTCGAGAAACTTGGGGAGTATGACTTCAAAGTTGTTCATCGTCCTGGGCGCTGTCATGAAAACGCTGATGTGCTTTCCCGCAGGCCATGCCGTGCAACTTGCCCCTGCAACCTTAAGAATCCCATCTTGAGTAGCCCTCAGCTCTGTCACCAGGCAGTCCAGTGTGACTTCAACGACAAACCTGTAAATAATGTACTTGAATAACACCAGTGTTTATTTTTGTTATGATATGAAATTTTAATACCGCAATACGCTTTATGTATGCATGTCGCTTTAACAATGTTTGAAACGCGGCGCGACACTGTTTCAGAGGGGTCACTCTCTTTACACTGTTGCACTGTGGTGAGGCACAGCTCTATGTGTTGCTAAGCGTGACGGTGAAGATGGATAGGTTAACTATAATTGATAGCTGTCAAATTATATTACAGTTTTTCCCACATTGGTTCTTAATATCAAAACTGCCACCGCCACAAAAAGACTTTCCAAAAGGCATGTGAATTGTTGAATAAACATGAGCACTGCACATTTCAAAGTCAAAACGCCGCGTGGGTGTTTTTATATGAATGTATCTTTGAAGGGAACTGACTGTCTTCAGAAAAGTTTCTATGTTATTTTCATTGAATCATTTCTTTATCTTTCCTGATAAAGCAGCATTTATGAACGCAGTGCTGCGTTGTGTACAGCCTTTACCGTGGGAAGACACTTTGTGTACAGCATTTACCGTGGAAACAGCTATTTCTACCGTTCCTAAAGTGCCTCCTGCTGGCAGCTCCATGTAAAGAGCATAATTTTGGAGAGGCTACTCACTGCAGAGCAAATGGGTGGAGATTACGCTTAGCTCCTCATCTTTAAGTGCTCTAGCAAGGAGGAGCTACGCTTCCAGAGGAGGAGCCAGCACATAAGCACCACTCAATTCGCCACCTAGTGGCTATTAAAGGAATGAAGCTCTTCGTCAGATCGAAATTTTAACTTAATGGGGACATTGTTTGTATTATACTGTTAGTATACTTTAAAATATGTGGTGAACACAAATTACAGTGATTTGCTATCTGAATTGTTTGTGCAGTACACAAGTCAAGTCAAAATGTATTTTTCTTTTATTTTGTTAATTCATTTATATTTTTATTTTATTTTATTAATTCATTCAAGTGTGCTTGTTGTCAAACTCAAAAATTAGTCTATTTTTAATTATTTAAAAATGCCATTATTTTATATGAAAAGGTTAATAATTGTATTTTATTGAGAAAATATTTTAGTTTATCTTGTATATTCTTTTTATTAGATCAGATGACATTTTAAGCTGTCATATGGTCATGTTAAAATGTGACCCCTCACATGTTACAATGTACCCCACCTATGGGGCACGTTGTCACATTTTACTTCCATTCTTTCGGGGTATATCAAGAAAAATGTAAAAAATGCCAAATGGCAAAAATGCCAAATGGGTGGATTGCAGAGGGTCAAAGCCAACAACAATCTGGCACCACTGTCTCCAAAATTCTTCAACTTCCAGCATGAAGGCAACCATACTCCCATGGTAAAGGCAACTGCCAAACACCCGCTATCCATTCTACAGCATGCTTTTGACTGGGAGATGCAAGTAGACCTGGGAAGTAGGCTTGTCTTCCCACAAGACATCGCAGCGACCTCACTCCGTCCGGATCTGGTCCTGATTTACAGGAGCATCAAGACCATCTTAATAGCTGAACTTACAGTGCCATGGGAGGACAGGCTAGCTATCTCGCATCAAATCAAGAAGGCTAAGTACCAGGACTTGATCGAAGAGGCTCTTACCAAAGGATGGCACGCAACCATGTTTCCCATCGAAGTCGGCTGTTGTGGTTTTCCAGCAACATCTTTGCGCTATTTCCTACAGAAGGTTGGCCTGGATCCAAAACATCTGAAGAAAGCCACCAGGGAGCTTTGGCAGCCGAGACTAGCTCAAGATGGTTGTGGCTGAAGAGAGCCCACAGTTGGAACCCCTCTGCAGACAAAGGCTAAATGCTCTTTGCTGTCCCACTCAGTTGAAGCGTACAGGTCAAGGGGTGAAATGCTAGTGAACCTGAGACACCTGCTGACAATGCACCGGGGTCCTAAACAATGTGGATGCTCCGCCCACCTTCTCACCATGGAATACCATCACATAGACACTATATCCAAGTAGCTCTTGCAATTCTTGCTTGTAGCAAAGCATCTTTGATGTTTATCTCACCTAAACACTGTATTAATAAAACAAAACCACATAATTGTACTAGACGTGGGAAAAAAGACATTGAGAGAAGAAAGCAGAGGTGCACAGCACAGATAGTCTAGTCATGCCGTTTGTCACAGGAACAATGCGAAAAATGTTAAAGATTAAGCAATAAAAGCCCAAGTCTTATCGTTACTTTGACCTAATCTCTGCGCATCAACAATAATACAAAAAATGTCCCCATTAAGTTAAAATTTCGATCTGACAAAGAGCTTCATTCCGTTAATAGCCACTAGGTGGCGAACTGAGTTCACTCATGACAGTAAAATAGGGCATTTTAGTCAATTTACTGCAGTATTTCCTCTCTCAATCAGTAGAAATGTGTTTAACACAGTCATGCTTAAAAGAAAAAAAAACAGTCATATATCGTGAAACCGGTATAATTTTGAAAAATACTGTGATATAA
Source organism: Leucaspius delineatus (assembly GCA_023718395.1). Taxonomy (NCBI): domain Eukaryota; kingdom Metazoa; phylum Chordata; class Actinopteri; order Cypriniformes; family Leuciscidae; genus Leucaspius; species Leucaspius delineatus. Next base: position 8,693,579 of record CM043362.1, read on the forward strand.
ATTTTTGGTCATACCGCCCAGCACTAGCTCGAGCTCAACACAGTCAGAACTGAGAAATGAAGAACATGCTGGATTCATTCTCACTATTAATTATGTTCATCTTTCTACATTGACACTTTTTAAAGTATTGTTTTTAATTTTGTAAAATGAAAACACACACACACACAGTAATTGCCACCCCAAACATATTACATAGTACAGATCTAGCAAGTAACATAGTAAAACTAGCCTATGTTGTGAATAGTGTCATTTATTAAAGCAGATTTTGCACAAAACTGAATTATAATATAGTGCAAATAAGAGATTATTTTTCCTGATTGATGTTTTATGATCATGTTTTGTGATATTTTAGATCTCATTCTAATGATCCCTCAAACATATTAATTTGTGCTTTAAGTTTGAACTTTCTATTTAATGATGGATTCACTGCTAAACTGATCTGATCTGAACTGAGAGAATGAAGTGTGTGTCATTGTTCTCTACAGGTTGAGTTATTGTGATCTCACAGATGAAGGTTGTGCTGCTTTGACTTCAGCTCTGAGATCAAACCCTGAACACCTGAGAGAACTGAATCTGTCTGGGAATAAAATAGGAAAATCAGTGAATCTGCTGTCTGATGTACTACAGAATCCTCTCTGTAAATTGGAGAAATCAGAGTAAGATCATATTTGACTCTCACACATGAATCACAATGTAAATTATATTTGAAGTGTTCAGCCTCTTGTCCTCTTGTGCTGCCTCGCTGCCTGCTGTGAGTTTGTTTGCTTCGGTGCTATAAGCTCCGTCTTAACCTCGTATTTCTTTCTGTTTTGAACCATCATTTACTATCATTTCTAGTTGTTTATACTACTAAATACAGCTTACCCAACATCTCAGATTAACCTGACATCGCTAGCTTCCCATATTATTAGCACAACACGCTAGTAATTTGCTAGCCTGTTAACGCACCACCCGTAGTGGTGGGGTAGTAGGGTAGTAAGAGTGCTAGAGCTTTAGATACTATTTTGGATGCGCCTAGCATATTGAACTCTTTGCATGATTCGGTTCCGGCTGAATTAGTGCAAGACAAATGGGTGGCAGTGAGGGATCGCTCTAGTCGCGGATAAAAAAAAAACACTCTTCCATTCCAATAACCATAACAAATCGATTTGCCCCGCTCAGTGAAACACCCACTGAGAATTCTGTTGATTGTGCCCTAGTAATTGGTGATTCGATCACACCAAACGTGAAAATAGAGACACCAGCCACCATTGTCACATGTTTGCCAGGAGCCAGAGCGCCTGACATCAAAGCAAATTAAGTACTGGCTAATTATACTCGGAAATTCTCTAAGATCATTATTCACGTCGGCACTAATGATGTTCGACTCCGCCAGTCGGAGATTACCAAAATTAATATTAAAGAGGTGTGTGAACTCGCAAGTATGATGTCAAGCACTGTAATTTGCTCTGGCCCCCTTCCTGTTCGCAGGAATGATGAGATAGTAGATTGTGTTCACTCAATGGCTGGCTGTCGAGGTGGTGTCCGCTTAATAATATAGAATAGACAATAGACAATTGGAAAAGTTTTTGGGGCAAACCTGACCTGTTGAAAAGAGATGGTATTCATCCGTCCTGGGATGTAATTCTCTCTAGTAATTTGGCTCATAGTCTTAGTGATAAAAAATTACAAATTGGGCACCAGGTCAGGAAACAGACAGACTGGCTTAACCGACTGTCTGCTAGCGGCCTCGCGTCACCAAGTTCAGATAAATCCCATCACATAGAGCACCTAGATATCATCATATAGAGACTGTGTCTATTCCCCGAATTTGGAAATCCAAAAAATGTCCAAACCCATCTAAGGTTAAAAATTTAATTGATGTTCAACAAATAAAAAACAGCTATAATACAGATGAGCAAATGCTAAAGCTTGGGTTGCTGAATATTCAATCTTTTACTCTAAAAGCACTCATTGTTAATGATATGATTTCAGATAATAACCTAGATGTGCTGTGTTTGACAGAAACCTGGCTAAAACCAAACGATTACATTACTTTAATCGAGTCAACACCACAAGATTACAGTTATAAACATGAACCTCGTCTGAAAGGCAAAAGGGGGAGGTGTTGCTGTAATTTATAGTAATATTTTCAAAACCACTAAGAAATCAAGTTTCTTTTGAAATGTGTTGGTACTTAATGTAAAAATATATAGTGTAAATGATAAATCACATTTGAGATTTGTGCAGGCTACTGTTTACAGGCCACCAGGGCACTATAAAGATTTTATCAAAGAATTTGTGGACTTTCTATCAGAAATAATATTGACTGCAGATAAAGGTACTAATTGTTGCTGATTTTAATATACACATAGATAATGAAAACGATGCATTGTGATTGGCATTAAAAGACATTGTAAACTCTATTGGAGTTAGACAACATGTGTCAGGACCTACTCATCGTCGTAATCATACTCTAGATCTAATATTATCACACGGAATAGATGTTGATGTCGTTGAAATTCTGCAGCAGAGCGATGACATCTCAGATCATTATCTAGTCTCATGTAAATTACATTTAGCCAAGGCTTCAAAGCCGACTCCGTGTTATAAATATGTTAGACCTATCACTTCTGCTACTAAAGATTGCTTTATTAATAATCTTCCTAATCAGTTTCATCATCTCAGCATCCCGGATAGCTTAGAAGAACTCGATATTGCAACAGAAACTTTTAACTCTCTCTTTTCCAGCACTTTAGACACAGTTGCTCCGTTGCGCTTAAAGAAGATTAAAGAAAATAGTCCAACGCCGACCGTGGTACAACGAGCACACTCAGGCCCTTAAGAGAGCAGCCAGAAAAATGGAACGCAACTGGAAGAAAACAAAACTAGAGGTATTTCGGATTTCATGGAAGAAGAGCTCGATTGCATACAGAGAGGCCTTAAAAGCTGCTAGATCTGCTTATTTTTCAACCCTATTAGAAGAAAATAAACATAATCCTAGGTATTTATTTGAAACGGTGGCTAAACTAATGAAAAAGAAAGCTTCAAGCCCAGAAGTTTCCAAGCAGCACAGCAGTAATGACTTTATGAACTTCTTCACTTATAAGATTGATAATATCAGGGACAAAATTATAACTATGCAACCATCTACTACAGTATCATATCAGGGAGTCCATTTTAGCCTCCCTGAGGAAAATTTTTATTCATTTATTGCTATAGGAGAGGAAGAATTTTGCAAACTCGTTAATTCATCTAAATCGACAACATGTATGTTAGACCCTATACTGACTAAGCTACTGAAAGAGATGCTTCCAGAGGTCATAGATCCTCTTCTTAATATCATTAATTCATCTTTGTCTCTAGGATATGTACCGAAAACCTTTAAGCTGGCTATGATTAAACCGCTTGTTAAAAAAACGCAACTTGATCCTACAGAATTAGTCAATTACAGGCCGATCTCGAATCTGCCTTTTCTGTCAACGATATTAGAAACGTTATTTGAAATATGGGCTATAATTAAATATTTCTTCAAAACCTAACAAAACTAACCAATTCACAAAATTAACGGAATGCATAGCCTAGCTGATATAAAAAATTGGATGACTAGTAATTTCCTACTTCTAAATTCTGAAAAAACAGAGATTCTAATTATTGGACAAAAAACTCCCACACATAATCTATAATATTGTCTAACACTTGATGGCTGCTCTGTTAAGTCTTCGTCGTCGGTTAGGAACCTGGGTGTGCTCTTTGAGACCAATCTTTCATTTGAAAGTCACGTGTCTAGTATCTGTAAAACCGCATTTTTCCATCTTAAAAATATATCTAAATTACGCCATATGCTCTCATTGACAAATGCGGAACAATTAGTTCATGCGTTCATGACATCAAGGCTAGATTATTGTAATGCTCTACTGGGTGGTTGTGTAACGGAGGCCAGCTAGTAGTTGCTGTGTGAGTAAACCTCACTCCTCTGATCTCAATAGGCGCTCTAGCGACAGATGCTAGAGGCTGCAGTCTTTAGCCTCCTTGTTAGAGCGCCTGACTCTCATGCCGGAGACCCGCACGAAGCGGGATGTGAAGGACCCGGTGAGAGGGGTTAGTTGCACTGCACGCTTAATAAACAAACTACAGCTGGTCCAAAACGCAGCAGCTCGAGTTCTTACCAGAACCAGGATGTATGACCATATTAGCCCTGTTCTGTCAACACTGCATTGGCTGCCTATTAAACATCGCATATATTTTAAAATATTGCTGATACTTACAAAGCACTAAATGGTTTAGCTCCGCAGTACTTGAGCGAGCTCTTAACGCATTTGATAGGTATTATCAAATGGCCGGAATTTTGAGATCTCAATAGGCGTGAAGCCTATTGAGATCTCAAAATTCCGGCCATTTGATAATACCTAGAATATCAAAATCAACTGCTGGCGGTAGATCCTTTTCCTATTTAGCACCAAAACTTTGGAACAGTCTTCCTAACATTGTCTGGGAAGCAGACACACTCTGTCAGTTCAAAGCCAGATTAAAGACACATCTCTTTGACCTAGCATTCACATAATACATTATAGACTTCTATAATTCAATGTTAGGCTGCATAGATTAGGTCAGCTGGAACCGGGAACACTTCCCATAAATCCTGATGTACTCGTTACATCATAAGAAGAATGGCATCTACGAAATTTTAGTGTCTTTGTTTATCCCGAGGTTTTCCCACAGTCTGCCGGATCCAGGCTGTATCCAGATCTGATGAAGGACCTTTGCCTGGACCCGATGACAACGCAGTGCTGAAGTGCCAACTAGTCTCTCCCTATGGAGGATCCCTTTACCACTCTACAGATAAAGCTTTATCGGGAAAATTCATTTCGCGTACCTACCCCGAAGTGACTAAATAAAATAAAATAAAATTCTGTATCAAAATGTATAAGGAAAGACCAGTACTTAGATTAGGCTTGGTTTGTAGGGAATTATAAACCTGCGCACATATATTCACAGGTTCGCGTTTAAAGTCTGTGTAGAGAGAATGATGTCGTCTTAGCGGGCCATAATTTAATAACAAATGATCATTGCGACGGAAGCGAATCAATCAAAACTAACTTTAGCTGGAAAATAACTTTATTAAAGAACTGCTATGAAGCCAAAACAATCTTTGTTACCTTAAATTATACGTTTATCTGCGTTAAGCTGCTTTGAAACAATCTACATTGTTAAAAGCGCTATATAAATGAAGATGACTTAAAGGTCCCGTTCTACGTGATCCCATGTTTCAAACTTTAGTTAGTGTGTAATGTTGTTGTTGGAGTATAAATAATATCTGTAAAATTATAAAGCTCAAAGTTCAATGCCAAGCGAGATATTTTATTTAACAGAAGTTGACTACATAACACTTCTCAGCTCTTACGGTGATTTTCTGAAGTAAAACTGACGCTTCATCTTTTGTGTGATGTACAATAAACTTTATTAAACTCATCAGTACATGTTTGATCATCATTCGGACCTGGTCCGAAACAGCAGACTTGTAGGCTGTTAATAAATAATGGATACATACTCAGATGACAAATACGTTATAATAACCGTAATTAAACTACTAAACCTGTTTCATCTCTATGCAGCATTCTGACTCTGTAGGCATTATTGTCCGACTCGAAATGAACGCCGTTACTGAGAGTTTCTGATATTATCATCATTCCGTGAGATGAATTTGTCCTGACAGACTGAGCGCAAGCTCATGAAGCTCCGCCCCCTGGGTCGTCCAGCAGCAGCTCATTTGCATTTAAAGGGCACACACTGAAACAGCTTGTTTTTCTGAGCCCCAAAAAATGTCAATTTAAACATGCTGTAAAAAATGATCTGTTGGGTATTTTGAGCTCAAACTTCACATACACACTCTGGGGACATCAGAGACTTATTTTACATCTTGTGAAAAGGGGCATATAACGGGACCTTTAACTTCACTCTTTCTGCTGCTGTGAGTTCCGATTATTGAGCTGTAAATGATTGAACACATGAGCTGATCCTCAATAACATGAAACTGCAGGACTGAGAGACACACTGAAATACACACTTTCACACACAATCAACATTTCAGTCTCTTGACTTTAAACAGACTCGAGCTCAACACAGTCAGAACTGAGAAATGAAGAACATGCTGGATTCATTCTTACTGTTAATTATGTTCATCTTTCTGTATTGACACTTTTTAAAGTATTGAGTATTGTTTTTAAATTTGTAAAATGAAAACACACACACACGCGCACTAATTGACACTCCATTTACATTACATAGTACAGATCTAGTAAGTAACAGTAAAACTAACCTATGTTGTGAATACTGTCATTTATGAAAGTAGATTATGCACAAGACTGAATTTTAATATAGTGCAAATAAGAGATTATTTTTGCTGATTGAATGATACTTTAGATGTTTTATGATCATGTTTTATGACATTTTAGATCTCAATCTAATAATCCCTCAAACATTGTGCTTTAATTTTGAACTTTCTCTTTAATAATGGATTCACTGCTAAACTGATCTGACCTGAACTGAGAGAGTGAAGTGTGTGTCATTGTTTTCTACAGGTTGAGTTATTGTGATCTCACAGATGAAGGTTTTGCTGCTCTGACTTCAGCTCTGAGATCAAACCCTGAACACCTGAGATATCTGGATCTGTCTGGGAATAAAATAGGAAAATCAGTGAATCTGCTGTCTGATGTACTACAGAATCCTCACTGTAAACTGGAGATACTGTGGTAAGATCATATTTGACTCTCAAACATGAATGACAATGTAAAGTATATTTGAAGTGTTCAGCCTCTTTCTGCTGCTGTGAGTTCAGATTATTGAGCTGTAAATGATTGAACACGTTTTACATCATTATTCAATGACACGTTTGGTGATGTGAGCTGCGTTACACGCAGGATTGAAATGGTGGCTACAGAAATCTCTAATGTTTATTTTGGTCATGGCTTGTCTTGAAAAATAAAGACAATGAGACGGTTGTCGTAGGAGAAGTCACACTGCAGGACTGAGAGTCAAATCTTCAGACACTGTCAGAATCTCGTCGGAGGTAAAATTTGACGGCCATTAATCGGCTGTCGGTGAACATATCAAATAGAGCTGCACGATAATCGCAATTAACATGAAATCAATTTTGCTTATTGCTATTATGAAATCGCAAAAGCTGTGATTATTTATTATGTGCAGCTTGTCAGTGACGTACGGCTCTGATCAGTAGTAAACGCTGCTCCATCTGAAAGCACTGCGAGTTTGAGTCGCTTTTAATGTGCATTTTGTGGTGAGATCTGGTATTACTCCCACTTTCCTGATTAACCCCAAGTATCAATGTGTCAAGGTGGTCTTTTGCTGTCAGGTCAGAATAAGTATCACTCCCTCCTTAGCTTGTTATAATTTATACCAGTAAATCTAGGTATAGTCCCTACACTCCCAGGAAACAATAATAATCAACATTTACTAGACATATGAATAAAATTCGTGCTTACCATCCAGCAGAATCGCTCTTGGAATCCTTGTTTTCTTTGTTTATAAAAGGATTAATAAATTGCTCTGACTCTTGCTTTATAGAACTGTTTGTAGCTGAAGTAAAAACTTAACAGTGATTGTCTTTTAGAAATAAAATTTTATTTATACAAAAGATTAAAACACTGGTTATACAAAAATTAAATGTTGAAAATGTTACAGGTTATAAAACTTCAGCTTATTCAAGCTCAACAGGGCAGTCCTGTATGAGTGAATATTACAAAGGCTAATTACCTTGAAGCAGTTCAAGCAATTGGAGTAAATATGAACTTGTTCTCATCCGAGGTTTTTTCAAGTTACAAAAATACAGCAGAGCAAATTAAACCAAAAGAAATTCAGCTAGGATTAAACTAGAAGAGATCTGATTTCTCTCTAGGGATGCAATCGACATCAGAATCAAAAATGCAGCAACTAACAGTCAAAAATGCAGTCATATTTATACGGAACTGAGGTACATTGTTCTAATACAGTTTCTTGGGTTTTTTCCAGAGGAACTCAGTCTCATGATAGGGTCTTGCAACATCAACCATCTATAGTCTCTGAGGGGGTTTTTGGTGACACTGCTGTTTCCCATAAATGGGCATTCTTGCGTCCTTTCCGTCCTTTGCGCTTCTTTGGACTTCTATGTATGTGTGTGCGTGTATATGTATCTGGAAGTGTATTTGTAGGTTCGCAATACCTATTAAAATTCACACCTCCTGCCACACCCCCTCTCGAACTTACAATGGCACTTTCATGTACAATCCTCCTGCCACTTCCATGTCGCTGCTCTCTAATAAAATTCCTAGGGTATATCACATCCAATTCATTAATTTTAACCTTAAAAACATATTGCGTTGGTATTACGTAATCAAGACAGCACTCGTTAAATCTATATATTAATTCACTTTCCCGATGGAAGAATCCCATCGTCACTCTCCCGTGCTGAGTCAACAAACTCTCCATGCTTCTGCGGTACCACCGCTGGGACACAGGTTTCCACCTGAACGAGTCCCGGTGTCTCGGGGCTTGATCCAATTTCACTAGATCCTCCGGGTACAGAGCCAGCTCGGAACCACTGTCCGCCAAGCTCTCGTCCAACACTCTCAGCTCCCACCGGGCTCGTGTCAGACGCCGTAAGCAAATCTATTGGATCAATCACAGTGACATAATCAACACGGCCGTTAACACGTGCCTGTTTAGTACAAAACCCCGAGACCACCTTATTTTTCCATTGGTAGGTTTGAATGTCAACACAGCACGTAGTCTTGGTCACACGTTCCCTGTGCCCAATTAGTAGTTCAATTGCTTCATCTAAATCGATGATCAGCCATTTCATTTCAATGATAAATCTCATTGCATCATAGGTTAAGTAATGAGTGCAGCCTGGACCCGTAAAGTTAGCCGCACGATCAAAAAATGAAAAAGTTTTCATTTCAGCCATGCAATAACCCTTGGACAGTATACATGATTGACAGAAGTTTTTATACTCAAAACAATCCCTTTTGTATGCTTCAATTTTCAACGGGTAACATTTAACCGCTAAACATTCATCACACACTTTATATATCCCATATCCGATGGCAAGTCTTCCGTCATCCGGACCCTATTGCAATAACACAAAATAAAACAATAACAAATCAACTTTTGATCAGTACGTCTCAGGCATAGAACCCAAAGTTCCCATAAAATACTAGGTAACCACATTTAAAATACAATATGTCCCTTCTTATCTTCAATAAAAATAAAAATAAAAGACACACAGATGAAATAGATCAACAGATCAAAATCAGCAATCATCTGAAATCATTTGATATGATTTATGTAACTTTTTCAGTAACTTATTCATTTATGTAACTTTCATTCAAAATCATAAATGAAAGAGAACAATAAAAAAAAAATCATAAATGAAAGATAATAAAAAAAATCAAAAAAATTTTTTTTTTTTTCAAACTTGTCTGACAAAGCAAAACAAAATCATAAGATAAAAATCTACTTAAAACAAGATCAGAATTATGAATCATTGGATCATACATGCAATAAGTAAATAAAACAAAAATGGTGATTGATCAACTGATGAAAACAAAAGTTATCTAAAACACCAACAACTCATCGTCTACATCTGTCCATAAACTTAAACAGCAATGTATAATCATTTATCCCCACCAGGATACCCAGAAAAAATAACTTTGGTTCGTTCGAATATTTCGAAGTCCCCGCCATCATTAATACTAACAAATACAGTATCGCCAGCTTGATCACCAGTGGTCTTAAAACTGTATTTCTTCTATAGCTAATAATGATCAAAAACGTGTAGGTCAGGAATGCCAGTCCCAAACCAACGTATTTGAGCCAAATCATTTTAATATAGCACTGTGTCAAGTTATACACAGCGATGGCAACGGCAAAAATCATAACTGCAATAATGCCCTTGAAACCGAATATTTTCAAATATCGAGAACTCCTGAGAAGTTGGGAAATTAATATTAATACTAACGAAAAATCATTAAGAACATTATATAAGGTCAGGCTTAAGCACATCAAGACTGTCTGTTCTGACATGCGACTGGTCAATATTCCAGTAAGCCAATAGGAAATCAACCAAAAATTGACTGAGATAATACTCACAATCTCCTTTGGAGATTCGTCGCAACGCCATGTAGAATTGGTGCTATTGCCTGCCATCATCCCAAGTACTCTTTCTCATCAATTTAGAATTGTAATGGCCCGAGATTCCGTCTGCAACCGTCAAATTCTGTAACCTTGTCACTCCCTTAGACCTCCTTATAGCCCCTCTCGCTACAAAGGTCACACCTCCGACTCCAGCTCACTTGCTTTTTTAGGAAGTAGGCTTTCCTGCTCCCCACTGTTTTTTGCTGAACCAGACTCTTGCGACAGTTTCCTACACACCAGTCCTAGCTTTGTCGATTTAAACACCATTACCAATATGACAATTATTACTATGATAATTGTTAAGCATATAATCACTAGTTTTATATAGTACCCATATTGTACTATTAGGTCCCAAATAGAAACCGCAAAATCCTTCACGTTATCTATAACCCATAAAATAGCTTTTTTCTGAATTTTCCAATATACCGTAAAAATATTCTCATTACTAGGTTTAATTAATTGAGCACTTATGTCTGCCACGTAAATCCATGTAGGACCTGCCGAAAGACCCTCGGTATACTCATCTATTGGAAAGAAAAATCCCTTTAATTCAGATTCGCTATGTACTAGTCTGGCTAAAGCGCACTTTTTCATGATCTGATTCTGTGCAATCATCATCAACGGAGCCGCACTAGTTATAGAACTAATATCGTTCCGTGCTTTATCACTACCGGCCGTCGCAGCTCCTATGCTCATCAGATCTTTAAAACTACAAAATACATGTTCTTCATCATGCATCCAAGATATATTCGGACTAAACCTTGTTCCTGGCGTTTTGACCTTCCATGAGTCAAACATCTCATAGCTACAATACTGCTCTTTACCTGGGAACCACAAATATTTGACGTCCTCATCTCGTCTGAATTCAAACCTGCCCAAACCAAAATTCCATGAACTTGATCCAATTTTTCCTGGATCATTATCAAAAATCTCTGGCCTCAGGCTATTGCGTGAGAACGGATGAGAAGTCCTAACATCAAATTTAGACGATGCCATCATAACTCTAAAATTACCAAATTTCAGCTCCGATGGTTTCATCATTGGTATATAATACTTGGTACTCCAATATCCATGAGCTAAATTGTGACTATTTAATCCCACAGTTCTATTATGTCTATACGAAATTTTTATTGGGAATACGCTATCATTAGCTTTACGCCTATTAAACGATCTCCACGTCACCGTACGATTGCTGGTTTTATCCAGTCCCATCGCAACCGGAAAAACGTCCCATTCCCTGTATAAAAAATTCGATAGGCCAATCCACCGCAAAGTCCCTTTATTACTCGCATCACTATGGTTCTTCCATATGCCCTGATTAGTATGAGTAACTCGGAGAACCCCAGACCAGCCCATACAATACAGAACAATAGCTGATCTATATTGATGTTCAGTGATATTATTTAAAATATAATCCATAATACCCGAATAGTTTGCCAATTCTATGGACAATCCGGGCCTAGGAGCATAATTTAGGGTCATTGGATGAAGCCTACTGCCTCCTACCCCGTTTGCCCACAAGGTGGCATTAATACTCCACGTAACACGTTGAGCTTCTGCTTTGACCATGTCATTATCCGGGTCCTGTAATCCCATCCATTCATGCCAAAGTCTAATAATATTAACACCATGCCTCTCAAAAACTTTACCATCCCAAATTGAGGTATCATTCAAATAACATACCCATGCAGATGTTGTTTCATAAGCAGACATGCAATGCTTGTCAATATCATACCAAAACTGATTCTCAGGTATATCGCTTAGAAATTTATTTTTCTTCAAAAATGGACAGTTCTTGTGATTTTCGCACATTTCTATAGGCATAATCAGTTTTTCACATGTCACCCATTCTAATTCCACATAAGCTGGTTTAGGTCTATTTTTGTATATACCAATTATCAATACATACGGGTTTAGGCCCTTAGGCCAATAGCCTTTTTGCACTGGGTTCCGATTATCCATATTGTTCCATGTATTCTTACTTATTACATATCTCGAGCCGCCCGAAGCAGATCTTCCACTCCGCCCTCTGCTCTTTCTTTTATCGTCTATTGTCATGGCAATAGATTTCTCAGAATTATCCTTTCCCAGCCACGATCTCTTCACTATTGGGACAATAGTTTTAGTTAAACAATCCCAATCATCCATTTTCGTGATCCGTAGCATTGGACTATTCCATAATCTAAATACAACCATGGTAGACGTCAAGTTAAATACATCCGAAAGATTATACTTAAGGCCCTGTAATTTGACATGTGTCTGATTATAGCCTTTTAAATAATTCCATCGTAATCTAGTTTTATTATTAACAACCTTATTTCCATAAATCTTAGGTTCTTTTTTGGCACTCCTACGTTTAGTACCTGTGCAGTTCCAGAATGACTTGTCTATATCTTTTATAAATCCTTTAAACATATTCTTTATCATTTTTGGTCCATATTTAGTACCATCAAAATTCACAGTTTGATTGTAACATATTTTTGGTACAATTTTCTCAACAACAGAACAGGAGGCTACTCCTACCTCGTTTGTTTGATTCTCTACTGTGATTCCAAAACCAACTATAAGGAGACATACTACCAGAACCATCAGTAGGGCTAACAGGAACAGTCCTACTTCACTTCTGTCACGAAGTAACATCTGATACTTCCCCTTTAGTCCACTTCCTCGTTTCACCATTCTGTTGCTGAAAGACACAAAAAGATATAGATGCACAAAAAACCTCCTAAGCTTTCCCTATCTGTCCTTTTAACCATTCGGACATTCTGCTCAGTTTGTTAGGCTTTTTGATGCTCATCCTTTCAACTTTAACCCCCTCTATCGATTTACCTACTCCTAAGTAATCAGAGGTAGTGGTGATAAAAACTTTCACCTGCCATAATTCACTTTTCTGTTGTGAATCAAGCTTTACTTTAATTCTAACTGTCCCTACGAAGGTCTGTTGTGACCTTGCTCTGACAGTCAATGAGGTTTCCCTTATAAAATGACTATATTCTCTAGGCATATATATCGGAAATTCCTCCTGAAATGACATTTTGGTCATCAATTCAACAAGTAAGTCATGCACATTTAATTCCTTATACATTCCTTCCTCCTTAAACTGAATTGAGCAACCATTGTCATAAAATGGATCCCTCACCACCGTTTTCCAACGGTTCAAGTCAGTATCCCTTGACAGTGTTTTATCCAAAACATTACCTTTCAACAATGGATCAGAATCCAATGGCATTGGGCCACCAGAACTTAACAGTCGTTCCCAAAGGAAGGCTTTCTCGGTATCACAGACCAAAGCCAAGGGATTCACTTCCCAGTTATTCATAATTTTATCATCAATTAAGCAGCCTAGACTTGTTTCAGTTTTTCTAGACTGCCAAACTTCCTTTAAACTGGTCATTTTTAGCCATCGTTTTCTTATCATTAATTTGCACCTTGGACACTTATTTAGTTGCCCTTGGTTGTCTAGAGTGCATTTACACTCTTGACCTCTAAGACTCAAATGAATCTTACAGTCTACGCATGATTTACAACCACAATTTCCCGTGGTTAATTCATATTGCCAGACTGACCAACGTTGTCTGGACAACCGGCATGATCCACAAATGCTTACATCTCCCAGCGAACATGATCCAATTGACCTGTCCGAACAATACCACTTAGGTATTATTGTCAGGTGGCTCCTAAGCCAGTACTGACTTTCTCTGACCTCTCTCGGTCCTTCCCATAATAGCTGGCAAATATCCTGTTTACCACAGATCACACAGTCAGTAGGTTTCCTTCGGATTGTTGCAGTTCCTGCTTTACAATCTTTGTGCCATATCTTCACTAAGAAAGAATCACTAAAGTCTTTACACACTACAACAGTGCCATCTGCTGGACACTTAGTGTCTGACTGGAAACTTACTTTTGGTCTAAACACTTCACTCATGTTTTCCCAAATTAATCTTTGCTCTTCACAAGATGTCTAATTGACCAAATCCCGTTAGCTTCTAATCTAACGGTAGTATTTGAAGTTAATTCAACTACTCTATCTTCAGTCCCTGTTTTGCTACGAAACCGCCCCTGTTTTTGTTTTAACAAGATAAATACTTTATCTCCTACCGTGAATGGGTTTTTGCTTGTGTCGGCTGGCTCACAAGTTCTATTGGGCTTCGAGACCCTATAATTAAGGAAATGGGTGCATTCATTAATTAAAGTGTCCCACTCACCTATACCTTGATTCTTGACAAACCACTCTTTCGCCGATTTAATAAGTCTCTCAGCAAGGCCATTTGAAGCTGGCTGATAACGAACTGCCTTAATTAAAGTAATACCCTGCTCTTTGCAGAAATTCTCTACTTCATGGCCAGTCAAATTATGGGCATTGTCCCCTCTCAAATTTCCGGGAACGCCTCGATATCTTATCCACTCTTTAAGGCTTTTAACAACGACCGCGCTTGTTGCCTGCTGACATGGATAAAGTTGTACAAAATTAGAGCAATTGTCTACAATAATCAAGAAATAAACGTTCTTCTTTTTAGTGGCCGGGTAAAGAGGCCCGGCAAAATCGGTGCTTATTTCAACGTTCTCTTTATCAGTTTTGATTTTCCCAAAATCATGATAAATACTGGTCATCACTTTCCTACAATCAGGACAATTAAGCTTAATTTTTTGATAATTAGTTTTCAGGTTCTGAATATGTAGGCCCATCTGCTGACAGTATTTCGCAAGATATGTTGTTGAAGGGTGAAACAGCTCATCATGCAATTTCTGCAGCAAGTCCCCTTCACTCTGTTTAGTAATCGCACGTATGCGTATGTATTGGTCAATTTCCTTGTTTCCAACTGCTGCAGGCGTTGTCTGAACTGTGTGGCTGGACTGATGCAATACTTTCGGTTTCACAACCTTGTAATTTTCACTTATGCTCTTCCACAGTTCCGCCTGCGCTAATGGTTTACCTTTAGCATTAAAGAAACTATTAAGTTCCCACCTATCCAGGTGTTCAATTAATCCTAAGTAAACATATTCGCTATCTGTTACCAATAAACAATTAACATGATTATTAGTCCTCATGTGCGCTAACGCCTTGTCAACTGCAGTAACTTCAGCTTCCTGCGCACTTTTGTCATCCTCTAACCTTCCCTTTTCTCTGTGGATAATTTTACCTCTCAACTTCACCAGAAAACCCCACCACGTTTGTCCTTTCTCTGAGCTTCCGTCAGTAAAGTAGCACAAATGTGCAGGGTTAATCAAAGTCTTTTTCTCCTTTTTAGGAGTTTTCTCATGCCTAAATTCTATCTGATTATCACTGATTAATTTAGTCCATTTTGACCAGGTAAAAGTGTGAACACGTTTATTTTCATTCACTAAATTCTTTGCTTCCCTGGCTAATAATTCAATACCTTCACTTTTGGCAATGACTATAATAGATTTTTCTGCAGCCAATGATTTAATGATTAGCAAATTTCTCGCTACTGTGGCTAATATATCTACTGCAGACAAATTCTCTTGTTTCCTTTGAGTAGCTGGTTTTTCATGAGAGATAAACATCACTGGGCTTTTAGTATTACCTTCATTGAATAACACAACTTCCATTTCCTCAGGTGTGTTATCAATTTTGACTATGAGGTTTTTGTCAGGATCTCTTCTGACAATCCTCCCAGAATTTAAAGCCATTTCTATTATTTCACATTTGATTTTCTCAAGGTTTTCGTCCCATTCAAAATCTCCTCCTGAAGTGGCTTTATACAGCTTTTTTGCTTTAGCACTATAACCAGGTATTAAATCTCTTACAAAATTCAATCTCCCTAAGAGACTTTGCAGTTCTCTCAAGTTCGTTATAATTTTACCTTTCAATTCAATTAATTTTTCCTAGGTTGATTTAGCAATACCTCTGTCTTCACCTGATATTTCAAACCCTAGGAAGTCAACCTTTTCTTTTCCCAACTCTAATTTCTTTAAGTTCAGAAGAAAGCCTGCATCAGCTAGTCTTTTTATCATTTCCGACAACACTTTCATATGTTCGTCCACTGTTTGAGTGGCAATTAATACGTCATCGATATAAACTGTAATCGGCAATCCTCGTAAGATTTCTAAGATTACAGATTGAAAGGCGTTAGGACTATTGCGAAATCCCTGAGGTAAACGGTTATAAATAAATTGTCTGCCCTCGTAGGTAAAGGCGGTTCGCCCTCGACTTTCCTTTGCCAATGGTATTGACCAAAAACCATTAGCTAAGTCGATTTTAGACAATATTTTACCACCACTGAGACCGTTTGTCGCATCCCGCGCATTTATCAAATACCTGGTATCCGGTACCATCACTTTATTGAGGGCTTTGTAGTTACAAACAAGTCTCCATGTGCCGTCCCCTTTGGCCACGCCCTGTATTGGGGAATTAGTAGGGCAATTTTCTCCTATGCTAATTACCCCTTTTTTCAATAATTCATTTATTGTTTCACCTATTTCTTTATACGCTGCTTTGTTTAAAGGGTACTGCCTCTGTGGTGCTGGAATTCCACCTACAATAGTATATTCATATTTGTCGGACAATTTACCACAATCATTTTTGCTTTTTGCGTAATGATTTTTATATTTTTCCAACAATTTTCTCAGCTCTACTTTTGGTAATAGGGTCTCGTTTATAACCCTATTCATTTCTGACTCCAGGTCGACCGGTTTAAGCCATCTAATTATTTTGTCAGAATCCGTAATTTTGTCATTCATCTCTTTAATAAGAATGGCATCCTTTAGACACATCAAATTAGAGCTGTCTAATATGCAATGTAAACCCTGCCAATAATACCTATCTCTGGTTACTGGCTTCATTTCATTACTAAATCCAAAAACCCGGTATTTTCCTTTTAACTTAACTGCCCCTTCGGGTAATTCTGTTACGGTTGTTACCTCAGCTCCGGTGTCCAAAAGGAACCTGATACCATTATAATTTATAAAAAATTCTTGGTCTTTTGATTCTTCCTCTAAACTAGAGGCAATGGTCGCTTTTCCTGGAGCTCTTACTTCCTATTGTTTTTTCTCTCTCTCAGCTCTATTGGTTTTGACTGTGCGAGACCTTTCTTGTCTTGGTTCTGCTTTCTTATTTCTCTTCTCTATATGAGCTTTTCTCTGTTCTTCATTCATCTTTGCCCAGTCTTCTGGTTCGATATATTTGTTATTTCTTTCTGGCTTTCTACTCTGCACTTTTCTGGTCTGTGGCTTAAGTTTCTTATCCATACTTTTCGAAAAATCATTTCTCTGAGGTTTCATTTTATTCCCCTCACTGGATTTGGTGGTAAACTTCTTGAAATCAGTCTTTGGTTTGACTCTAACCCCCTCTGCTGGTCTGCTTTTGAATTGACCTTGTGTTTCTCTCAACTTCTTTCTTCTTTTGCATTCTCTGTCATATCTAGCTGCAAATTTAGATAGCTCTGTCCAATCAGTCTCTGATCCCCAGCTTGCTATCACCTGACAGCCTGGCAGTTCAGGAGCTAGTTTCTTCAATTTGGCTACCATTTCCAGCTCGGTCCAGCCTTTGCTGGCTTTGTAAGAAATATAGGGCCACAGACCTGTAGCTTTTACTGAGTCTACTTCTTCTCTAAATTCTTCATCCTCATCTGTCCCTAAGACTTGTGCATGATGGGCATCTAGGATTTCTAGTTTTAAAGATAATCCTGTATGAAATTTAATCATTTGCTCTATCAGAGATTTAGTAGCATTTATTGATTTTCCTAAATCAGCTACCATTTTTGCTTTTAGCATTTTATCATCTTTTGCTCCTGGAAATCTCATATTCTGCAACATCTGAATTGTAGTAATACCATCGCCCTTGGCCTGTCTTGATGGACCACGCCTGGGTTTTGGAGTTACCTCTTTCTTTGATGTCCCTGCTTTTTTTTCTCTTTCCTGCCGTGCAATAGCCGCTACCAGAGACAGATCTATTTGTGTACTCATCAGAGAGGGCACTTCCTGACTGTCACTCTCCCCCTCTGTGTCAGACTCTGTCCCCTCAGACTCAGACACAGAATCAGAAGGTTCCTCTTCTTTAACCTCCCTTTGTTCGTACTTCTCCTTTCTATCTTTTTTGATAGCTCTTTTACTTAAATTATCGCCCTGATTTGACTTTTGTTGCTTTCTGGGCGCTTTTTCTTTATTAGGTGGTGTTTCTTGATGTGTGGCTTCTCTGAGTTTCCACACATCATTAACGGTCGGTTCCTGTTTTTCTTTTTTCTGTTCACCTAATAACAAGTAACACAACGATTTTTGCATGCAGTCTAACTGCTCTGCCAGCATATCTAATTTTGCCTTAGAACTAGTTCCGGGCATATCCAGAATTTCATCTGGAGTAGGTCCGCAAGCTAGTTTCACTATTTTCTGCATTGCTCCCTTTGCTGCTGATAAATGTGAATCTCCGGGAGCGTAAATGAGACCAGGACATGTCAAAAATGTTCTTCCTCCTAGCCTGTCATGCTCCCTCTGATGAGAGCTACTTCGCCTCTCGTGAGATTGACTTCTAGATTTTTTGTAATTAACAATCTTTCGTCGAGGTATTTCCTCATCTTCAGTATACTCTGAACTCGAGCTTTTTCCTGACTCATCCTCTATTTTTATTTGATATCTTTCTTTGTTTTTTCTATCTGTAGAGGTTTTAAAAGGCCTAAAACCTGTTTTTTTCTTTTTCCCATGATCCGTCCCCTTTTAACAGGGGACTGAATCCGGCTAATATATTTTTATGTTTAGGAATAGCTCCCGTTTCTACCGTCGTCGTGTTAAAGTTTAAACCTACATAGCCATAGTCACCTCCAGCCGCTCCCTTCTTGTCAGTGTATTCTGAAGGGGTGGGGGAGTCAGCCGTGATTAAAGCGTCTGGATCAGGAACACCGTTCCTGGTAACTCTTATGTCGGTTCCTTTAACTATTGGTACAGTAATATCACTATCCCCAATTTCAACGGTAACCTTTCTACTTCGACTTTTATGGCCTACCACCTGGACTAATTTACTTAATCCAGCTTCATTAGAAGTATATAATGTATCATCAGTAGCAAGTAGTTCCTCATTACCTACTTGCCCTGCATCTTTTAATTTTTTATTAAACTGTTCTTGAGAGAGCAAAGTAATATTAGTTATTTTTTCCATGACTGTGTGAATCTGTACACTCCTTATGGGAATCTTTTTGGTAACTATCTCTTTATATGAGGTTTCTAGTTTAGGTACTCTTTGGTCCTACAGCGCTGCCTCGAGATCTCCTGTTACCTCTGTCGTGCCTAACTTAAAAACCTTATCTCAAGCGTCCCTGAGATATTTTCTAAGATTAGAAGGAAGTAACTGCTCTGTTAACTTCCTCAAAGCACTATGGAGACTTTGTTTTGCATTTGGATATAGCCGTTGTCTTAGTTTTTGAAAACTATTGTTCCCCTAGGTTCTTTTGGGTTTTATTGGGCAATTAAAAATTGACCCAATCCCGGACGAGCCCCCATGTGGTGAGATCTGGTATTACTCCCACTTTCCTGATTAACCCCAAGTATCAATGTGTCAAGGTGGTCTTTTGCTGTCAGGTCAGAATAAGTATCACTCCCTCCTTAGCTTGTTATAATTTATACCAGTAAATCTAGGTATAGTCCCTACACTCCCAGGAAACAATAATAATCAACATTAAAATTCATGCTTACCATCCAGCAGAATCGCTCTTGGAATCCTTGTTTTCTTTGTTTATAAAAGGATTAATAAATTGCTCTGACTCTTGCTTTATAGAACTGTTTGTAATAGCTGAAGTAAAAACTTAACAGTGATTGTCTTTTAGAAATAAAATTTTATTTATACAAAAGATTAAAACACTGGTTATACAAAAATTAAATGTTGAAAATGTTACAGGTTATAAAACTTCAGCTTATTCAAGCTCAACAGGGCAGTCCTGTATGAGTGAATATTACAAAGGCTAATTACCTTGAAGCAGTTCAAGCAATTGGAGTAAATATGAACTTGTTCTCATCCGAGGTTTTTTCAAGTTACAAAAATACAGCAGAGCAAATTAAACCAAAAGAAATTCAGCTAGGATTAAACTAGAAGAGATCTGATTTCTCTCTAGGGATGCAATCGACATCAGAATCAAAAATGCAGCAACTAACAGTCAAAAATGCAGTCATATTTATACGGAACTGAGGTACATTGTTCTAATACAGTTTCTTGGGTTTTTTCCAGAGGAACTCAGTCTCATGATAGGGTCTTGCAACATCAACCATCTATAGTCTCTGAGGGGGTTTTTGGTGACACTGCTGTTTCCCATAAATGGGCATTCTTGCGTCCTTTCCGTCCTTTGCGCTTCTTTGGACTTCTATGTATGTGTGTGCGTGTATATGTATCTGGAAGTGTATTTGTAGGTTCGCAATACCTATTAAAATTCACACCTCCTGCCACAATTTGAAAAAGCAACACACATCAAACATCTTTCCAAACATGAGAAGCATTTATGAACCTCTTGTTCAACAAAAGACAACATTTCATAAATCAAAGCGTTTCAATCTTTTGTTTATTCAGCTACAGATAGTATGATGCCCATAGGGATTTCCTGGAATGATGTGTGTTATCGTTCTTCTGCGATGGGCCTATTTAGCGTGTGTGTGTGTGAGACACCCTCTGGCTTTTAGATGGAGCAGCATTTACTACCGATCACAGAGCCGTACTTCACTGACAAACTGCGCATAAAATAATCACAGCCTTTATCAGATCGCGTGTCATTCCGATCAATCGTGCAGCCCTAATATCAAACTAACAATCAAACACTTCAGGTTTTGGCCTAAGATAAGAGGAAACTTTTGGGATTTGCTCATTTTGTCTTAGACAACCAAATCGTGCCCAAAATCGCACAGTGTGCAGTCGGCTTAACAGTAAAATTAGCCTATGTTGTGAATAGTCTCATTTATTAAAGCAGATTTTGCACAAGACTGTATTTTAATATAGTGCAAATAAGAGATTATTTTTCCTGATTGAATGATACTTAAGATGTTTTATGATCATGTTTTGTCACATTTTAGATCTCAATCTAATGATCCATCAAACATATTAATTTGTGCTTTAAGTTTGAACTTTCTCTTTAATTATGGATTCACTGCAAAACTGATCTGATCTGAGCTGAGAGAGTGAAGTGTGTGTCATTGCTCTCTACAGGTTGAGATATTGTGATCTCACAGATGAAGGTTTTGCTGCTCTGACTTCAGCTCTGAGATCAAACCCTGAACACCTGAGAGTACTGGATCTGACTGGGAATAAAATAGGAAAATCAGTGGATTTGCTGTCTGATGTACTACAGAATCCTCACTGTAAACTGGAGATACTGAGGTAAGATCATATTTGACTCTCGCACATGAATCACAATGTAAAGTATATTTGAAGTGTTCAGCCTCTTTCTGCTGCTGTGAGTTCAGATTATTGAGCTGTAAATGACTGAACACATGAGCTGATCCTCAATAACATGAAACTGCAGGACTGAGAGTCACACTGAAATACACACTTTCACACACAATCAACATTTCAGTCTCTTGACTTTAAACAGACTCGAGCTCAACACAGTCAGAACTGAGAAATGAAGAACATGCTGGATTCATTCTTACTGTTAATTGTGTTCATCTTTCTGCATTGACACTTTCTAAAGGATTGTTTTTAATTCTGTAAAATGAAAACACACACAAACACACACATTAATTGACACTCCATACATATTACACAGTACAGATCTAAGTAACAGTAAAACTATCCTATGTAGTGAATAGTCTCATATATTAAAGCAGACTGAACACAAGACTGACTTTTAATATAGTGCATCATTAGATCATTAGATCTCAATCTAATGATCCCTCAAACATATTAATTTGTGCTTTTAAGTTTGAACTTTCTCTTTAATAATGGATTCACTGCTAAACTGATCTCATCTGAACTGAGAGAGTGAAGAGTGTGTCATTGTTCTCTACAGGTTGAGTGATTGTGGCGTCACAGATGAAGGTTTTGCTGCTCTGACTTCAGCTCTGAGATCAAACCCTGAACACCTGAGAGAACTGGAAGGATGATCCACATTATAAACTGGAGAAACTACACTACTGTGAGTATATCTTTATTTCAAGCTTAAATTGACCCAATTTCATTAACAGGTCTCATGTATGTAACTGGAGAATATAAGATAATAATTCAGCTCCACTTTAGTCTCTGTAAACTGTTTTAATAAGAGTTTAATTCTGTGATGTGAATAAATAGGCTAGGTCTATATGAATATTTTCATCCCTTACATGTTTACATGCACAACTTTTGTTTCAATTGGAAATAATTCATTCCAATTGATGAATCCAAACGTAGTGTTTACATGAACAATTAATACAATTATCAGGTTGATGTGTGTTTATATGTCACAAGCTTCAAATCAGAATTGAGTTTTTACATGCACACACTGCGCGAATATTTCCCACTATTTGCACATATTATTATCCTACTTTGTTTGTTTGTTTTAAACAGCAGACTTAATATTTATATATGACGGGTCAGGTCCTAATTAGGAGACAATTGTAACGGATGGAACAGGAGTCAGACAGATGGTAAGTGAAATGTAACTTTATTGACAGAAACACGGAACCAGATGGAGATATAGTGAGTATTCAAGCAGATGATAAAACAGACAGGAACTTAACTGAAGAATAACTAGAGTCTCTATTTCAGATGGAGGCTGGATGATCTCAGGAAGCGGACTGAAGACTGAAGAAGGCAGACGGAGCTTTGGATGAAGACTGAAGGTGGATAATTCTCAGGTGAGTAGCGGGTAAGTAGCATCAGAGAGTCTGTGTGTCTTGTAGAGACCAGACCAGACAATGAGTGTGAGCAGAGGAGCTGAATATAAAGGGTGGTGGAATGATGAGTTGCAGGTGATGATGATTAGTATTCAGGAGATGATGAGCGAGTGGGAGGAGTGAGTGAATCTGGTGGAACCTTGACAGTAGGATGGACCAAGATTGGAGCGGTCAGGGAGGCTTCTTTGAGACGTTGAAAGGCTAAGATGGCTTCAGGAGATAAGGACAGAGACTTGGGCCGGCCCTTTAGAGATGAGGTCAAAGGAGAACTTATGATACTGTAGTTATTAATGAATCTTCTATAAAAGTTGGCGAACCCGAGGAATCTCTGAAGATCCTTCACAGTTAAGGGAGGGGGCCAGTTCCGGATAGTTTCCACCTTCCTCTGGTCCATCTGGACTCCATGTTGGTCTATGATGTAGCCCAGGAGTTGCACAGTGGTGGTGTGAAACTCACATTTCTCCAGTTTCAGGTAAAACTTATGAGCTCTCAGTTTCTCCAGAACTAGAGTTACGTGGTGCTGATGCTCTGAGAGAGAAGAGGAGTAGATGAGAATGTCGTCTATATAGACAACCACAAATCTGTTGAGATACTCCCGGAAGACTTCATTCATGGAACCCTGGAAGACTGCTGGAGAGTTGGATAATCCGAAGGGCATGACCCTATACTCATAGTGACGTGAAGGCATGACGAATGCCATGTTCCATTCATCACCCCGACGAATACGAATCAAGTTATATGCACTACGTAGATCCAACTTGGAAAAGATGCGAGCCCCACGCAGCTGCTCCAGGGCTGCTGGGACCAGAGGAAGGGGATAACTAAATTTCACAGTTTGAGAGTTGAGATGTCGATAATCTATGCGCGGCCTCAAGCCTCCGTCCTTCTTAGCCACGAAAAAGAAGCTGGAAGCGGCAGGGGACGTAGATGTACGAATGTAGTGCTGATGAAGAGCTTCCTCCACATACTCCTCCATGGCCTTCTGCTCCGGGATGGACAGAGGATAAATGTGGCCCTTTGGTAGAGTGGCTCCAGGTAACAGGTCATTGGCGCAGTCCCATGGCCGGTGAGGTGGTAGCTTGGTCGCCAACTGCTTGCTGAACACATTCTGGAACGCCCTATACTCTGCAGGAATCTCCACCTGATGTTGGACTTCTGGACTCTCAATGGAAGTGGAGCAAACGGGAATCTTGGGTCTTCCCACTGAAGACTTCCCTCTTCTTCTGGATCTTCTTAACCAGAGCTAGACAGGTATGAGAACAGTTCTCCCCCCAGCGAAGGACCTCCCCGGATTTCCAGTCGATGGTGTGTTGATGTTGTACCAACTAAGGGTGTCCCAGGATGAGCTCAGCAATGGAAGGTCCTCCAGCACCATGAAAGAGATGTCCTCTCTTTCAGCCAATGCGGAGCGTCAGTGTGGGGGTGAAATGGCGAATTCGACCTTGGCCCAGCGGTTTTCCCTGGATGGTTTGAACTCTGAGATCTTGATGTCTCCGGCGCTTACGGACATTCAATTTTTGAAGGAGCTGAGTTGAAATGAAGTTCCCCGCTGAACCGGAATCGAGGAGAGCTTGCGCTGAGACACAGACACGAGAGGTTAACAAATGAACTGTTGTGCGATTCAAGGTTTCAGTCTTAGGAGGAATTTGAATGGAGCTTACCGCCGGACTCTGTGGTCGAACTGGGCAATTACTGATGAGATGTTTATCACCCCAACAATAAAGACATAGGTTGAGTTGAATTCGGCGCTGACGCTCCGTAGGAGAAAGATGAGTGGAGTCGATCTGCATAGGCTCGGGTGCTGGAGGAGCGACAGATGGAGCCGAGGGCGGAGGACTTACAGCGTTTGCTGGGATATCACAAGCAGACAAGCGTTGAGATACTCGAATGGTTTTCTGAATGAGGTTCTCGATTCCCATGGAATCCTCATATACTACCACCAGCTGATGGATATTACGATTGAGAACATGTCGAAAAGCAGTAATCAGGGCGGTCTTATTCCAGCCACAAGATGCCGCCAGAGTGCGAAACTGAAGAGCGTATGAACTCACAGAAGAATTTTCTTGACGAAGGTTTTAGAGTTGATCATATATGGTGAAATCTGAAACTGTCTGGCCGAAAACTTCCTTGAAATGTTGAATGAAGCTTGACAGAGATTTAACCGCTTGAGAATTCGAGTTCCAAAGGGATTGAGCCCACTGGAGTGCTCGGCCAGACAGCAAGGAGATGATAAAAGTCACTCGGGCTGAATCATTGGAGAATTGATGTGCCTGCATTTCAAAATATAGCGATACCTGAAGCAAAAAAACGCTGCAGTCCTCTGCCTCTCCGGAGAATGTCACTGGTCGGGCCATGGGACTCGCAGAGGCCGCTGACGAAGCAGTGGGTGTTTTGCGGAAGTAGATGCTGGCGTGCGGAGTGAAGGACGTCTACGGGGACGTAGATTAGTCGGTGGAGATGGAAGTAAAGACTGACGAATAGCCTGAACAAGCTCAGCGAACGGATCGCATGTTGGATTCTCCACGCTTCTGATGAATTCTGCGTCCTTGGTCTGGTCTTCTTTCACGGATGGAACAGGAGTCAGACAGATGGTAAGTGAAATGTAACACTATTGACCGAAACACGGAACCAGATGGAGATATGGTGAGTATTCAAGCAGATGATAAACAGACAGGAACTTAACCCTCTGAGGTCGACAAACGCGCCGGCGCGTTTTGCTGGATTTTCTCCACATTGTAGCACTATAAACTTAAATTTCTCCGTCATTTATGGTCATACAGAAAAAATAAATATAAAAAAAGAATCTGTGGTATTTCTACTTTTGTATGTGTCCACTTCCAATCAAATCAAAACATTGTGCTTTTGTAAAATAAAGAAAATAAACAGTGTGTGCGTTCTGCCTCTCCGTCGCGGTGAACTTTTTTTTCTTGAGCACATCTATAAACTGAAACAAAACTCAGCGAATACTTGTCACACATTTATGAGCCATACACCTTTATAAACATTTAAGTGTGTACTTTTAAATGATCGGATTCAAAACGAAAACAAATATTCTCTGTTTAAGTAATTTGTATAAAACCAACAAGATTTCCAGCTTCTCAAACGCTTTCTAATTATTTTTAATTCGGCCACGCCCACTCGCGCAAAAGATATTCACATGCAAATCTCCACATGGAACGCGATCGCCCTCATTACCTCAACAACAAAACACTTACTTCACTTTTCGTCGAGTTTGAAAGACGTGCCTGAGCTTACATTGGATTTACATCAGAAGAAGAAGAACGATATTTGAAGACAAGAAAGATAAGGTAAGTAATTCTTACATATTAGTTTGCTATTGTTGCATAAATTTCACATTGCAGTTGAACTGTTGCTAGATATATGGTGAATATTATAATATTTAGACCCGTGTTTACTGTTACTGTGTTTGTGGATATCTGCTCAAACGTAGATAGGCTATGTATATGGTAGGCCTAACCATAATGTTTTATATTTGATCGCAATCGCGTTTTAATGTATCATATTTTTGATCGTGATCGCGTTTGAATGTATCATATTTTGGAAAAGCAAAACGCTCCAAACGGCTTCATGTTTTTACTATTATCTCATTTCATATCATCATAACGAATGGAAACATTTGAAGTAACATGATAATCAATATATTTTTCTCTAGCTTAGTTGTTACTGAAATCTTTTTGAAAATATATATAGGCTGCTATATTGTTATTATTTTATGCAGCACTGCGCATAGCCTATACCTACAAGGCACAACAAACCTGGTGTTCATTATATGTTGTTGGAAACATTTGTGTGAGTGTGTGTGTGTATTCTGTGAATTTTAAAAAGCAATTTTAACAAGAAAAATCTAAAATGTATTCCCAAAATCGTGCAGGCCTTTCTCTTGATATCAGTATGTTCTTTTTTTTTTTTTTTCAGGGCCCAGATGCCACTGAGTCCTGCTGACTTAAACATTCACAGTACATGTCTCTGTACATGAACATGGTAAAGTGAAAATCAAACACCTTAGAAAATGAAAGGTATGTACAATGTTTTTAGGAATGGCACAAAGGTCTCTTTCTTCAATAAGTGCTTTTTTGTTGTGTATCTTTGGATTATGTTGAGTTGTAAATAAATCCAAACAATTTTAAAAGCCATTCTTTTTTAAATCTCCTCATTCTTTGTGCAAGGTTGGTCAGAATGATGGGCCCTGATAAGCTCCTAATAGGGCCATTAGGAAGGTTCTTTGTCTTTCTCAGGTGTGGAAAGCTTTCATATTAATGAGGTGATCCGCCCCTTCGCATATTGCTTTCTAACACAAAACACAGTCAGGGTGATTCTCACATAGTTTTAGAGCAAATATTCTAGGCTACGATATACAATTTTCAAAAGTCTTGTGAAGAAATAATCAGTATGGGTTTCATGACCTTATTTCAGTGAGAATTTATTTTTGTATTTTCACAAACCACGCATAAATGTCATTATCTCAAAACTACAAACTTTTACATACATGCTGCTGATATATTATTGTAGCAGAGTTTGTGCTGAATACAGTGTAATTAGACTTTAGCCATGAAAATGTCACAAGTAACAGAAATAACCACAAATGTCAGAGCATGTCAGAACACCTCCAGGGCCCAGAAAACAGCTCAGACCTCAGAGGGTTAACCGAAGAATAACTAGAGTCTCTATTTCAGATGGAGGCTGGATGATCTCAGGAAGCGGACTGAAGACTGAAGAAGGCAGACGGAGCTTTGGATGAAGACTGAAGGTGGATAATTTTCAGGTGAGTAGCGGGTAAGTAGCATCAGAGAGTCTGTGTGTCTTGTAGAGACGAGATCAGACAATGAGTGTGAGCAGAGGAGCTGAATATAAAGGGTGGTGGAATGATGATATGCAGGTGATGATGATTAGTATTCAGGAGATGATGAGCGAGTGGGAGGAGTGAGTGAATCTGGTGGAACCCTGACAACAATGAGCACATGACCTGTTGTGACCTGTCTCACTGCGTGCTGCTTATATTTATCACGCAGTAAAAACACCTCTACCTGCACCCGAAACAGCCTGTGGATGAAAGTCTGAAAGAAGGACTGAAGGCCGTGAGATTGTGTTGGTCATTCATGACACTTCATTCAACAACTACAACAGCTCGTACGCATCATACGGCATTACGTCATTGCACATGCACAGGACTTTCCAGATTCGGTTTTCAATCTGATCAAGTGTTTACATGTCCTCTCGATCAGATTAGAAAAGGAATAAACCACCCAATCCGATCGAAATTTCATTCGGTTCGAGCTCATTCGATTAAGGTGTTTACATGAAGGCTTTTCAGTCCGTGCCGCCAATCTGATTACTAACAGATTATTTGTTTGCTTGTAAACGTGGTGTGTGTGTGTGTGTGTGTGTGTACGTGATAAAGTGAGAGTTGTTTATCATTTGCTGTTATTAATCTTTTCCAGTTTTTCATTAAAGGGATACTTCAGGATTTAGCATTAAGCTTTGTATTAGTAGAAAACCTGTAGTATTTTCAAATTACCATGCTTTCCACCCTCATATCCCCCTGAGAGGAGAGATTTATGCATTTTTTGTCTGGAAAAAATCCTCCGATGACGCAAAAATCGTCATTTTGCGTCATCGGAGGATTTTCTGTCCAGAGGCTAAAGGCTGACTTGTCCAGCGGATTCGGCTTTTGCTTTCTGCGGTCACCATTCATACATGCACACCTCTTGTTTCAATCTAACTGAATTCATTCCGATCGGTGAATCTGAATGTAGTGTTTACATGAACGCTAAACAAGTGATCGGTTGATGTGCGTTTTAACATTGCTAAGAAAATTCCCGCACCTTCGTTGCGAGAACGGCGCGTCTCAGTAATCACACCACCGGCCTCGCGCCGTTCTTCCGCGGCCGTCAGCCTCGTCCTGCTCGCCACAGTAAACATAATGAATGGCGACTGTAGAACGCAAAAGCCGAATCCCGGACATTTTGGGCGATCCCGAAATCCCAGGCAGACTCGTCACGGAGACTCACTGGTAGCCTAACCTTGTTTTAAACTGCCCTCTCTTACCGGTAGGCGTGGCCTCCTAGGGCAGCGAAGCAAGTGCATTCTGGGATTTGTTGTCTTTCATCCACATGAGCCAAAAATACATTTTCTGGCTTTTCTCAGTCTAGAAAGCTCCAAATGAAAAAATTTCTTCACATTTCTTCTACATAAATTACCTATTTTAAATACACATTCATCTTTCCAGAGGTGAAGTATCCCTTTAATATCTCTGGCTGTAATGTGGGTATACTAATATTCTGGCTGTGTTTTCCTGAAATGATCTCCAAATGTGTTGTGACTCAGTAATGTCTCATACTCATATGTTTCTGTGTGTTTTATTGTAGGACTCTCAGTGTTTAGACGTCAGTTCAGTTTTCTCAGGATCAGCTGATGGTGAATAAAGAGCCGCTACAGAGACTGAAGACACAGAAACACACAGCGATCACACTGACGTGTGTGTGTGACTTCACACCAGTTTCTTGTTTTATAGTAAAATGAAAATGATTGCTGAAAATATCAGCTTTGAATTGTTTCAAATTTGTTAGATATTGATAACAATGTAGATGGTGAAACACTCTAATGTTATATATTATATTACTAATTACAATGTTAAGTTCTATCATATTCCTCTTGATGGCAAGTATTTCTAAAACCAACAACAAAAAAACAGTGATATGAGTGCGGGCTGCGATTTGATCCAGAAATCAATCCGGAGGGTGAGTGTTTGTTGCACTAATCTAGTTACAAAGTTCATTCATAATCTAAAGTGTTACTTATTTTGTGTTACTTATAATTATTTTGTACACCGCGCTATCTATTATTTACCTTCATACTCATTTGTTTCAATGACCAGATGAGAGCATGCATAGCTCTGGTTTCTTGTGTGTTGTAAGAAACACAACGGAGTCAGAAATATGCAGTGTTGTTAATAGAAATAATAAGCTTGCTTTGTAGAATATAATGCATATATGTGACCCTGGATCACAAAACCAGTCACAAGTCGCATGGGTATATTTTTGGCAAAAGCCAACAATAAATTGTATGGGACAAAATTATCGATTTTTCTTTTATGCCAGAAATCATTAGGATATTAAGTAAAGATCATGTTCCATGAAGATACTTAGTAAATTTACTACCGTAAATATATAAAACATTTATTTTTGTGAGTGAATGCAGCACAATTGCAAACATAAATGGAGAACTTTAAAGACAATTTTCTCAATGTTTCGATTTTTTTGCACCCTCAGATTCCAGATTTTCAAATAGTTTTATCTCGGCAAAATATTATCCTATCCTAACAAACCATGCATCAATTATTTATTCAGCTTTCAGATGATGTACAAATCTCAATTTCAAAAAATGTGGCTGGTTTTGTGGTCCAGGGTCACGTATATGTGTTATTGTGAACTGGACAGCACTGCATCCACTACTCTATCCTCCTTATCAAGGACTCTTTCATTATAATAAAACATCACCAAACATTATTTAATGTATACAAATAATTTATTTGTAAAGGAAAATGTCTCATAACTTAATTATTTACCCTATTTATTTCCTGAAACAATACATACTTTTTATATTAATTATTATTATTATTAAAAACTAATGATTAATATATTAAACTGATGTTTGTGATCACATGCCACGCTGACACTGCTTGACAAACATGCATGTAATGTTTGTTAATATTATTTTAAGTGTTACCCAAGTTTACATTTAATTATAATTGAGCTTTTTCTTGAAATTTCATGAGAAAAATAAACAATTTTACAGAAAATCCTTGAAACAGTGTTTTACTTGGATTTTGCTCCCTCATTCAGGTTCAGCTACTCTGATTCAAGATTATTAAAGGGGTCATATAATGGTACATGCACTTTTACAAGTTGATTGTACTGAAATGTGTGTTGGCAGTGCCTGTACACGACCATCATAAAATGATAAAAATCCACTCAGTGTTTTTTTTTTTAATTTTCTTATATGTTTCCCCCTCTCCTGAATCAAGCTGTTCGATTTTGTGACGTCGAGGTCGAGGTCGAGGCCAATATTTATCCCCTATAAAGTTACCATAAACTTCGCAGCTTTAAAAAACAATCATCATTCCTAATGCCGAAACATGACAGCCAATACGAGTCAAGAGTAACGTAGGGCAGAAATGTTTTCAAAGTCTTTTACACCGCGAGTCTGACAACTGGACACACTGCCGAACAAAGTACCGCACGTCGGAAAGCAAGCCTGAGGTAAGTTAGCTTACAATGTTAACTGTCCTGTCAGATACAGACAGCGATGTTGCCAATGTCATTATTTTTAATTTTGACAGAGAAGTGGGCGAGATAATATCGCGAGCGGGCGCGGGCGCCGTGAGCGCTGAGCGAGCAGGAACAGTGCAGTGTTATTCATTGCACGGCTCGCGAGCCTCATGTGGCTCGCCAAGCTTTAATTTGTGGCTTGCATGGCGATAAATAATACGGTGATATGATGCATTCACTAGAGATATTTAATAAAAACATTAATAACAAGTAGGGCTTTAACATAACCCGTTAAAAACTCAAAGTGTCAGCTCTATTACAAATAATTTCGATCGGATTGAAAGGGGTGGTTTATCGAGAGAACGTGAAAAAACTTGATCGATTGAAAACCGAAACTGAAAGGACGACGTATGACGCGCTGAACGAGCTGTTCTCCTGATGAATAACATGTCATATAAATGAGTTCTCTTACGAGAGTTCTCTCGTACTGCGTTTATCAAAACGCTACGGGAAAAGTCTCTTTTCACGAAACACTGAAGCAAAAATTATCCTTTAATTTTTCATATATGTAAAACGCGTTGCGGCAGCAGCAGACAGCTGAAGCAAGACGGCTTGTCTGCTCATTGGCTGCTCTGCGGCAACTGCATAAGCCTATCGAGCGCAGGCTGATGCAACATCAGACCAATGAGGGCGCTTCGCGCCCTCCTCGCCACTTCCCGCCGAGACGGGCGTGGCTTACCTCTATAAAAGGAGCTCGAGAAGGCTGATTCACTTGATTTTAATCTCTTCAGCGAAGCGCACGCATCGCTGGATCACGGAAGCAGCGTCGTTCGAAGCAAGCACTTCAGCGGGACGAGCCCTCGAAGCCGCTGGCCTACGCCGCCTTCTACAGCCGTACCTGCTGCGCTTTCCGACGCCCATATCCTTTATTGTGCTCTGTTTGTGTGTGTGTGTGAGTGTTCTCGTAGCACTCACCCCCTAAAAGAGCGGCGTCTTTCTAAAGATGCCTAAATCCTGCGGCTCGTGCAGAGCCCCACTCGCCGGGGAAGACGACCACGTCATCTGTGTTTCCTGCCTCGGTGAGGACCATGCAGCGCTCGTGCTCGCTGACGGCGGCTGCCCTCACTGCGAGCTTTTGCCTATGGTGGCTCTGAGGACCCGCCTGGCATCCTTCTCGAAGCCTGCATTCTCCGCCGCGATGCCGCGCCGTAAGAAGCGCCGCTCGCAGCGGGTCCCGGAACCCTCTCCACCCCGATCAAGCTCGCCGGTTCGCCCGCCAGCTTCACCGACCTCCCCCGAATCACTTCCTGATGCTCAGCGCCCGCAGCCTGCCGCCGCTTCATCAGAGGAAGTTGTTTCGGAGGCCGCGTCGGGGGAAAAGGATTCCTGTTCTCTCCTCGCTTCAGGCAGCGAGGATTGGGCGAGCTCTGAGGACCTCGCGCCTCCTGCCCGAAAGCCCTCAGTGAGAGCCAACATTGAGACGGAGCTCATGCGAGTACTCGCTTTGGCCGCGGCGAGCCTCGGCCTCGAGTGGTCTGCACCGGAGCCCCCCTCTCGCACCCGGCTCGATGGTAGCTTCCTCCCAGGTGAGCGCAATTCTCCGGAATCTAAGCCCGCTCCTTTTCTTCCTGAGTTACATGAAGAAGTTGCGAAGGCCTGGAACGCGCCCTACTCTGCGCGTACGCGCTCATCTGTGTCGCCTGCATTCTCCTCACTGGACAAGGCGAATGAACGAGGCTACTTTTCTCTGCCGCCGGTGGAACAGGCTATAGCGACCCATCTGTGCCCGCCCTCTGCTGGACGGCGGACTAAACCGGTGTTGCCTTCAAAAGCCTGCTGCATGACGTCGACGCTGCTCGCGCGAATATTCTCCGCCGCTGGGCAAGCCGCGTCAGCGCTACACACCATGGCTACATTACAGATTTTCCAGGGTGATCTCCTCCGTAAATGGGACGAGGTTGGACCTGATGCTGTCTGTATTGCGGATTTGAGGAGTGCTTCGGACCTCACGCTCCGAGCCACCAAAGCTGCCGCACAAGCCATGGGACGCTGTATGGCTTCTGCCACTGTCGCTGAGAGGCACTTATGGCTAACGCTCACGGAGATGGCCGATTCCGAGCGCATCGCGTTTCTCGACGCCCCGCTGTCTTCCGCTGGCCTCTTTGGTTCTTCTCTCTCCGAGTTCGTGGAGAGATTTACCGAAGCCCAGAAAGCGTCTCAAGCCTTCAAGCACTTCCTACCGAAGCGCTCTGGTTCCGCGGCGGGTCGAGACAAACGGACCCCGCGAACCTCACAGCCTCAGCCCCCGCCTTCTGCCTCCTCTTCGCAGCAGCCTCAACAGCGCAGCTCGAGACCCCGCTCTCGATCGTGCGCCCGGCGCCCCGCCGCGACCGAGGATTGTGGTGAAACCAGAGGCCCCGAAGAAGTCCTAGCCCGCCTAGGAAAGCGCAGGTGTGTGAGTCCCGTTGCGGCCGGCCTCCCACCCAAGCGCCTCGCTGTCTCAGCCCCAAGCTTCGCGGCTGTCCCAGCGTTCTCTGCGAAGCGCAAGCCTGTACAAGTGCCCGCTTGCCTGCACTCAAAAGCCGTTTTTACGGCTACCCAGATATGTCTCGAAAAGAGTGTGATTTCTGGTGTCCCGGCCACGGCCGATGGTGCTATAAATGTAGTATCGATGCCCACTCCTCTGTGCCCATCCATACACATAAGCACAGCCCTGCACTCAGGGCTCGCGCAAATAAAATCGACTCAGGTCGATTGCGCCCCCCACATAGTAAAAGTGCCCACTACTCAGTGCCCACGAACACTATGTCTATCAGATCACAGGCTCTCTGTAAAAACGAGACCTGTGAGCGCGCGCGCTGCTTACACAAGCAGCGCACCCCAAGCAGTAAATGTGCCCGCTCCCAGCCCACATCTACTCGCACACATGAGTCCCACGGGGCTCGCGCAGCCCTCCCTCACTCAGTCAAACACTGTTGTAAGGTCGAGGGCGAGCGCTCCGCCCGCTGTATTAAGCGCGCCCCCCGCCTCAAATGCCGCAGGCATAACGCCTATGTTTGTGAGCCCCGTAGCACCTCTGTCGCACGGCGAACAGAGCGCGCTCTGTATCCGGCCCTTAGCCAACCATGCAGATGCATGGGCAGCGCTTCCAGGGGTTTCGGACTGGGTCTTAGGCATTATAAAGAGAGGCTTCTCGCTACAGTTTTATCGACGCCCTCCGCGCTTCACAGCGCGCGTCGAAACTTCGGTACCGCTGAATGTAGCACACCTACTTCGCGCCGAAATATCAAAACTGATAAGCAAAGGGGCGATAGAGCTTGTTCCCCGAGTTCAAAGCGAACAGGGGATATACAGCAGATACTTTCTAGTCCCCAAAAAGGACGGCGGTATCAGACCCATTCTGGATCTAAGACGACTGAACAGAGTATTATTGAAACGCCGTTTCAAAATGCTCACAACCAGCAAAATTCTCGCGCATGTTCGCCGAGAAGACTGGTTCATGTCGATAGATCTGAAGGACGCGTATTTTCAAATACAGATAGCGTCACATCACAGGCGATTCTTGAGATTCGCCTTCGAGGGTCAGACATACCAGTATACAGTCCTGCCTTTCGGCTTGTCCCTGGCACCTCGTACTTTTACGAAATGCATGGACGCAGCGCTCGCTCCTCTCAGACTCAGAGGCATGCGAGTGCTGAACTATTTGGACGACTGGTTGATCCTAGCCCAATCACGATCTCAGCTCATAGAGCACAGAGCCATTTTACTCGATCACCTCGAGAATCTTGGTATCACGGTCAATTGGGCGAAGAGTTCACTGAACCCCAGCCAAACGATTCCGTTTCTGGGTATAGTTCTGGACTCACAGTCTATGACAGCACGGCTGTCGCCACAGCGCGTGCTGAACATTCAGCGCGCGGTGAAGCTCCAACACATAAACTGCCTAGAAATGCTGGCAGTGCACAACGCGCTGACGCGTTTTTGTCCCCACATCAAGGACCAACATGTCATAGTCCGTTCGGACAACATGGCAGTGGTGTCCTACATAAATCGCCAGGGCGGTCTGAATTCCAAACCCCTGTACAGGCTGGCGAAACGCCTCCTGCTATGGGCTCAGCACAACCTACGCTCGCTGAGAGCAGTACATGTGCCCGGGCTGCTGAATGTGGGCCCGGACAGACTGTCCAGGAACAACGTTCCTACGGGCGAATGGTCTCTACACCCACAAACAGTCCGGCTGTTGTGGGAGAGATTCGGCAAAGCGGAGGTGGACCTATTCGCGTCCCGCGAAAACGCTCACTGCCCCGCATTCTTTTCAAAGACCGACAGCGCGCTGTCCCAAAGGTGGCCGCGCTGCCCGCTATACGCTTTTCCCCCCGTCTCCCTCCTGCCTCAGGTGTTGGAACGGGTCAGGAAAACAAAATGCCCAGTGCTGCTTGTAGCACCGTTCTGGAAGAACCAGGCATGGTTCCCAGTTCTGATGCAGTTAGCAGACATCGCTCCATGGCCAGTGCCGTTGAGGAGAGATCTCCTCTCGCAGGCCAGGGGCTCGATCTGGCACCCACACCTGGAACTATGGTCCCTTCATGTGTGGGCGCTCAACGGATACCCGTTGGTCTCGCAGAGGGAGTCATGAATACCATCACGGAGGCTAGAGCGCCGTCGACCAGGCGACTCTACGCTTCAAAGTGGTCGGTTTTCTCCGGCTGGTGTACAGCTTGGAGCCTTTCACCCCTCGAATGTGAGGTAACGGAGGTTCTCTCCTTCCTACAAGAGATGTTGGATAAGGGCAGATCCCCTTCCACGCTCAAAGTGTATGTGGCGGCTATTTCAGCGTTCTCCGGTTCAACGCTGGGTCAGTCACTAGGAAGGAATGATTTAGTCATCCGCTTCCTCAGGGGAGCTAGGAGACTGAATCCACCCAGACCTCCGTCAGTCCCTATGTAGGACCTTTCTACGGTCCTGGCGGCCATGAAAGGTGCCCCTTTCGAGCCTATCCAGTCAATCAGCCTCAAACATTTGTCTTTCAAAACAGTGTTTTTGATGGCTCTCGCTTCAGTGAAGCGCATAGGCGATCTGCACGCGCTCTCCGTGAGCCCGACGTGCTTGGAGTTTGGTCCTAATGACTCTAAAGTCATACTCAAACCTAAGCACGGCTATGTGCCGAAATCCCTCAACACGCCTTTTCGGGCTCAGGTCATTTCCCTGGCTGCCCTGCCGGCGTCGAGTGAGGAAGGGGACTCGAGTTTTCTTTGCCCTGTTAGGGCTTTAAGAACTTATATGTCCCGCTCTGCTGCCTTTAGACAGACAGAGCAGCTCTTTGTCTCGTTCAGCGGACGTTCCAAAGGAACGGCTGTTTCGAAACAAAGTCTATCCAGATGGATAGTTGACGCCATAGCGCTGGCTTATACTGCCAAGGGCATTCAATGCCCGTTGGGAGTCAGAGCGCACTCTACGAGAGGCGTTGCCTCCTCGTGGGCTTGGTCCAGCGGGATTTCCTTACAGGATATATGTACGGCGGCAGGCTGGGCCTCTCCGTCTACATTTATCAGGTTTTATAACCTAGAGGTTCCCGCCTTACAGGCTAAGCTTTTGTCGGTGTAATCTAATTACAGGCGCAATGCGCTACCGACTATACTGGGCAGAACTGTGTAAGACCCACGTTTTCCCACATTAGTGCAGGCTCCCTACCCTGGCTATGTGATGTCATATTCGCGTCTGTGGACATGTCTATATAAGGACGGAGGAAACCCCTCCTGTCTTTAGACCCTCCCTGTGAGGTCATGGTAAGCCTGCGGACGCTACAGTAGAGGGAATTGAGGCCCCCCCCCTTATTCCCTGACTCTGTGTGAGTCTATCTGGTGATTATGCACTGTATGCCTGAAATAGCTTCCGGTGATCAGTGTTTTTATCCCAGCACGCAAGGCGTTTTGCAAGGGGTTCCCGTAGCGTTTTGATAAACGCAGTACGAGAGAACTCTCGTAAGAGAACGTACTCGGTTACTAACGTAACCTCGGTTCTCTCTAGAAGAGGGAACGAGTACTGCGTTCCCTTGCCGTGCGTTTGGTTCACTCTGGTTCGCTTCGGCGATCAAAATCAAGTGAATCAGCCTTCTCAAGCTCCTTTTATAGAGGTAAGCCACGCCCGTCTCGGCGGGAAGTGGCGAGGAGGGCGCGAAGCGCCCTCATTGGTCTGATGTTGCATCAGCCTGCGCTCGATAGGCTTATGCAGTTGCCGCAGAGCAGCCAATGAGCAGACAAGCCGTCTTGCTTCAGCTGTCTGCTGCTGCCGCAACGCGTTTTACATATATGAAAAATTAAAGGATAATTTTTGCTTCAGTGTTTCGTGAAAAGAGACTTTTCCCGTAGCGTTTTGATAAACGCAGTACTCGTTCCCTCTTCTAGAGAGAACCGAGGTTACGTTAGTAACCGAGTACGTTTCCTTTCATTCTATAATTCTCCTTTCACTCAGCATCTGTGAAGTGAAGCAGGACAACGGCTCACCAGTCCTTGTTTCAGATTATCATACAGACGACTGGTTTGGGGCATTTTTAATGCGTGATAAATAGTAGTAGTAAATAGTTTTTTTTTCTCGGACACCCGATGAAACACATAGATCAGCGGCCCATTGGTTCTTTTCTTGATTGACACTGGGCTAGCCCAATCAAATCTTTAATGTGAAGTATAGAAATATACTCTTTCAAGTATAAAAATTAGTACAAAACTAATTATGAAAGTTTCCTTTATTTTTCAGTGCATTTGTTTTACAATATATGGCTATTACTATCATGGGATTAATATCATAACTATTATTGTAGTAGCAATGTAGACAGACACTGTAACTAAAAGAGTTTTGAATTTTTCTTTGTTTAATTTGCACCAGATTGATGAATTTAACATTAAAAAGCACAAAATTTTCTTACGGGGGAGCATGCCGCAGAACCCCCCTAGAGTGGCAGAGGTGTGTGTGTGGGGGGGGGGGTATTCATCACTGTGGGGTATAGTTAAATTCTATTAATAAATGAGAATTTTGTACTTATTTCAGCTGTCCGTGTTAACACGCGTTCCTACTCACTCATTACATTTATTTATTTTATTTTATTTTTATTTATTTATTTTTTTTTGGGGGGGGGGATATGCCGCATCCTTCTCACCTTTTTTACCCCTGACCTGTTTTCATGCCTGAGTCATGTTGATGTCCCTAAATCCGAACCGCTGAAGACGCAGTGGCTGAGTTTGTTTTCGAAGGGAATATTCCCCACAACGTCATGTTTGCGCGAATCATTTCACCAGGCTGCTTTACGATCGAGGGTCAGTAGGCTATAAAGCTGGTTTTGCTAAGAAGCTGCTCCTGAAAAAAGGATCTGTACCAACTATTCGTGTTCCTGCTGAACTTCCAGAAGAAGAAGTTATTGTAACGTTTTATTAACCTTTATATTAATCTTTATATTAAAGGGGCTATATGCTTTTTTCTGAAATTTAAACTCGCGACTGACACCTGTGGCCAAAAAACGGAACTGCTCTTCCTTTCTGCTCGCTCTCGTACGTGCACACTTCACAAGTCATCCGCTGCAAAGAAGTCTACATTATGTTTACAGAGGTAAGAACAGTCAAATACATATATTGTTTGAGAAACTAAGTTTGTTTGCTGTACGCACAGAACAGAGGGGCGGGGTGAGCAAAGCTCATTATCATTTAAAGACATATGCACTCAAACGGCGTGCTGAAAACTTTTCTTACAATATGAGAATTTTTAATTAAAGTATATTACAAACTTTTAATTTAGACCCTAAAGAATCATATTAGCTATGTGATTGCTTGTAGATTGCATGTAAAAGACCATCAGCCTGTGACTGTTGAAAGATACAGTAGGCTACAACTTACTTAGGCTACAACTTAAATGTATATTCCTCATACATAATATCGACCAATCAATCAAACAAAGGGGTCAATAAAACAGCTGGAGAACAATCATGTCACATAACATTTACCTCAGGAAAGCCATTTAATGACCATAATATAGGCTATAGCACGTAAGTTGGCTAGAAAAAAAGAGCTATAGAGAGTATTTGGCTAAATATGTGTACTATATTGCATATTTATTATATTTTTACTTATATAATTAAATAAAGTTGTTGTTATTATAATAAAAAAACGCATTATATTTAATTTGTGTTATTTTTTAACCTTAAATAATACTGCCAGCTAATAAGGCTCTCTGTATGTTTACAGCATTAGGTGAGTT
The DNA here is from genome assembly GCA_023718395.1 of Leucaspius delineatus. Lineage (NCBI taxonomy): Eukaryota > Metazoa > Chordata > Actinopteri > Cypriniformes > Leuciscidae > Leucaspius > Leucaspius delineatus. The sequence goes on from CM043362.1 coordinate 8,733,082, forward strand.
GTATTTTTCTTGAGAAAAATGAATGCCTATCTTGTGTAGCCTACCTAATATTTATCCAAATGAGTCAATATTAAATCAAAATCAATTGAAATAATAAAAAAGCGTAGCTTACCAGAAATTGAATCATGTAAACATTGTAACATGTTCTCACTAGGCCTAAACCTAATAAAATTCAGTTTAGTTTCTAAAATGTTTTGACAGTCACAATACACTTATTGTGATGCAATAATTTATTTACATAAATTACAGTTACAGTACAATTACAGTAATTATGACATTACTGAAATTACAACAGTCAACTAGTAATTTTACCAGTTGGTTATATTAATCAGGAACTCGTAATAATGGTAATTCTAATAGGACATCAATGCAGTATCACTTTTTCTTTTGTAAAACCTTTAAATTGTCACATGAATGTTTTAAATATATATAAAAACATAAACGTTTCTGTTTCTGCAAAGTCACGGCTTCAACAACATATACAAAGTATGACAATGAAAATCTCAGGTATTGTTTATGTGCTTTTCTTAATGTTAAAAGCATCTAATGAGTGTGTGAATATCAGTTCGGGTGACCTTTATAGACACACTGAAAGTGACAATGGATAACAGAATGGATAAGGAGAAGAACTGATAAGAATGTAAATGTGTGCCTTGAAACGCAAGAGTCGCTTTGGATAAAAGCTTCTGCCAAATGTATAAATGTAAATGTAATAATTCACCTCAGATCCTGAATATAAAACAAACAAGAACTTTGAAACTGTTAACTCTGTGTGATTCTATGACAAAGTCTGAAGTCTATTCTATGACAAAGATTGTTTCAGTTGGTGTATTTTCAAAATGTCAAAGTAGTGTAATAATTATGAATTATTTGTCCATTTCGCTTGCAAAGACTACGCCCACAAGCTATTCTTATTGGCTGTGACTCGAGATTGATTTTGTCACGTTGAATCTTATCGTATCGGGTCTGATTTCACAATGAATTCAAGTTCAGAAACAAGTTCTAATTGCAATTTTTGTAATTTTACATGTGTATGTAAGAATAGTTTTACAAATAATTCTCTCAAATGTCACAATTTATGCAAGATTTACAAGCAACAAAAAACATTGCTTTTACAATTAACAATGCAAGTCAATAGAAATGTTCAACTTTATGACATTGTACAGTACACTTCATCAAAAATAACACTGTAAAACCTGTAAAATATGTCAGTAGTGATTGCCTATTGGTTCTAGATCAGGGTCGCTGACAGTAACTTTACAGTCAACCCTAATTGAATAAGATTGTGAACTAAATTAAAGAAATCAATGCCATCTCTGCAAATCTCTTTGGATGAAAGAAATCTGCTTAATATTGACGATCTATCCGCCCGCGAGAGACAGATGATGATCTGCATGTCTGGTCCTTATAGTCGCTGCGTTTGATCAAACATTGACATGTTAACTAACTGTTTTGCTGACATGTTGTAGTCGTGCATCAATAGCATGTTTTGAAAAGCAGATTTAAAGGAAGTCTGTCTCTCCGACGACCGGCTTTAGCGTCCCGGCGGCTGCGTTGACGGTGAAGGCAGAGATGCTGATTTGGCGTTCGACCTCGTCCCAGGCCTTCTGTGGGTTCACCGCGTTCTCAATGTCGAACAAAGCGTCATAAATCCCTGGGAAAGACTCGCCTGCGTATTTATTGTGACTGCTGGGTGCGAAAATGACATGCCTGGAAGAAACGAAAGAGAAAAAGACAAACATGTTGTTTGTGCATGTACCAAAAAACATCTAATCAGACACGGGTAATACTTAAACTGATCCACAAAACACTGTTGAGTGGTTATTACCTTCTTAATGGAAGTACAGGTTATGCTAAATTTGGCATTTGACAGTGCATTGTGGGTAGGAGCAAACTATACCAAGAAAAAGCCGTTCTTTAGAGCTCTAATACTACAAAACGTGTGATTGTGTCTGTTTTTAGACTTAAACCACTAATCCTAAGTTTTAAACTTGAGTTATGAACTTCACAGTGTAATGATAGATTGTGCTTTACCTGTAAAATGGTCTTCCAGGCAAACCCAGCGGATCAATGAAAGCTCTCTCTAAATACATCAGCTGATCATTTACCATCCGCACATCCAGGGCACTGAGAGACAGATAAAGATAAGGTAACAGTTATAATGTGTCATGAGATGTGACACAGGAACACGTCATCATATAACAGGCCATGAGACTCTATAACAGCACTGTGACACGACACCTAACCTGTGCGTAAACTCAAACCTAGCGTTTTAGTGCTGAAGACTCTGCTGTTGTTTTGTCACTCATACTTAGAAGTGTCGAGCTGATCAAGATGCTGATGAAAGTCTCGCGCTGCGACCGTGAAGTTCTCAACCGCTGAGAAGAGAGAGTCTAGAAACACATGATAAAGAAAGAGGTTGGCAGTCAGGAGATAAATCAAGAGCTTTGCATTTGACATGGAAATAACTGCATGAGGAGAGATGGGATGCATCCAAATTCTTAAACTCATATCTCTGGCGCACTTTTTTTTAACGTGCTACACTCTTAAAAAATAAAGGTTATAAAAGGGTGTTTTTGCAGCGATGGCACAGAATTTTTTGGTTCTTCAAAGAAACTTAAAGTGGACCTATTATGTCCTTTTTTAAAGTCTTTGTTTTGTTTTGGGCTCTACAAGAACAGGTTTTCATGCTTGAATGTTCATTATTTCCTCATATTCTCCATTGTTGCAGTTCTTCTCTTCCCAGTCTGTCAGTAACGCTCTGTTTAGTTCCTATTCCTATGAAGCCCCTCCTTCTGAAAGCACACTGTGCTCTGATTGGTTGAGTGGATTAGTGTGTTGTGATTGGTCAAGTGCTTAAAGTGTGTTTGGGAAATGTCCCGCCTCGAATCATAACCACCAGTTTCAACACACTACTAAGTCAATCAGGCTCCGCCCCTTTATTCTGCGTATAAATTATTTAAATGAGGAATATTGTGAAGTGTTCGTTCCTGGAAGAAACTCAAGACTACAATGGAGGCGTTTCAGGGAGTTCAGAAACAGTGACACTGATATAGAGAATAACTCAAACATGCTAAAACAGAAACATTACACACTAAAGAAAGACTAACATGGGAAAAAGGTCCTCTTTAAAAGAACTATTTTTTCTGAGTGTGAATAACATTTTATGAAGAAACGTTTTCCACTATAAAGAATCTTTTGTGTAATGGAAAGATTACATGGATGTTAAAGGTGCTTCATGGAACTCAATGAAGAGCCTTTATTTTTCAGAAGCCGTGTATCCACCGCAGGAACTGAGAACTTTGGGTGGTACTCTCTGTGTTTCGACTGCAGGATTCAGGGTCTAAATAAAGTTCTGGGTAAATATTTCCCCCTCAGAAAGTCCCTGCTGGCGAGGTAGAACTTTTTTCAAAGTTCAGGAACTTTAGGGGTGGGACTTGGGCACTGAACATGCGTTTTGGTTGAGTTCATGCCACATTTTGATTGGTTGACTCCACGCAGCATTTTATTTCAACCACCATTTTTAAAAGTCTGTTGCGGTGCGTGCAGTAAGAGTCGTTTGCTATTTGAATCAACAATTGAGTTTTAAAAATACGACCGATGGACCGACGACGAGGTTCAGCTTAAATTCAGAGGATGAAATCCAGCGGGAACTGGAAAGTCGCGCGCAGTCCTACGTCACCGAACTAATTTGCCTAATCTTCACAGTAGGGCTGTCACTTTTGTGAAAAAATCCTGTTCGATTTTTGAGACATAAGTGTTCATTGAATCGATTGTAAAATTGATTTTCCATGTCTAAAGACGTTTCCATTTTAAACGCCAAATATGGATAGTTATATAATAACTAACAGGCATTAGAGGGCACGCCGCGCTTGAGACGCGCACAAGTCAGCAAATTTTCCTGATGATTTATTGGCATGAAGCTTTGTGCACAATGACAAAAAGTAGTGCAACATTGTTGAAAAACAATAAGCAGAGTGGACTGCCATAACAGCAATGAAAACATTTCTGCAGGCTTCAACATGGCTATGTTTACGATTAGAAATGTCAAACAAATGTCGCCTACGTAGGCAATTGTAGACCGTAGCCCGAATCTGTATGCATGAGTATGCTGTCTGCATACCGGCAGAATTCACAGTTTTGTTGTAAAAAAAGACACATTATGCAGAAGTATAATTTACTGTTATGCGTGTTTGTCAGAGCCTGCAGTTGCTGTGTGACGCGCGTTCGCTGCGGGTGTATCGTGACGAGCTGGTCGTGCTCCGAGAGAAGGCCGTTAAAATCGATTCCCTAGTTTCGTTTTCGAAACTTGCGTTGGTTGGTCCGATCGATTGTACAATCGATTTTCGAACATAAAGTGACAGCCTTACTTCACAGTACTTTAGACCACGGTGGAAACGCAGACAGCAACAGGTCCGGGGGGGAAAAAGTTCCTGGGACAAATTGTTCCTGGACAAAAACGCGGCTAGAGAGCATGATTTGATCATACTAATCTTGCATTTTAAATGATGGATAGTTTGCGTACCGAATGAGATGCCGAACTGCTGCATGGCGGCAGGATGCTTCAGTGCTAGCTGGTGAATGCTGTTAGCGTATTTGCTGAGAGACGAGGCGTATTCTGTACAGTCCAGAGGTAAGATCAGAGAATCAGCCAAACTGAATATCAGTCCACCTCGAACACGGGCCACCGCCTCCAGCCTGTGGAAACTCGGGTCGTAGAAGCGCTCCACGATCTCATAGGTCTCGTACACGCTGTGGTAAACCGGGTAACTGCTGTAGCGCTCAGTTTTCTGGGGGAAATGGTGGTACAAAATTTAAATGCTGCAAATTTAAAATCTATTTTGCGTAGATGTAAACACTGACAGGAATAAAAACAGTGTTGCACACAAACACACTCACTCGGTTTTTGGTGTATCTCGCCCTTCCAGACGCAATCCCTAATCTGATGAAATACGCTTCAAAATCACTACCAGAGCCCAGTTTACTGATCCTGCAGGGAGAACACACACATCTGAGATGCATGTCATGAATCTATAATCAATCAGATGGTCTTATAGATGATTATGATCATCATGTTCCCGAAGCTGCACGTCAGTACCATGGTGCATCTCTGTCTGTGGAGTTGTCTCGTTTGTGCCAGCTCTCGTACAGACTCATGCCCTCCTCTCCTTCCTCTGGACTCAAAACCTTCAGAAACATCACTTATTTACACTTTATCACATATTAACATCACTTGCTTTTAAATAGTTGTTTTACTATGTTGATAGTAAAACAGAATGATTGAACAATTGATAGACAGTAAAACAGACAGACAGAAAGATAGATAGATATTAATGAACTTTTCAAAACTGAATCTCACCTTCTTTGTGATGTCATAAACAAGAGTGTGTAGGGAGGGGGTGCAGTCGACCCTCAGTGTGTACATATCTGCACACACACACACACACACACACACACACACACACACACACACACACTCCATTATGAGTGTGTCTCTGATAGACAGACAGTAAAAGTAGTGTTGATCTCAGTAAAGGCAGTAAATCATCTTTCAATCATCATGATTCACTGATTCTTTTGTTCAGAAGCAAGAGTTCATTTTTCCATTCAATTCTTCAATTATTTATTCATTAGTACATTCATCCAGTGGTTCATTCACCTTATCTGTCATTTGTTCATTCAATCATGCATTCATTCATGTGTTCATTGATTATGTAGTTCATTCATTCAATTGTTATTCATGCATTTTTTGTTCATTTATTCATTAATTCATGCATTTTTAGTTAATGCATTTTTTTGTTCATTCATTTGTGCAATTTTTTCATATATTCAATGATTCATTCAGGCATTTTCTCATTAAATCAATCAAATCAATCATTCATTCATTTATTCCATCATTAGTTACATTTTCCATACATTCGATCAATCAAAATACATTATGTATTCAGTCACTCATTTGTTCCTTCTTTCATTAATTTACTCGTACCTCTGCCCATTCTGTGGATCCCAGCAGACCAAACTCTTCTGCATCCCAACTGGCAAAGATCAGCGTTCTCCTCGGCCTCCAACCTGACACACACAGAGACACAAACACATGGTCATCACCAAAGAAACTGAGAACACAATAAGTGTCCTGTTTAAACGGGCATTAAACTAGACGGTGAGATGACACACACCTCTTTTCATGAGTTTTCCAGCCGCTCTGACGTTCTCGTGCACCACAGCAGCTCCTGACACGGGATCAATCCCTCCGAAAACCCAAGCGTCACGATGGCCGCCCAGAATCACGTACCTGTCTGAACACACACAACCAAACTCAACTAGACATTATAAAATAAAGCTACGCAAACTCTCAAACAGAGTAGCTCAAAACCCAAAATAAACCAGATAATGTAATGTCACCTGGCTCCATGGCTCCTCGGATCCAGCCAATCACGTTGTAGATACGGGTCACCCGATTGTTGGTGTGGATGTTCATACGTACTTTACTAAAATATCACAAAGACAAAACAATGCTTTATTCAATATCTTCAGTATTTTACATGACACTGAATGCGTTCCTGTACTCTTTCCCAGGTAAAGGCCTGTTCACACCAAGGACAACAACTAACGATAACGACTAGGGCTGCATGATATATTGTTTTAGCATCGATATCACAGATAGTCACACTGCAGGATGTGCCATGTCAAGTATACGGATTGTAAAGACCAGGAACCACGGTTCAAAACGCACACGATTCTCTGATTATAGCAAAGTTTAACCATCATAGAGCTAAAGTTCATCATTTGTACATGTTTTAGGTCCTGTCAGTTTAAACATTCAAACGATTTTAAACCATTCTAGTGATAGAAAATGTGAAAGAAAACTCAGTTTGGAATTGTTTTCTGTATTCAAGTCATTTCATGAAAATGTTTTATATGGTTCTTGCAGAAGCTCAAACGTGATGCGTAACTGTCATGACAGAATACTGGAAACAATTGCAGGTGAACAATATTTATTGGAATTCAAACACAGAATAAGACAATTCAGGAATGACAGTTCCTCTCAGGGTGCGATCGCGATCTCGCGAACAGGAACAGCTCCGGACGGTCCACACAGGGGGAAACGCTCAGACTCGGACACACAGGGACTTCGATGGTCTAGTGCTCGGTGCTGAGTGCTGGTGCTCGGTGATCTGTGCTCGGGTGCGGTGAAACAACAGGGATCCACTGAAGACACGACAACCCGGAAGACGACACGAACATTCACGCAGGAACAGCAAACAACGGATGGACACTGGAATGGAGAGATGAGTGAGTATAAATAGGGAACGGTAATGTGAATCAGCTGAGGTGGGGAATGAGATGATTGCGAACAGCTGGAGCACTGAACAAACACGTGAGCGGGACAACGCCCACTCCCGCAAACTCACAGACATGTAAACAACAATGGCACGAGACACAGAGGAAACAATGAATTCACAACCGTGACAGTACCCCCTCTCCTAGGAATGCCTCACGGCATTCCCAGAACTCCTTACCTGTCGATTGTAATCATCGATAAGGGAGTGATCCAGGATGTCACGAGCAGGAACCCAACTTCTCTCCTCCGGACCGTAACCTTCCCAATCCACCAAGTACTGAAATCCGCGTCCCCTCCGCCTGGAATCCAGGATACGACGAACCGAATAGGATGGTTCCCCATCTACGAGTCGCGGCGGGGGGGGAACCGGGGCTGGCGGATTAATGCGTGCAAAAAAGACGGGCTTAATTTTAGACACATGGAAAACGGGATGAATCCTCCTGTACACTGGAGGAAGATTGAGGCGGACTGTCACTGGACTAATGATCTTAGTGACAGAAAACGGGCCAATGAATTTGGGTGCCAGTTTATTGGAAACGGAGCGGAGCGGAATGTCCTTAGTAGAAAGCCACACTTTGGAACCGACGACGTATACGGGAGGCCTTGACCGGTGGCGATCGGCCTTGGCCTTGGTGCGTTCCCGCACTTGGAGGAGAGTCTCTCGGGCCCTCGTCCAAGTACGGTGACACCTCTGGATGAAGGCGTGGGCGGAGGAGACCGCGACTTCGGACTCAGTACTAGGAAAAACAGGTGGTTGGTACCCTACACTACACTTAAACGGAGATAGGCCCGTGGATGACACTGGTAACGTATTGTGGGCGTACTCCACCATGGAAAGTTGTTGGCTCCAGGAGGAGGGATTCTTGGAGACCAAACATCGTAACGATCTTTCCAAATCTTGGTTGGCTCTCTCAGTTTGGCCATTGCTCTGGGGATGAAACCCAGAGGACAGACTGACCGTCGCCCCCAGTAATTTACAAAACTCTCGCCAAAATCTGGACACAAACTGGGGTCCCCTGTCAGAAACCACGTCTGTCGGGAGGCCATGTAACCGAAAGACGTGGTCAACGACTGCCACCGCTGTCTCCTTGGCTGAAGGTAATTTGGGCAAGGGAATAAAGTGGGCTGCCTTCGAGAATCGGTCCACCACGGTCAAAACTACCGTGTTACCCTGGGAGGGTGGGAGGGCGGTGATAAAATCTAGAGCGATGTGGGACCAAGGTCTCGAAGGCACCGACAGCGGTTGAAGTAACCCAGCTGGGGGTCGATTGGACGACTTACCAGTGGCACAACTAGAGCAAGCCAAAACAAAATTGTGAACATCACGAGCCATCAGGGGCCACCAGAATCGCTGCTTAACTAGAAATATGGTACGACTCACCCCTGGATGGCAAGCTAGACTGGAACTATGACCCCACTGGACGACGTCTGATCGTAATTCCTGCGGCACAAATAAGCGGTTAGGTGGGCACCGGATCGGAAGGTGTTACCCCTTCTAAGGCCCTCTTGACCTTCGATTCGACCTCCCAAGTGAGCGAAGAGATAATCAGGGTCTCAGGAAAAATGCGCTCAGGAGTAGCTTCGTGTTCGGGACGATCAAAAATACGCGACAAAGAATCGGGTTTGACGTTTTTGGAACCCGGACGATAGGAAAGTGTAAAATCGAAACGACCGAAAAAAAGTGCCCACCGAGCCTGCCTGGAGTTCAATCTCTTAGCGGTTCTAATGTACTCCAAATTCTTGTGATCAGTCCAGACTGTAAAGGGTACCCCTGAACCCTCTAACCAGTGACGCCATTCCTCCAAAGCTAACTTGACTGCCAACAACTCCCGGTTACCAATGTCATAATTACGTTCGGCAGGAGATAATCGATGTGACAAAAACGCGCAGGGATGCATTCTGTCGTCTGAAGGTGAACGTTGTGAAAGCACTGCACCTACCCCCACCTCCGACGCATCGACCTCTACCACAAACTGACGTGAAGCATCAGGGGCTATGAGAATAGGAGCTGAAACAAAGCGGCTCTTGAGTTTGGCAAACGCAGCCTCAGCTGCGTCTGACCACCTGAACGCAGTTTTGGGAGAGGTCAAGGCAGTCAGAGGTGCGGCTAGTTGGCTGAAATTGCGAATAAAACGCCGATAGAAGTTGGCGAATCCCAGAAACCGCTGCAGGGCCTTGCGGGAATCTGGGATTGGCCACTCTACCACAGCCTTAACTTTGTCAGGGTCCATAAGCATACCTTCAGACGACACGATGTGTCCCAGGAAAGGAACTGACTGTGCATGGAAAACGCATTTCTCCGCCTTGACAAAAAGCCCATTCTCTAGTAACCTTTGAAGCACTAGTCGTACGTGTTGCACATGTTCCTGGAGAGACGAAGAAAAAATCAATATGTCATCCAGGTAAACATATATGAATTGATCGATCATGTCTCGCAACACATCATTGACTAGTGCCTGGAAGACTGCGGGACTATTGGAAAGCCCAAAAGGCATAACCAAATATTCAAAATGCCCCCTAGGGGTGTTAAAAGCAGTCTTCCATTCGTCCCCCTCCCTGATGCGGACCAAATGATAAACATTACGCAAGTCCAGTTTAGTGAAGAGAGACGCTCCCTGCAACCTCTCGAAGGCTGAAGACATCAACGGCAAAGGATAAGTATTCTTTACCGTGATGTTATTCAGTCCTCGGTAATCAATGCAAGGTCGCAGAGAACCATCCTTCTTCCCCACAAAAAAGAACCCCGCCCCCGCTGGAGAAGAGGAAGGGCGGATGAACCCGGTTGCTAGAGAATCAGAAATATATTTCTCCATAACCTCTCTCTCAGGAACTGAAAGTGAATAAATCTTGCCCTTAGGCGGAGACTTACCTGGCAATAAATCTATAGCACAGTCATAGGGACGATGCGGAGGGAGAGAAGCAGCTCTAGACTTACTGAACACTTCACTCAGGTCACGGTACTCCTCGGGCACGTTTGATAAATCCACTACTTCCTCCTGTAACACAGGGACAGAAACAACAGAACAAGCAGACACAAGACACGAATTGTGACACTCAGTGCTCCAAGCTGAGATGGTCCGTCTTTTCCAGTCGATACGTGGGTTGTGTAAACTGAGCCAGGGGTGTCCTAAAACTATGGGTGTGAGTTGAGAGTCCGTAATGTAAAATGATATAGTTTCAGCATGATTTCCAGAAGTGATGAGTGTAAGTTTCTCGGTGACCAAGGAGATGGTGGGTAAAGTCTGTCCATTCAGTGCGTTGACTGTGATCTTCTGGGAAAGTGTTCGAAGAGGAATCTGTAATTGTAGTGCAAACTGATGATCCAAAAAGTTACCTTCTGCCCCAGAGTCAATGAGTGCAGTGCAGTGGTGATCCAGAGTAGACCATCTCAGTCTTACCGGGAGGATGGTGGAAGTGGATGAGGTCTTTCCTGCGGAGATCCCACCCGATAGTAGCCTCAAACTTACTATCGGGCTGGGCCTTTTACTGGACAACTATAGGCATAATGTCCGTTGCCACCACAATAGAGACAGAGGCCCTGGGATCTCCGCCTTTCTTTCTCCTCCCGGGAAAGCCGAGCTCGCCCC